>CAMZMU010000058.1:7416352-7666568 GCA_947311845.1 Poa pratensis | reverse complement strand
GATACCTCGGCTAGACACCAGGAATCCGAGCAACTTTCCAGCCGGGACACCAAAGGTGCACTTGTCCGGGTTAAGCTTCAACCGATATTTTCTCAAATTCACAAATGTCTCCTCGAGATCCTCGAGGAGAGTACGTTTCTCCTTAGTTTTGATGACGATATCATCGACATACACTTGCACATTTTTGCCCATTTGAGAGTGCAGGCATTTCTGCATACACCTCTGATAAGTTGCCCCGGCATTTCTCAGACCAAAACACATGACACGATAGCAATACGCCCCATACGGGGTAATAAAAGCAGTCTTTATTTGATCCTTTGGGTTCAGTGGTATCTGGTGAAAACCAGAGTACGCATCGATAAAAGACAACAGTTCACAACCAGCAGTGGAATCGATCACTTGATCAATCCGAGGTAATGGAAATGGATCTTTGGGCACGCCTTGTTGAGGTTAGTGAAGTCAATGCACATGCGCCACACCTTGACCACGGCTGGCTCGTCTTTCTTCTTTTCCACCAAGACCGGATTGGATATCCAGTCCGGATGCAGCACCTCCATAATGAACCCGGCTGCAAGCAACTTAGCCAGCTCGTCCAGCACCACTTGTCTTCGGTCGTCTGAGAGACGACGGGTCGGTTGCCTCACCGGTTTCACCTCTGGCCTGACAAATAAAGAGTGCTCTGCCAACTCCCTCGGAACACCAGGCAGGTCCTTAGCCGACCATGCAAAGATATCCCGATTCTCACGGAGGAAGTGACAGAGCTCGCCTTCCTATTTCTCGCCCAGCCCGGTCCCAATGATGGCCATATGCTCTGGGTGCTCCGGGTCAATGGGGATCTTCTTGGTCTCCTTGGGCACCTCGAATGCTGCAGTTGAGTCCGGGCTCATCAGTCCGGACAGGCCGAGCTGTGTTGACTGCGCCATTGCCACCACTTGATGCAGCTTCTTCTTCTCAGCTGCGATCACCAAAGACTCGGCCAGATTAGACCCCGCCGAGGCACACTGAATGGCTCGCTTGTAGTCACCCGAGATGGATATGATCCCATTAGGCCCTGGCATTTTCATCTTCAGGTATGCAACATGGGTGGAAATCATGAACTTGGCCAGCCGGCCTTCCAAGCAATGCATGGTATGCACTCTCCAAGTCCACCACCTCGAACTCGATACTCTCAACTCGGCAATTTCCTTGGTTCCAAATGCTACATCCACCCATATCTTGCCCATGGGTGCACAGGAAACGCCAGGCACAATCCCATGAAAAGTACAACTGCTTGGCATCAACTGATTGGCGATATGCCCAATTTCACCATTGTGTCTCGGTACATGATGTTGATGGCACTGCCATTGTCCACCAGAACTCGGGTGAACCTCACATTGTTGGTAGGCCCACACAACGTTGGATCTACCACCAGGGCATACTTTCCAGGGCTCGGCATGATCCGAGGTGTGTCTTTCCTGCTCCAAGTGATCTCCTGCTCAGACCAGTTCATATAGGTCGGCACCACCGGCATTACTGCATTCACCTCCATGGCACGCCTCTGCACGCTCTTCTTGTCAGTTGGCTCGGTCACAAAGACCACATAGCTCTCTATAGTCATTTCCGGGGTATTCATACTGCTGACTTGGTCCGGCACCATTGTTGTTGTTATTACCTCGGACATTCACAACATTCACGGGCCTTGCTGCTGCAGGCCTCGGGAGGTGCAGTGGTTATCGGGGTAACATTTGCTCCGGACAGATTGGGTGGGACCTCGGCTGAAATCTCTGAGGTGGTGGTCCTGCTCTGATTCCTCCGGCCTTGCCCCTTCTTCTCTGATTCTGCGGTTCCAGCTGCACTGCCGGGTTGAATGGTTGGCTGGCTTGCGCGGGTCGGTCGTATGGTAACAGCAAGGACCATCTATCATTGATTCATAAGTCAAGGGTGGCTCCGGGTTCGGACTAAATGCCGGACCATTGATTTTTGGCCTCTGGACACCTCCAGCTCCGGGCTGATCCGGGTTCACCGCTGCAACTTGGTTCGAGGTGTATGGGTAGTCCGGCTCCCTCCTCTTTGTCCGAACTCTTGGCGGTCATTACACCTTGGTCCGAGCCGGTTGTTTATTGGCTCCCTCCTTCTGTTACGTGACTGCCTCTGCTGCTGGCTGCATCGGATCACCCAGAGCATAAGAATCTGCAATCCGGATTGTTTCTGCTAGGGATTTCGGCATATCTCTTGGAGCCTCTGCCACAGCATGCTGCCATGTCGACAACCATCTGCAAACCAGGAAATGGCCTGTGCCTCTACAACTCCTTCACAGGAATTCCGAACATTGCTCCACCGAGTTAAGAATTCTCGGTCAGTTTCATGATCATCTTGCTTACATGCCGCCAGGAGCTGAGGTCGTGTTTGGCCTCTTGTATGTACTAGCAAAGTTGCTGTTAAACGCCAGCTCCAAGTCTATCCAGGAGTTGATACTATACTCCGGCAAATTATTCAGCCAGATCCGAGCTGGACCTTCCAACATGTGCGGGAGATACCGGACCGCCCATCGGCGATTGCCCCCCGCTATGTGCACCGAGGATACATAATCTGTCAGCCAATCTTGTGGCTTGGTGCTCCCGTTGTATGGCTTGGTGTTCCGACCTAACTGGAACTGAGATACTGGCGGTGGTGGCTCCTTCATGATCCGAGGTCCAAAACACGCCGGACCAGGAGGGCCTTCCTCCTCCAGTTGCTCGGACAAGTAGATTCTATCCAGCTTGTTACGAACATCGCCTGGAGCTAACATCCGACCTCCTATCCGAGGTCCCAACGCCCCATCCACTCTGTGGTATCCAGCTCGCGCCATGGCCGAGTCTCCATCATCATATCGGTCATCGCCTTGACCGACATTCTGAGGTTGCTGAACATACTCCGGCTCTCGCTGATATTGCCCCTGCGGCCGGGTTGTTGCTGATACCTCGGGGGCGGAGGTGGTTTACCTCGGCCAGCCGACGCTGCTTGCCCGCCATTCTGATTTCCCTGACCGGAGTTACCCTTAGCTCGGCTTGCATTACCTGGGCCGGGGTTTCCCTTAGCTCGGCTAGCATTGCCCTGGCCCACCTTCTGCTTTGCTGCTAACACGGATCATACATCTGCAGCTGCTTGTTCTGACCCGAGGTGACACTCCGGGCTCGATCGGCTCCTCCGACGAGTGGAGACGAGGCTTGCCCCTTGGACACCTGACTAACTGGCCTAGCTGAATAAACCATCTCGAATCACCAGCCCCGGCATATGCTCTGCGGAGAGCCTCATTCTGCTGGTTAGCTACATACACTAACTCATTGACTCGCTTCTGCTGCGCACGCCATGCATCTCCAGTCAACCCGGATAGCTCGGCCCTGCCTGCCTCGGCAGCTCTGAGGTTCTTAGCAGGGGAACTATACACCGGCCTTCCAGTCGACACGCGACTCTCACTCCTAGCCGAGGTGGTAGGTCGAGCCTCCCTGTTTATCTCATCATTGAGCCCCTTGCCTCTCTGCCGCACCTCGGCTCCCCTATGTGTATCAACTGCTACCGGGGTGAAGCCATTCGCTGCATTGTACTCACGCAGATCTCTATTGAACTCATCTCTAGCTGTATCATTGCTACAGCCTCCTTTGCAACAGGACACGCTTTGCCTCTAGGTCGGCCACAGTCACCACTACATCCACTCCTGGATTTACTGGGTCTGCCAGTGTCTCCACTATCTCTACCAGGGTCGCACCTCGGCCCTGCAGCTCTGGGGTGCCAGGCAGCTCTTTCTCTAGCCTGGGCTTTGCAGATCTCACCTTAGCAACCTCGGCCGCCTTGGATTTGCTGGCATCTACTTTGCCAGCGGCATCAACCGGACCTGTCATCATCACCTCCACGCAGCTCTCGGGGCGAGTGATACGCCGACCTAAAGCCGCGAGGAGAGGAGTTTCGTCGTCCACGAGCACCTGCTCCGGGTACCGCGAACAACCTCGACAGCAACGTAGGTGACGAAGCTGCCGAGCATCATGGTGAAGCCATGCTCGGGGAAGGGCTTGCCGGCGAAACACCCCGCGTTGTCGCTGATGAAGGTGAACTCACCGATCTTGGCGATAAGCCCGGAAAGAACACGCTCGCCTGAGCCCGTCCGGATGAAAACTCCCTCCAACGCCTCAATCTGCCCCACGGTGGGCGCCAACTGTCGTGGTGGGATCACGGCAGATGCCATAGGTATGGCTAAGATGGGGCCGAATGGTCGTTGGGGGAATCCGGGGAGGGTTTATGCACTCAAGAAGTGCACACGCAAGAACACGCAAGAACACGAACGAGAAACCAAGAAACCAAGAACACAAAGCACACCACGATGTACCCTGCTTCGGGGCCCTCTTGTGGAGGTAACACCCCTACTGCAGCACTATCCTACTCAGTGTATAGCTCAAGTGACAAGTACAAGCTGCTCCTCGAGCTGTATGATGATACAATGGTGAGAACTTGAGGTAAAAGATGGAGCTACGGGAGGAAGAAGGCACTCCGAGCTAGATCCGAGGTGTTTCCGGGGTGTTCCGAGGTTCCTCTCTCTCTCTCCTTGATCGATCGTCCGTCCCCTCAAGCAGGAGGGGGTGAAGCCCACTATATAGGCCAGCCGAGTTACCGTTGTGCCCCTCGCTGAACACTGTTGCCATGCCTCTGCACGGTCACCACCGTACCTCTGTCAGGGACAAGACGTGGCTGCCCATCTCCTGTGCCTAACGGCAGAACTAGCATGTCCCTCTGACGAGACAGGACGTGGCCTGGCAGAGCTACCTCGTAGCCTTTTCCCAGATCCCGCGTGGTCAGCGGTCAGAGACGTGCAGCCCGCCGAACCCGGGGCACGCCTCTGCCAGGCTCCTTGACAGACGCTCCCGCGTCAGGCGCTCTTGTACCCGGCTGGAAGTGACAGGAGCATTGACTCCTGCCCGACCTACGGCCTCCTGCCTTGGTTAGCTCGGGTCTTGCTCCGCTCCTACCTCGGGTCTTGTTAAGATCCACCACCTCGGATATTACTTCCTTCACAGCTTCTCCTGCACTCACAACAAACCACAGCACCGAGGTAGTTAGGTCGGCTGAACATAGCTCGGACAGTGAACCTCGGCCCAGGCCGACGGGATACCTCGGATCCCTCTGGGCCAAGATAGGTCGGCCTTTAACTCTCCAGGTCAAGTGAAGCTCGGATTCTACCAGGCCCAAGCAGGTCGGACCTTTCCGTACCTCGGCATGTCTTTAAACTCATCTTTATACCAAGCCTTGACCCTACCCGGGGGTAGCCCCCGACAATCTTCTTGGTGGGCCCATAGGTGGTGGACCCACTTTGGCAGCATAAGGGGAACCCCATGTTCCAATGTTGCGACAGAAGCCCCCGGGCATGGTCCCGGCGGCCTTTCCTTCAGCTGCCGGGGCTATGACCAAAAAAGGGTCAAAGTGGGTCCCCAGCAGGCGTCTTGTTTTCGCCGGGTGCCGGGGTTGTGGCTAAGGAAAGTCAACACAAGCCCCAGTGCCTTCTTGCCTTGGTCGTAGCGAACGTTGCGATCCATGCGGGCCGCAACGCCATCCTGAATCCAACAGGCAGGAGCACCCAGAGCGGAACGTCTCCTCGATCCCCGCGTCAACCGGAGTAATGGGGCCGCGGCGTGACGCGTGGGACACCTTATAAGCCTTGGCCTAGAACACTGTAGCCGTTACTTCTCCCAAATCGCCGCGCTCTCTGCTCCATCTCCTCCGCTTTGCCTCGCGCCGCTCTCCTTCCATTCGCCGCCGCGGAGATAGCTCTGCCTCTTCCCCGACTCTGATGGCCCGGGGGAAAGTCTCTGCCCACAAGAAGCCCACCGGAGCTTCGCTCATCAGGAGGCAAGCGCCTCCCAGATCCGCAAGGGTGCTGAATAGGTTGGAGTGCAATGCCGCACAAGTTGAGGTTCGTCGACAGAAGGCCTTGCTCACGAGCATCTATGTCAACGACCAGATGATGCGGAAGGCCAAGCACCTCGGGGTGATTGGCTCCGAAACCACGCCTGAGGCTGCGGGCCGGGTGGCGTCGGACATTCTGCCGCCGTCAGAGACCAGGACGGCCAAGCAGATCCCAATCATCGACAGTTTCATGAAGATGGGGCTGGTCCCCCCATTTTCTGACTTCTTCGTGGAGATCTTGCGCTCATACGGGCCGAAACTTCTGCACCTGACCCCCAACGCCATCCTGGACTTGGTGGTCTTCGCTACGCCTGCGAGGCGTTCGTCGTGGTGATGCCATTTGTGGCCTTGTTCCGCCACTTCTTCTATCCTCGCATCGGAAAGGACGGCTGGATGGGAGGCGGCGTCACCTTCTGCTTCCGCCAGAATGTCAAGTGGAACTACCCCCAGATGGTCATCAAATCCAAATGGGATGAGTGGAGGCATGGATGGTTCTTGGTCGGAGTCCCGTAAGCACTGCCGCTGCTTGAGGAGCCGACCACGCACCCCGTAGCCTTACCGACTTGGACACGCATCAACCTCCAGGACGAGGAGCTGTCTGCAGCTGTAGATCGCTTCAAACTCCTTCGGGAGCAAGGAGTTTCTGGGCTGCAATCGCTGCCCATTTCCTTCGTCACCGCCTGGCTCCTCTGCAGCAGCGACCTCATCCGGCCTGGGATTACCAGGGCTCAAAGATCCGTCTCGCCTGCGGAACTCCGACATGGAGGACCAGTCCCTTCAGGAGACTATGAGGGGGATTTTCACCCCCAGCGTGGTGTACGATCTGCCAGAGGGGTTCCGGCCCTTGTACGACGATTCAAGGAAAGCGGAGATCTTGGCATCGATGCCGTCTTGCAATGCCCGAGGCATTGTAGGCCGCTCCGATCACGAGTCGAAGCCCGTTCCTGAAGACGGGCAGGGTGGCCCTAAGACCGCCGTGAAGAGGACCTGCAAGCCCAAGGCCCCGCCGAGCCCCGAGGAAGAAGTGGATCTTCTTGATTCTGACGAGGAAACTGAGGAAGAGTCCGAGGCGGGCTCTTCCAGCTACGGTGACGAGGATGATGACGAAGCAGGCAACGAGGACGATGCTGATGACGCCGAGGATGACGAGGACGAGGGCGAGGAAGAGGACGAGGCCGAGGCCGAGGACGACGAAGAGGAGGGTGAGGAGAAGAAAGACTCTTCCCCGCGTCATTCTCCCGAGGCCCCCGGGAACCAGGACCCGCCAGCCAATCTTCCTCCCTCTCCTGTGGAAGTCGTGGGCGAAGGCGGCGATCCCATGGAGGTCGATGTCGACGCCGGTGACTTTGTTCTGGCCCCGTGGCACGGAGTGTCTCTCCGATGCTCGCCGTCCGTGGCGGGGCCACTTGCTTCTTTGAGCGCGCTGCCTCCGAGTCCCCACGCTTCTTCCGCCGGGTCAGTAGGGATCCCGGAGTCATTAGGCAGCAAGCGCGCCCGAGAGTGAGTTTCCACTTTGATTTTTTCTTTACTCCAACTTTGTATCTTGCATCTTTTGCTCCTCCAAGGAAGATGACCAAGTGTCGATGCAGTGGTCCGTCTTCCCCGGAGACCAACATGAGGCCGCGAGACGCGGCGGAGGATGACACGACAACCAGTGTCGAGTTCGAGGGGGGAAGATGATTCCTCCCTCCGTGGCAGGTGTGGACAACCGACGCTGGAGCGGGGTGGGGGCAAGGCTGTGGCCTCCCCAGTCCTCCTGAGGAAAGAAAATGAAGATGCTGGGCCGCCGGACCAACCAGGTATGTCCCAGCCCCCGGGTTACATTGTTCCCGCGTGGTGATCTTCACAACTCTGATGTTCCTTTTGCATTCCCTCTGTCCAGATGCTTCAGTGGTGGACGGGTCTCCTTTGGGCGGTCTCCCTGGCACCGCAAGTCTGGAGAAACCACCTTCCCTCACCCCTTCCGGGGATCAGGAGGTGTCCAAGGGTGCGCCCGCTGAGAGGGCGCTGGCGCGAACAGGAGGAAAACAAGCCGCAGGACCCGCCGGGGGCCTGGACGATGGTGAGCCGCCGGGTCATGATGACGTCCCGGACATCTTGGACAGCTCGTGGTTGACGGGGCAGGCGCTGACAGCCTTCACCGAGCTCTCAACCGATTCTGGTGCGGATCAAAGAAGTCCTGGCTGCCAAACGAGCTAATGAAGCGCGTGTCCCGGGAAGTCTGCAAGAGGGCGCCTCAAGAATTATGATCAGTGGGACGAACACCATGGACGCCATATTCCAAGGGATGCGCCAGCCGGACAAAGAGCTCAGCGACCGTGAGGCCGCCTTGGTGGAGACCAGCAACGACATCGAGACTCTGATCCAGAGCGGAGTGGAGAAGTTCACCCGTCAGGGGAAACAAGTCTACAGTCTGTGGAGGAGCTTCGAAAAGAAGAGCGCCGCGTGGATAGCTGATCGCGACCGGCGCGAGCAAGACATCTCTGAGAGGGAGAAGCAACTGGCGACCCGTGAGGCCAAGCTGACTGAAGAGGTCAAGTCTCTAGAGCTTCAGAAGTAGAAGCTAATGCAGGAAGTGATAACCCACAAGTATAGGGGATCGCGTGTAGCATTTTCGATAAGTAAGAGTGTCGAACCCAACGAGGAGCTAAAGGTAGGATAAGTATTTTCTCAATTTCTATCAACCACTGATACAACTCTACGCACACTAAACGTTTACTTTATCTAGGAAATAATACTAGAGTAATAATACGGGTATGAGAGATAGCTTTGCGAAATAAATAGAAGAAAGTAAATGTTAGTGCTGCAGCAATAAAGTACACTAAGTAACCATAAACTAACAGTACCATGAGTGTGGAAAAGTGGTGGTAATTGTGATGGCTTTGTCCAAGATTGATTAGTGAAGATATCGGGTTCATTGTCTTCGATGCAGTTTTCTATGTGGGAGAGGCTAAATATACATGCACTCCACTACTTGGGATTACAAGTACTATATGATTGGATTGTTAGCAAACATCCGTATATACTAACAATGCATTAAGGTTTCCCCAACCATAGCCTTAAGTTTATGGTCCTCTTACTCCCATACGTGTAACTAACCGGTTCGAGGCCTCAGGTTTCTGTCGCCCCGGCAGGCCTACCCCCTTCGTTTACAAATACTACTAACCCTAGGGTGTTGATCCATGCGCGCACAAATATAATGGACACCAAAGGACAGTACCATATCAACATACAACTCTAATGAACCAAAGACATTCAACCATTCAATCTAAGAACAAATAAACTACAGAAACATGACATAGATCATAGGATAAATATTATAGCACCAAACACCATGTTTACATAGGACGGTACAGGTGTGTAGGAGGATGAACCACCGTATACAAGGAGGAATTGGCGATGGAGATGGCGGTGAAGACGGTGAAGGGGACAGCGAGGAGCGCAGGCGGCGCCGGCGCCGGCGGTGGCGCGGGGAACTCCTCCCGCGCCGCCGACATCAAGGGGATGCGCCGCCCCTTAGCCCCCTTCCTCCATGGCTTCTTGGGAGCCCTCCCCCATGGATCCATGGGGGAGGCAAAAACGTGGCTTTGGTGGCTGGAAATTCGTGGATATGAGGTCTCGGCCATGACCTACGTTTCCTCCCTTTATATAGCTTCTCGGATTCCCGTCATCCCATCTAGGGTTGCAGTGGGACGGCGATATCTCGGCCGTCCGGACTCGGATTGAGCCGAATTTTATGTCCAGATCCATTAGGAGAAAATTCCTGCAACTTTCGCGACTAGACTTTTTCCGTTTGACGTCGTCTTCTGTCCGGTACGTGACAATCTTCAAAAAGAGTTTTCAGACAGATTTCAGGAAAGTCCCAATTCGACTCCAACGAGGTTTCCTCTTGTATTTTTGATAATTCCTACACATCAAAGAGTAAAACAAGAACATTGTGCACTTTTGCAACTATTAATAGGTTAGTCCAAATAAATCATAAACTTAATATAAAAACAAGTGTCAAATGCATAATATTAACATGAAACAATCAAAAATTATAGATACGTTTTGGACGTATCAACATCCCCAAGCTTAATTCCTGCTCGTCCTCGAGTAGGTAAATGATAACAAAATAATTTTTGATTGTAAATGCTATGATCAGGTCTTTAACAATTGCATGATGTATGGATAATAAACTTAGTACTTATGTTACCTAATGAATAGACATCAACGAACTAAGAGTTCATAGTATGAAATTTATAAACATCAACAAGATTGTAATGATCATAATAAAGCATGGTAGAGTGGTATCTCGCTTGCCCTTTATAGTGGAGCAAAACATAAATGCTAGAGCACCCTGAAGTTTAAGTGAAGACTAGATATAAAGATATCAAAGATAAAAGCATCAAAATTATACCGCAGTTAACCGTATTCTGGGACAAGCACATTACACTAAGAATGACCGTTATGCTCTCGAGAAAGTGCTCAAAGAAAGGATGGTGACTCAACATTAAAATAAAAGATTGGCCCATTCGCAGAGGGAAGCAGAGATTAACATGTGCTAGAGCTTTTTATTTTTTAAACAGAAGTAAAAATATGTTTTGGGAGGTGGTTGTTCCTGTCAACGAATCAGAAAATGGAAAAGTACAATATGACCCCTGCCAACAAGACTTTTAAGAGCGGCTCCCATGAAGGACGTTATTTCTACCAGCAAGGCAGATCATCCCTCTTTTCTCTTTTGTTTACACATGCACATATTTCATTGGTATCATTGCTTGTCTGATAAATCAGGGCAAAAATGTGAAGAGAATTAAGCGGTTAAAGTTGTAATTAATTGGGACTGGCACCCCATTTGCCAGCTCTTTTTGCAAAATTAATGGATAAGCGGATGTATATGCCACTAGTCCGGTGGTAAAGTCTGTTTGACAGGTGACATAAAGACATCCACCCCGTCCTCATGAGCTAAAAATAGTGTCACAAAATGAGAAGTTTTTTGAAGGTTTTAAAGGTAGCACATGAAAATTTACTTGGAATGGTTTGAAATACCATGCATAGGAATTTATAGTGGACTCTTTGGGATAACTTGGTTTTAAGGATTTTGGATGCACGAGCAGCATTCCCGCTCAGTACAGTTGAAGGCTAGCAATAGACTGGGAAGCGACAATCAAGAGAGCAATAACCGTCATAATCATACTTGCGACAGAATAAAATTAACGGAGGCATAAAAACGATACTAAAACTCTGAGGCAAAATAGATCATCAAGGCTTAATTGACTTTTATTTTTCAGTCATGAACATGTGTGAGCATGTGCCAAGTCGATTCAAGTAAATCATTCAGAGGAGGATACCACAATTCCATACCATCTTATGAACAGGACAATGCATGTTAATATCAAAATAACATAATATGCACTATTAGCTAGTTGAGACTAACCATAAGAAAACATAAACTACTAAACAGTATTATTCACACATCATTTTTAAGTTTCAACAAGTAATCCATTAACCAAGTAAACATTGAAAACAGAGGATAAATAAAATATGTGACGATCAACTTATTAATGTAACCGGTGTTTGATGCTAAGATAAATAAATAATAAGATACAGACGCTCCAAGAACAGCACATATGATGTGAAAGAATTAAAATATAGTTTCACTAGAGATGACCTGATAATTTTGACGATGAAGAAGGGATGCCTTGGCATCCCCAAGCTTAGACGCTTGAGTCTTCTTGAAATATGCTGGGAGATCCATGGGAGCCTCCCCAAGCTTAAGCTCTTCACTCTTCTTAATCCTATTATATCACTCTTCTCTCTTGACCCTTGAAAACTTCCGCCACACCAAACTCAAAGTAAATCTCATTAGAGGGTTAGTGCACAATCAAAAACTCACATGTTCTGTAAGGACGCAATATGACCGTTACTTTAAACATTAGCTACAGCCACTGATGTTACGTGAAGCTCTTCCACCCAAAAAAGAATTCCACTCAACACTAGTAAAAGAGAGAATGCAAAATAAATGACATAATCTGTCTAAAACAGAACAGTCCGCAAAGACGAATTTTTTCGAGGCACTTACGTTACTCAGATCGAAAAA
Organism: Poa pratensis; assembly: GCA_947311845.1. Lineage (NCBI taxonomy): Eukaryota > Viridiplantae > Streptophyta > Magnoliopsida > Poales > Poaceae > Poa > Poa pratensis. Next base: position 7,654,579 of record CAMZMU010000058.1, on the reverse strand, counting down.
CTTTGAACTAACGAAAGATGCATACACATATCAGGATTACGCACAAAAATTTTAGATTTAATTCACAATCTGGTGATTTTATGAATTTCGTACAGTGAACAGCAGAAATCTGTTCCTGCGCAGCAATCAAAATTTTAGCAACATCTTATCATTAGAGACTACTCTTGGCACAACAATGCATGAAAGTAAAGATACAAAGGAGTTGCTACAGAAGTAAACAAACTCCTTGACTCAAGAAAAGAAAAATTGCAGAAATAAAAATAATGGGTTGCCTCCCATAAGCGCTTTTCTTTAACGCCTTTTAGCTAGGCACTTATTGCAATACATAATATTTCCAAAGTGCTGCTATTAAACCAAATCAAATTTTGTTTTTAAGTTACAGAAAGGTTGCTTAAATGGCCAACTTCTAAATGAAAGGTAAGAACCATTAATAATCAAATGAAAACGCAAAGAGGCCACTCTTGCAACAAAAGTCAGAATCTGTCCAGAAAAACAGCAGCTGGCAAACGTAATTTTTAGGTGCTCTAAAACATGTCCGAAATTTTAGCCAATTTTTGTGCATGCAGAGGATTCGGTGATACAACATCAGTAATTTTTACGTGATTTTTAGAGTTTCCAGTAAAATATGAAAAATCGCGCAATGAGCAGTAGATGCTGAAAACAGAAAATCACTTTTTACATATGTATCAACTAAGCTAAATGGGTAAAACTTGGTACTTTATTTTTGATAAACTAAGAGACCAGAGGCTAAGCAAGACCTAAACATTCTAGCTACAGCAAGGAAAACTCTAAATAAAAATCAAAGTAAAAACCAAATAAAATCAAAATAAAGAACCAAACAAAGAAGCAAAACAAAAGAAAATATTTTTGTTGTTTTGAATTTATAAGTGAAAGTAAAGAAGCAATAGAAACCAAATAAAAGCCTAATAAAACTAAAGAAGGCAAAACAAGACATATAAAAGCAATTATAATACAAGTTAAGACAATACATATCATGTGGACGGGTAATATAGAGTATGAACGAGACAACCTCATGTTAGTTGATGAATAGGGGGATGACTCGGGCATCCCCAAGCTTAGATGATTGTATCTTCTTGAATATGTTCTTGGGATGCACCTACACATCCCCAAGCTTGAGCTCTTGCGTCTTCTTGTTCATCTCATATCACCATATTGATTAGATCTTATAGGCTACATCCACATAAAACTTCACAAAACTCATTAGTAGGGTTAGTACTCATTAAATAAAATCCACTCATGTTCAAGCATTGACAAGTTTTATAATCTTTACTCAACATTAGCCACTGTATATACTAAGGTGTTCATGATTTCCGTTGTCCGTCGAAAAACTAATGAAACTAATAACACCAAGTACAATATTGAATAAACAAAGAAATCTGTCAAAACTGAACAGTGTAAAGATGGCATTCAACGAGATAGTTAAGTAGCTCAAATCGAAAAACTTTTAACTAATGAAAGCAGATCATAATCTCAGTTTTACGCACAAAAATTTTCAGGTCAAAATACTATTCTGAGATTTATCACGATTTTTTACAGTGAAGCACATGAATCTGTCTAAATTGAACAGTCGGTGAAGATCGAATTTTTCGAGACAGCTACGTAACTCAAATCACAAAAAGTTAGTCTAATGAAAGAAAGATAATAAGCAGGGCTGTGCGCTCAAGAAATTTCAGATCAAGATCACGTTCTGGTGATTTTAAACATCTTATACGGTGGAGCACAGAAAATCTGTTTCTGGACAGCAAAGCAAAACTATCAACTTTCAATTAACTAGAGACTATAATTAGCATTTTATTTTTATGTACAGAGGTATATACACAATATTTACATGTTTTTGGATGAGAAGCTTCCATGGAAAGATTTGCTTTGGTTTCATAGGCATGAACACAAGTGTTCAAGGTCGACCCCCACTTAACCATTGCTCATCTTTCCAATCACTCTCTTTTTGAAAACGTTTTTAGATAACAAGTACAACTAATTTTTTTATAATTCGTATTTCCTACCCATACTAAGATAGAAAACAACTTAAACTGAAAATAAAAATTACTTAGAGATAAAGCAAACAAGTGCACACAAGAATATTCACCTACGCTATGGCTCCCCGGCAACGGCGCCAGAAAAGGTCTTGATAACCCACAAGTATAGGGGATCGCGTGTAGCCTTTTCGATAAGTAAGAGTGTCGAACCCAACGAGGAGCTAAAGGTAGGATAAGTATTCTCTCAAGTTCTATCAACCACTGATACAACTCTACGCACACTAAACGTTTACTTTATCTAGGAAATAATACTAGAGTAATAATACGGGTATGAGAGATAGCTTTGCGAAATAAATAGAAGAAAGTAAATGTTAGTGCTGCAGCAATAAAGTACACTAAGTAACCATAAACTAACAGTACCATGAGTGTGGAAAAGTGGTGGTAATTGTGATGGCTTTGTCCAAGATTGATTAGTGAAGATATCGGGTTCATTGTCTTCGATGCAGTTTTCTATGTGGGAGAGGCTAAATATACATGCACTCCACTACTTGGGATTACAAGTACTATATGATTGGATTGTTAGCAAACATCCGTATATACTAACAATGCATTAAGGTTTCCCCAACCATAGCCTTAAGTTTATGGTCCTCTTACTCCCATACGTGCAACTAACCGGTTCGAGTCCTCAGGTTTCTCGCTCCGGCAGGCTTACCCCCTTCGTTTACAAATACTACTAACCCTAGGGTGCTGATCCATGCGCGCACAAATATAATGGACACCAAAGGACAGTACCATATCAACATACAACTCTAATGAACCAAAGACATTCAACCATTCAATCTAAGAACAAATAAACTACGGAAACATGACATAGATCATAGGATAAATATTATAGCATCAAACACCATGTTTACATAGGACGGTACATAGGTGTGTAGGAGGATGAACAACTGTATACAAGGAGGAATTGGCGATGGAGATGGCGGTGAAGACGGTGAAGGGGACAGCGAGGAGCGCAGGGCGGCGCCGGCGCCGGCGGTGGCGGGGAACTCCTCCCGCGCCGCCGACATCAAGGGGATGCGCCGCCCCTTAGCCCCCTTCCTCATGGCTTCTTGGGAGCCCTCCCCCATGGAGATGGATCCATGGGGGAGGCAAAAACGTGGCTTTGGTGGCTGGAAATTCGTGGATATGAGGTCTCGGCCACGACCTAGGTTTCCTCCCTTTATATAGCTTCTCGGATTCCCGTCATCCCATCTAGGGTTGCAGTGGGACGGCGATATCTCGGCCGTCCGGACTCGGATTGAGCCGAATTTTATGTCCAGATCCATTAGGAGAAAATTTCCTGCAACTTTCGCGACTAGACTTTTTCCGTTTGACGTCGTTTTCTGTCCGGTACGTGACAATCTTCAAAAAGAGTTTTCAGACAGATTTCAGGAAAGTCCCAATTCGACTCCAACGAGGTTTCCTCTTGTATTTTTGATAATTCCTACACATCAAAGAGTAAAACAAGAACATTGTGCACTTTTGCAACTATTAATAGGTTAGTTCAAATAAATCATAAACTTAATATAAAAACAAGTGTCAAAGGCATAATATTAACATGAAACAATCAAAAATTATAGATACGTTTTGGACGTATCAGGAAGCCGAGAAGCGCCAGCAGATCAAAAGGACGAGGCGGATCGCCACCAGAAGGAGCTCGACGTCAAGGACCAGGATATCAAGTACTGGAAGCTAAAGGAAACCGAAGCCAACCAGATCGTTGAGGACGTCAAGAAGGAGCTCCATCAGGAACAAGAGTCAGCCCGTGCTTCGCTGACGAAGATCGAATAGGACGACCAAAAGATATCTGGGCTCTCCGATCCTTGAAGGCGCGGGACGAAGAGCTGGTGGCGCTGAAGAATAACCACCACATGCCGAACGAGGCCTATTCCCATGTATCAACTGATTTAGCTAAACTTCGCCACCAACTCCAGGAAGGTTTTGCTAGGATCGTGGTGGCTGGTCATGAGGTCACGAAGCATGTGAGCAGCTGAACTTGAAGACCGAGCTCCCTGTGCTGGACTCAAACTGCCAAAGCCTGCCTCCCGTTGCGGAGTTCATGGAGAAAGTGGCAGCCGACGTCAGGTCCTTCAAGAACAAGTCAGCCAGCCAGCTCATCCGTGACAGGAACGCAGCGAGTTAGCAGACGGCGGCAAGGGTGATGGCAACATTCCAGGAGGCCAACCCAGGCGCAGTCATGCCGGACTTCCCAGCTTCAGTCCCTTCCAAGGCCTCCCTCCAATCGGTGAAAACCCCAGTGACCAGCCTTGTTGCAAAATGTTCCCGCGTATCTAGCTTTCCTGCAAAACATTCGAGCACATCGTGCCCCAAATTAATAAACTTTGCGTTAGACCTCGTACTTGCTCAAACATGTTGTAATGCTTTAGAACTTTCACGGGTGCTTTTTACTTGTCTTAGCATATTTTTATTATCTCCACGTCCTTTTGAGGGACCCTTCTGGTCAGGAATGCGCTCACAGGCCTTACCGATTCCCGGAAGGCCACTCACCCCTTTGGCACGCACGTCCCCGGGAAGTATCAGGTCTCTCACCGCTTTTTACTCCCGGGAGAGTCGCTACCCTAGAGTGCTCGTTCGACGGTCAAGTCATGCATCCAGATTTACACACAGTTTTAAGCCCGCGAAATTGATAGCTTTGCATAACACGAACTTGCTTAAGGATAACTTATCTATTATTGCTCATAGGAGTTCTCGAACGATCGCACTGAGTGCTTTCGGGTACATCTTGCGCTAGCGGGGATACTTCGGGTACATCATATGGCTTGCTTCAGTGAACTACCCGGGGGGAGGGCTCCATAGCTTCCTCAAATCGCGCACATCGGGCAACCATCTTCCATAGCTCCTCCAGGGTGTCCACGACATGTGTACTCAGTTTTTCGCGCATCTTCAGACTGCGAACGTTGGCTTGGAAGACAGCAATCACGGAGATCTCTCGTAGTTCTTCGAGAGGGATGCGGTCGACGACCCCCCGGAACCTCCAGATGTAGTGGCACAGCTTCTCCCCGGGCTCTTGCTCCAGGTGGAAGAGGTCCCGGGTAGAGGCTGGGAACGGTGTGCAGCAGGTCATGAGGTGCTGGCTTGTCTGGCCCTCCATCTCTTCCCGGGAACGACGCCGGGGGTTAGAACTCTGGCCGGTGCCCTCCGGGGGTGGTTCCATGGCTTCTTGCCATGGGGATCTTCTGGCTGCTCCTCCACTGGGTTGCTGGTGCAGATAGGGCGGTGCCTAGGCTGACGGTCGGTGAAGAACTCGTGGGAGCATGGCATTGGAGAGCGTAGTCCAATAGGCTTTCCAAGCTAGCAATCCATGCCTTCGCATGGGGATGGCTCTTGTACAGATCTGGGGGGAAGGACAGAAGCGCACGGGCGGCGCTAGGGCTTCTTCCAGCCCCTAGCCTTTCTGAGTCGACTGACACGCTGGCTCACCAAGGACCTCCCGAGTTCCCGACATGGTTCTCACTTGTCGATAGGCGACCGCCCACCTTGCTTGGAGGAAGCAGCAGTTCTTGACAGAGAATAAGAGCTCGAAACAGATCTTGTCAAAGATGAAGAGCTAGAAGCAGATCTGGTCAAAGATGAAGAGGTTGGCGTAGATCATGACGATGATGATCTTGAGGTTGATGAAGACGAATCCAGCGCTTGCGCCCCATACCTGGCGCGCCAGATGTCGTGTCTCGGCAGACGGACACCGGAGGTAAAGGATACCCCCTTTTTAGGTTTGGCATGGGGCGCGAAGGAGGCTAGAAGACGTCCCACCCGGGTGAACCACATCGATCTCTCCGATCCGACGTTCAAGCAACAGCATAGGGACGCAGAGAGTTTACCCAGGTTCAGGCCGCCCGGAGGCTAAAAGCCCTACTCCTGCATGTCTGGATTGAGGTGTTCATCATGGTGTAGCTTACAAGGGTGGTCACGGGTGTGTACCCGGCAGGGTGTCGGCTAGAGGTAGACGACGAGCAGATCCTACCCGGAGGAGGTCACCTCTCGCTCTACCCTCTTAGCCCTAGCTAATCTTGGTGGTGCTCTGCCTTGGTTCCGATCTAATCCGTCCTCCTCTCCTCGGTGGCCTTGGTCCTCCTTTTATAGGCTAAGGGGATGCCACATCGGTCACGCGAGGAGCGTGGGGGGTTTAGGCGGGAAAACCCCCCGGTGGTTTTTGGAGGCGACGTGGCCTCTTCTCCTCCAAGTGTTCTCCGCGGTTAGGTGAGGGCGTCCACCTTTAGGGAAAATGGGTGGACAGGGACTGACTCCCCCACCGACCACGCTCCATGGCGACGTCACTGGGTCGCGTCCTTCGTCTTGGTGCCCAAGTCTTCAACAAGCTTCCAGCATGTGCTGGCGTGCTTATCCTTGGCGTTGTACGGAGACGACCCGAGAGGAGCCTGGCCTCCTGCCGGGCACTCGGACTCTCGGGTGCCTTGACTTGATGCCTTGGTGGAAGGTGACCCCGGAGGGTCTCCAGTCCTTAGCTGCAGGGTGTCGATGTCGAGCTTGCCTGGTTCCCGTGAGGTAGATGGGCGGACCCATCTACCGGGCTTGTCACTTGGCCTTGTCCATCTTCTTGGTGGGCCCACAGGTGGTGGACCCACTTTGGCAGCATAAGGGGAACCCCATGTTCCACTGTTGCGACACTCCGACTTATTGGGCTCGGCCCAATTTCATCCGTCTCACGTTGCGTTCTAATTGCGTCACGTTAGAACTTTTTTTTTGAAAATAACCATCAATATATTAAGCTAGCAAGCCGCCTCATTAAAAACCTTCCAGTCCCTTAGGTACCCTGTTACGGAAAAGAGTGCGTCTGAAAATTGCTGCTTTAAGCATTCAGCACAATTACATCGTCCAGGAGTTTATCTAGCAAAAAGCTAGGAGGATCATCTACCCAATTACAAGAATTTTTATCAGAAAAACTATTTCTAGCTAATTCATGTGCTACGCCGTTTGCTTCCCTAGGACAATGATTAAACTTCACAGTACCAATAGAAGCCACCAGATCAACACAATCCGCAAAAATCACAGCTGATTCATTCCACCACACCTCTTCTCCTTTGCACGCTTCAATTGTTTCCACAGAATCCGATTCTGCTTGTATTACACAAAATCACAAACTATTCGCCAATGTTAGACCTTCCTTCATTGCTAAAGCTTCAGCCATTGAAGCCGAGACTACATGTGGCAGGAACTTCGTTGCTGCTGCAATAAAATTTCCTTGAAAGTCACGTATGACAGCCCCTGTAGCTCCTGCATGATCATCATCATGGAAAGATGCATCAACATTAATTTTAACCTGTCTAGGAGGAGGTCTAGTCCAGGTCGCATTTGATCCAATATTTTCATTGTTCGGAATCTTAGCCGCATTTGCCACAATTGCCAATATAGACATCGTACATTTGATATACGACAAAGTCTCTTCATTGCGCACACGGCGTCATCTCAGCCACCACAGATACCAACAAGTAACATCGACCACTTCTTTCAAATTAACCGATGATAAGCCAGCCATAGAATTATCTTGTAACCGAAGGATATATTCAAGAACTGCAGATCCCGACCTGTCCATAATGGATGCCTCATCGACTAAATTTTGTAGATCAAGGACCCCCCCACAATTCTTGTGCAGCTGGACATTTAAACAACCGCACCCTGATTACATATCGGACAAGCTGCACTATCACCAATATGACGATTGGCGAGAATGCATTTCAAGGGAACAATCCCATGTAAAGCCCTCCAAATAAATATTTTAACTTTACTCGGTACTCGTAATTTCCAGAGCATCTTCCACACAGGATTATTAGCTGAACTTGCAGGCAGGGAAAACTGGCCAGCTCTAGGACCGAACTCATGCTTCCACTGCAAATAGTACCCCGACCGAACAGTATACCGGCCATGCTTAGTAAACCTCCAGGCAATAAAGTCATCAAAACCCTGACTATTAATAGGTATTTGGCAAATCCTCCCAACATCCACATAATTAAAAGTTTGGCTAAGCAATTGCATATTCCAATTTGCAGTTATAGGATCAATGAGCTCAAACACTTTTGTGACAGTCGCATCCCACCTGGGAGAAATAGTTTTTCCATCCGAGATAGATGGGATCCATGGGTCGCTCCATATATTAAGGCTATCACCATTGCCAACTCTCCAAATAAACCCTCTTTTAAAAGTTGCTAAACCAGCAATCACACTCTGCCAAGTAAATGACGATCCAGCTTTAGGACCAGCCTTCAAAATATCTCCATGAGGATAATACTTAGCACGAAGCACACGTGCACAAAGAGAGTTAGGATCATTAACCAGTCTCCACACCTGTTTTGCGAGCATGGCAAGATTAAACGAATGAAAATCTCTAAAACCCATACCTCCTTCATTTTTCGGGTAACAAAGCTTCCACCATGCAAACCAAGGCATTTTGTTACTATTCTCATCATCTGCCCACCAAAAACTTGCAATTGCATCCATCATTCGTTTACAAATTCCTTTCGGTATCAGAAACACCGACATAGCATACACAGGTATGGCTTGGGCCATGGCTTTTAGCAAAATTTCTTTACCACCAATTGATAATTGCTTCTCCTTCCATCCATTTATTCTCTGAATAATTCGTTCAATAAAGTGTAAGAAACAATCACTTCTATCTGTCTCGACAAGCGCCGGAAGACCAAGATATTTATCAGATAGAGCTTCCGTATCAATATGTAAAGCTTCACAAATTTCAGCCCTCACAAGAACATTGGTATTAGGAGAGAAAAATATACTTGATTTTGCTAAACTCACAAGTTGCCCCGAATTTGCACAATAAGTATCCAAAACTTGTTGCAAGGAAGTTGCATTATTCATATCAGCTTTCATGATAATAAGAGAATCATCAGCAAAAACTAAATGTGAGATGATGGTGTATTCCTGCACACTCTTACCCCATCGATGCCACCAACTTCTTCTTCATGCAACAAAATCTAGACAGACCTTCTGCACAAATGAGAAACAAATATGGAGATAGCGGATCTCCCTGGCGCAATCCTGTAGTGGGAGTAAACATTTATGTATCCTCTGAATTAACCCTCACTTGATACCTTGCCTTACCGAACTGACACATCTCATTATAATCGATATCCATCTATCAGCAAATCCTAGTTTTCTCATCATATTTTCTAGGAACACCCACTCAACACGATCATAAGCTTTATGCATGTCAAGCTTGACCGCACAATAACCCGTATTTCCAGACCTCTTCTTCTTTATGTAATGAACACTCTCATATGCAACCAAAACATTATCTATAATCAGACGACCTGGAACAAATGCACTTTGCGTAGGGGAAATAACCTCCGGTAAAATAGCTTTCAACCTTAAAGCCAACATCTTGGAGATAATTTTATAAATGACATTACAGAGGCTAATAGGTCGGAATTGTGTAATTACCGCTGGATCATCTGTCTTAGGAATAAGAACCACTGTCGTATCATTCCATCCATCTGGGATCACACATGTATTTAACGACTGCAATATTTCCTGTGTAATCTCCTCACCACAAACACTCCAAAACTTCTTATAAAAAATGGCATGTAACCCATCCGGGCCAGGTGCTTTGAAGTCACCAATACTGAACACAACTTTCTTAACATCATCAGCCGAAAAACGTGCAAGTAATTTATCATTCATATCCTGAGTTACCTTCAGTTGGACCTTTTCTAGCACTGCCGGATCCGTAGCATGGACTTCAGTAGAAAACAAATTAGCAAAGTAATTTTGAATCAAAGGCTTTAACAACATCGTACCTTCCACCCAAGCATCATCACTTCCTTTCAGCTTTTTGATTGTATTCTTCTTTCGTTAGCCGTAGCAAAATTATGAAAGAAAGCAGTATTCCTATCACCAAATGTAACCAATTGGCCCGAGAACGCTGCGCCCAATGGACGCCGCTTCGGCTTCCGCAACACCCTGCTATCCCATGCATGCAACTGCTCATGCATATTCACCAACCTAGCAAGCACACCACCATCCACCGTATTTCCAGCCAAGTCCCAGGCACGTTGCACCTCTTCCCTAAAACCTCTATCTCGCAACCATTTTCCTTCAAAGCGCTTTACTCCCGAGTTACCCTGTACAGGATCCTGGTACTCAGTATCAAGTAAAATTGGACGATGATCCGACCGTGTATATTCCAGATGCTGAAGCATGGCACCTGGATGCATAGTCACCCAAGCGCCATTAACAACAGCACGATCTAATCTCTCCCTTATCCTACCTCTTTTCCTTGTAAAAACATCACCAGAGAAGCCCAAGTCCTCAAGCTCACAATCAGTTAAAGCATCACGAAAAGACTGCGTATATCCTTGAGGCCTAGGATTGCCACCATCTTTCTCATGGGAAAAAATTATTTCATTAAAATCCCCAATAACAACCCAAGGTAGATCAGAATTGTTTTTGAGATCCCTCATCGTATCCCATGGTTTGTACTTGTCCTCCCACCGTGGTTCTCCATAAATACCCGTTAGTCTCCACACATTGTTCAGATTTTCAACAACCCGCACATCAATATATTTAGGTGCCAAAAAATCTGCTCAATAGTTAACTCTCTTCTCCAAAAAAAATGACACCACCACTTCTTCCATCACTAGGATTTACTATTTTAAGATGCATCTTCAGTCTCCTCCTCAGACAATCAGCCGGATAATCATCAAGGTGTGTCTCCGACAAGAACATCACCTCAGGGTTACACCGCCTTGGACATCCAAAAGCGCACGAACTGTCGGGGCATTACCCAAGCCCTGACAGTTTAAACTTAAGATTTTCATTGCCCCGGACAGACCCCTCAAAGGAGCCTGCCGATCCATTTGAAGGGGAGATAGCTCCATCCTTCCTTGAACGCTTAGCACGTTCTAATTCTAACTCTGTATCTTCATTTGCCGACAGTTTTCAACACCATCAACTGTCATTGCTTCCACAGCCAAATTGCCATTCTCATCAAGATGATTTCCCAGACCCCGTTGTTGAAGCATTAATCTTCTTTTCAACCCAGCCTCATGATCATCCATATTAACATTATGTGGACACAACAAACTGTTATCTATCCCGTTTTGCAGCTTCTCCACAGGACTCCAAGCAACCTTCATATGTCGTTCAAACGTTTGTGGGCTAAATTTTTTGATGACTGAACTCTCGTGAGCGCCATCCACTTTATGCCTACCTTTGGAGCGGCCTCCTCATCTTCAAACACGAGATCATCGATTTCATCCTCCTCAATCCCGAGTTGTTCAACATATCATCTATAGCCTCATCCTTCTTGCCCAGATTTTATGCATTAGAAGAACTCGCCATAACGAAAACCAACAGTGATCTGAACCAACGGAAACCCTAGAACCAGGGGCGTACAAAAAAGAACTAGGAACACCCGATCACCAACCCAATACGGAGAAGGGAACAGTAACCAGGGAGGAAAAGGACTCCGTTCCGGTAAGAACTCCGGCGCGGAGGAAGAAAACCCTAGTCGCCTAACAGTCGCCTATCTAAGCCCTAGGTCGTTTTTCGGTACCTTCGCGTTAGAACAGTTAATGAGCTAGCAGCTAGCTGGTCGATCTGCACATACGTAGCATAGCTAGCTGATCGATCCGCGCGCGCATGAATCGATCTTACAACGTAGGTAGATGTATGTAGCTGGCTGCTCCGTACGTCTAATCTTGTTCTTTCTCTCCGTGGTAATTGGACAATATCATTACTTTCGGATATGGGAAAATATAAGCTCCCATGGGTATGGATAATCGCTTGATGGATTTGGTAAATCCAAACCCTCCTCAATGGCAGGTTTACTTGAACTGTTTTGCGTCGCGTTCAACAGTTTCAAAATTGCGTTCATTGGAAGGTACTTGAACAGGGCATTGCAACTGAAAGCATGCATTGGACTGAAGAAAGTTCAGTTCATATTTAAAAATCCTCTTGAACTTGAATTGTTCTTTGCTTGAACTGATTCCAAGTTCAATTAATCATTAACATGACAGTCCAATCTGTATTTGTGTTATCATAATATTTTAAAAGTAAGTCTGGAACACTTTTCAAATCTGAAACGGACCCAAAAATGAAAATGATAAAACATTAGCCATTTGGACGATTTTAAAAAGTAAACAAAAAAAGGCTTGTGAACGGAAACTATTTTTGAATGATTTCAAAAAGTGAACAAAAAGGTGCTTGCGAACGGAAATTGTTTTGAGTAGTGAACATAAAAAAGGCTTGTGAACGGAAACTATTTTTAAACGATTTTAAAAAGTGAACATAAAAGGCTTGTTAACGAAACTATTTTTGAACGATTTTAAAAAGAGAACAGAAAAAGGGCTTGTGAACGGAAACTATTTTCGAACGATTTTGTTAACGGAAACTATTTTTGAATGATTTTAAAAAGTGAACAGAAAAAGGGCTTGTGAACGGAAACTATTTTCGAACGATTTTGAAAAAGTGAACAGATAAAGGGGTTGCGAACGGAAACTATTTTTGAAAGATTTTAAAAAGTGAACAAAAAAGGCTTGTGAAAAAAACTATTTTTGAACGATTTTGAAAAGTGAACAGATTAGGTCAATGAACATAAATTATTTTTGAATGATTTTAAAAGTGAAACAAAGAGGGCGGTGAAGAGAATCTATTTTTTTAAAGATTTTGAAAAGCCCAGTGAACAGAACGCATTTGGAAAAATCCCGGTGAACAGAATCTATGTTTGAATGGGATTGGAAAATCCGGTGAACAGAATCTAGGTTTGAACGAATTTGAAACCCGGTGAACGAATCTAGGTTTGAACAACATTGATAAATCCTGATGAACATAATGTGGGTTTGAACAAATATGAGACACCCACATAACGGAATCAAGATTTGAACAATTTTGAAAAATGAGCAAAAAAAAGGCTTGTGAATGGAAAATAAGTGAAAAAAGGGTAGGTGAACATAAACTATATTTGAACGCTTTTGTAATGTGTAAAAAAAAAAGTCGTTGAACGAAAACTATTTGGACGATTTTAAAAAGTAAACACAAAAAGGCTGGTGAATGGAAACTACTTTTGAATGGTTTTAAAAAGTGAACAAAAAAGGCTTGTGAATGAAAAAAAAAATTTAAAGTGAACAGAAAATATTTTTTAACGATCTTAAAAAGTGAACAAAAAAAGGCTTGTGGACGGAAACTATTTTTGAACGATTTTAAAAAGTGAACAGAAAAAGGGCTTGTGAACGGAAACTATTTTTGAACGATTTTAAGAAGTGAACAGAAAAAGGGGTTGTGAACGGAAACTATTTTTGAACGATTTTAAGAAGTGAACAGAAAAAGGCTTGTGAACAAATACTATTTTTGAACGATTTTGAAAAGTGAACAAAATAGGTCAATGAACAGAAATTCGCTTTGAACGATTTTAAAAATAAAACAAAAAGGGCGGTGAATAGAACCTATTTTTGAACGATTTTGAAAAGCCCGGTGAACAGAATCTAGGTTAGAACGCATTTGGAAATATCCCGGTGAACATAACCTATGTTTGAACGGGATTGGAAAATCCGGTGAACAGAAACTAGGTTTGAACAAATTTGAAACCCGGTGAATGGAATCTAGATTTGAACAACTTTGATAAATCCTGATGAACATAATGTGAGTTTGAACAAATTGAGACACCCACTGAACATAATCTAGGTTTGAACGATTCTGAAAAATGAACAGAAAAAGGCTTGTGAATGGAGACTAAGTGAACAAAAAAGGGTAGGTGAACATAAACTATCTTTGAACGCTTTTGTAATGTGAAAACAAAAAAGGTCGTTGAAAGCTATTTGTGAAAGATTTTAAAAAGTTAACAGAAAAAGGCTTGTGTACGAAATCTATTTTTAACGATTTTAGAAAGTAAACAGAAAAAGGCGTGTGAACGAAAACAATTTTTGAACGATTTTGAAAACTGAACACAATAGGTCGATGAACATAAATTATTTTTGAACTTTTTATAAATGAAACCAAAAATTCGGTGATGTTTTAAGGATTTAATATGAAATTTATGTTATTTGAACATTTTTATAGAAAAAAGATTAATCATTGAACAATAAAACACGACTAATATTTTTTCCACGACTTACACTTTTTAAAATATAAAAAGCGGAAAAATACAAAACAAGAAAGGAAGTAGAAAAATAAGGAGGAAAAGTAGTAAAAAAGAATAATAAATATGGTAGAAACAAATAAATAAATGAAAAGACAAATAGAAATTATAACAAAAAAGATTGAAAAATCAAGCAAGAAAAAAGAGGAAGAAACAAACGAGAAAATTTAAGCAGAAAACGAAAAGTAAAAAAAAAGTGAGATATCTAGTACGGAGTATATCCTTCCCGGTTGGATGCATGTACAGCAGCGATGGACTAGCGCACCAGCGAACCAGCGCATGTCACGTTAGAAAAAGGAAGAGAAATCAAAGAAACAGTCGGAGTTAATTGTGCTGGGCCCAGAAACGAGATCGGGTACGCTGAGCTTATACCTTTCCGCGGTACGCAATATATAGGATTCGCCTCTGAGGATAGCATTGCAGGTGGCTCAAACGTCGCTATTTGAAGTGTATCCGCTGGTCTATCTTTTGTAGGCACCCATTATTCATTGTCATTTCTTTTGTAGGCACCCATCTCTTCAGGGCCTCACTGGGTGTGTTTGGTAGTCCGGGCTCTCCAACATAGCTTTCTCAAATGGGCCAAGCTGAGATAATACGGGTTGGGCTAAGATTATGTTGTCTGTTTGGTAGGTTGTATGTGTTCCAACAGGCTGACGGGAGATGTTGTTTGGTAGGGTGTATGCGTAGAGACTAGAGTCCAGAAATTAGATTTACAAATGGATCCAAAGTTTTACACACAAGTCCGTCAACAGATTTTAAAAACGCAATCAAGTCCTCACAACCATCGATTGGGGCGTCCCGTGGGTAGCAGCTCGCCGGCGGCGGCGCTCGTGGCCATCCGCGGCGGCGCGAGGATGCGGTGCTCGTGGCCGTCCGCGGCGGCGCAAGGCGTGAGGAGGCGGCGCTCGTGGCCATCTGCGGCGGCGCGAGTGGCTCTGTGTGCGGCGGCGCAGGGCGGCGGGGCCCGATCTAGCGTGGACGGCGGCGCTGGGCGGAGGCGCAGGGCGTCGGGGGGAGGCTGAGGTGGGCGGAGCTGCGCGGCCCGATGACGAGGGGTTAACTCATCAAATCCATGGTTAAGGACCTAGGGTTGAGATTACGGGGGAGAGAACGTGGTAGAGCTGGTAGTTTCGTCGGCTGACAAGCAAAAGCAAGGATTTACCCAGGTTCAGGCCTCCGAGAGTAACACCCTACTTACTTGACCATGGGATTTGATGAGTTAACCCCTCGTCAATTGGCGCCGTCTGCCATGGTTGTCGCGTGGTGAGGAGGCGCGGGTTGCTCGCACCGAGTCTTCTCCATCTGCCCACTCAGTCGCGATTTTTATCAGGTTAGCCATGGAGGTTGGCTTTTCTCGACCAAGTGCTTCTTTGAAATCTCGCCTGGCGAGACCCATGATGAAGGCGTCCATGGTCCTATCTTCCGATATTGCGCCGACTGAGTTGCGTATGGTGGTCCATCGCCGTATGTATGATCTCAATGTTTCGTCTGATCGCTGAGTGCAGGCTCTCAGTTCTTCGAATGTTTTTGGTCGCTCGCACAGAGGTTCGAAGTTCTTGATGAAGTCTCTGCGGAAGTGATCCCACGAGTCGTATGACGATGGAAGTAGCGCCTTGAACCAGTCGCGGGCTGTACCTTCGAGCATGAGTCGTATGTATTGCATAGCCATAGTATTCGTGCCTCGTTGGCATGAGACGGCGAGTCTGTAGTCTTCTAGCCATCCTGAAGGTTCCTGTCGACCTGTGTACTTGGGTTGTTCAGATGTTAACTTGAACCCTTTGGGCATCCGTGTCCCGCGGATGCGGCGAGTGAAACACAAAGCTCCGCATGGCTCGGGCTCCCGGTCGGAATATGAGTCGCTACTGGAGGACCTTCGAGATCTGCTTCTGCTGGACCTGTGTCGACGTGTGCCTTTCCTTGTTTCCTCCGAGAGGTGACTGCGACCGCTACGATCGTGTGCTGCCTGTCGCGAGCTGACTATGTTGCGATCTCGACTCCCTCCTGGAGTTTTTGCATCCGGATGTATGGCTTTCACCGCTAGGGCTAGTGATTTGAGCTGTTGGCGATGCAGGGTTACGTTGGGATCGTCTGCCGGAGGCTGTGTTTCTTTGAGGTAAGCACATACAGAGAAAAGAGCACCCGCAGCTGTTTTGGGTACTGGGATTCCGTCGTCATCATGTGTCATGAATGACAAGCCTAGGTTGCGAGTAATTGCCGCTCTCTCGTCTTCCGGGAGGCACGCCAGTCTCGATCCGCCTCTTGGGCTCGCCCGCCCTGCGGAGCTAAGTGATAGTTGTCTTCTTCGTGCGCTCGAGATGCTGGCTTGACTTTTGCGCTCATCGAGTGCTGCTCTGATGTTTTGCAGGCGAAGTGATTCCTGCCAGTTGAAGTACTGGAAGGTCAGCATCTCTTCCGAAATCGCGTCTGCTGGCATCATTGTGCACTCCTTAATTACTTTGTCTGCTTTTGCTGCCATCTCAGCAGTAATTGTCAGAGTTGTGACCCCATCCGGCATAGTTACCGTACATGGGAATTCTGTAGGCCTGCGGGAGGCTGCGGCTTCAGATGATTCTCCGTTGATGGCAACGTAAACCTGGTGGGGGATGACCCACGGTACGTGTATGTGCTGCTAATTCCTGTCATGGACTCGACGTCTTCATCAAGGCTCATGTCGGAGTCGGTATGCTTGTCGAGTGGTCCGTCTGGACGGATCTCGTTGTCGATGCGTTCATCGTCTATGCTCATCTCGACGTCAGCGAAACCGTTGTGGACCTCGGAGTCGAGTTTGTTGTTGGTGCAGATCTCAGAGTCGACGTTGTTGTCGTTATGATTTTTAGGTTCGTCGAAGTCGTCGAGGGAGATCCCGTAGTCGAGTGTGTCATCGAGTGGAAAATCGAGCTCGAGATCGTTTTTGCGGTACGCTGATTCAGCTTCTCACCTTGGAGTTCTTTTGCCAAGTACTCGTTGATCTCTCGAGTCGACATGGTTGTTGCAGATGAGCATGCTTCGAGAATCGACGATGGGACGGACGCAGTCGATGGAGCCTCGGGTGCGGCAGTCACGAGTTGTCGTGGATCTGTCAAGTCCTGCATACCAAACTTGTTTACGAAAAAATTGAATGCTCCAACAGTTAAATCCAAACCTGACTCGAGATCAGCAAACGTCTCTCGGGCTTCTGGCGAGTGTGGATCAAATGTGCCTTTCGTTGGTGAAGTTGGCGGGCTGCCAATTTTCGAGCGAGTCGGCGAGTTGCCGTATG
Organism: Poa pratensis; assembly: GCA_947311845.1. NCBI lineage: Eukaryota > Viridiplantae > Streptophyta > Magnoliopsida > Poales > Poaceae > Poa > Poa pratensis. The sequence continues at coordinate 7,637,154 of CAMZMU010000058.1, read as the reverse complement.
TCGACTGAGTCGGCGGGTTGTGGTTTGTCGATGCAGTCGGCGAGTTGCCGTTCGTAGATGCGATCGGCGAGTCGCCGTTTTTCGATGGAACCGGCGAAACCGCGAGTCCAGCACTATTATTTCCCACAGACGGCGCCAATTGACGAGGGGTTAACTCATCAAATCCCATGGTTAAGGACCTAGGGTTGAGATTACGGGGGAGAGAACGTGTTAGAGCTGGTAGTTTCATCGGCTGACAAGCAAAAGCAAGGATTTACCCAGGTTCAGGCCTCCGGAGAGTAACACCCTACTTCCTGCTTGTCTGGTATTGATTTGCGGCGGAGCCTTTTCCGGGTGAGGTGGGCACTGCCCAGGTCGTCAAACCGGGCTACCAAACACGTGAAAGTGGGCTGAGGGGAGATGTTCTCAGCTGGCCCGGGCTACCAAACACGCCCACAGTTTCTGTTCATGGCGGTCTTTGCGGTCGCCACCGGGCGTAAGGCGGGTTCACCCATATTTGCTGATGCTGGGTTTTGACCATAACCTGAGGTTGGCTTCATATGATCTCGGTGAGAGGGCACGTGTCCTTGACTGGCCCTTGCGTTGCGTAGATTCGTTCATTGTCTTCTCTTTGAGGTCTTTGGGCTCTATCGTCATTATGTTGTTGGTAATACCCTTTGTTGGCCTCTCGCTGCCTGATCATCTGTTCGTCATGCGAGACCGCCCTTTTCAAGACCTCCATAAGTTGGTCGAAGGTTTTCGGGTCCTCGTGGCTGACGGACGCGGAGCAGGCCGCGTTGCGAAAAATACAGTTCCACTAGTAGGTTGGCTCCAACGGGTCTATCTGTACCGTTAAGGTTTTCAGTTTTTCACAATGTCCCTTGTCTTTCCAGACTTCCTTGCGAGTGGCTGGGCGGACAGTGTGGTTTCATTCACATTTTTTTGACGTTCATTTTTTCGGTGTCAACAGTGTAGTTTACCCAGATATTGAATATAAAAAATTGTATGCCTTTGTGTTGTTGAAGATTTGTTGAAGAGTTTATCAAACAATATTTCTTCTCAGAAATATTCAACGGTATGAAAAATAATACTTTCAAAAATATTCCACAATATTTAGAAAAATTCCAAACAATACTTCAATATTGTTTTTGCAAAGTTTTCAGACACATATTTTACTCGAAATTCGAAACTCCACATAAGGTTCAATGCTGTTTCATACACATTTTTATTATACATTCAGATTCAAAATTTCAGATGACATATTCAGATTTTTTTCCCCCAGATTTCGAATCTGGGTACAGAATCAACATTACATATCCACTTCCTGTACAAAATTGTGAGATTATCAAATATTCAACAAAGATTCAACCATTTTGGTGCTCGGTACACAAATCTCCTGGTGGCACTGATCCACAATTTTTCACCCAGTTTTCATGCATATTTGACACGATTCATTACAATTTAATTTCATCACTGATTCGTACACAGAAGATACAGGTTTAACACAATTTATTTGCATATTTAACCCAGGTTTAATTCAATCCATGTTCATCACTGATTCATGCACTTTTCCTCATATACACATGCATATCACAGAGTATTCATACAAGTTTGAATGCAAATTATCACAGAGCATTTTTCCTCATGTACAAAATGACAAACAAAAATGAAGAAATCAACAAAAAGATTGAATGACACAGATCCAAAACAGATTAGCAAGATTATTTTGAAGTATGTCTTGAACCGGATCCAACCAAGATTCAACACATGAACTAGAGATTCGCGCCATCCAAAGAAATCCAGGCCATGTGCAACCCCGATCTAAACCAGGAAAAAAATCCAAATGTAAAGCAGAAACTGAATGAAACAAAAATAGGCAGAGCCAGGCCCAGATCGGTGCCCTGCACACGCCACTCATCAATCGAAGAATTAGAATTAGGGTCTGGCCCAAATCTACAGCACCGGATCTGGACGAATTAGAATTAGGATGGGACGACCGGAGCAAAATCGAGAAGAAACAAGAAATACAAATCCATCCAAGATCCACCAAAATAAAGATGGAGGAGCCCCGGATCAACATCCTTCTTGCCTAGACCCGTGCCGTCCCGGCTCAGATCTGAGGCGGCCGGAGACGTCGACGGCCGACGGAAGGAGACGGCGGCGACCGGGTAGGAAGGAGCAGGAGGCGAGCGAGGCGCATGGAGCCGGCGAATCGCGGCCGGATCACTCGGCGGCCGGCGGAGGGAGAAGGCAGTGGCCGGGGCGGAAGGAGACAGCAGCGGCCCGCGCAGGGACGACGGCGGCCGGAGCACACGAATCCAGCGGCCGGAGCCACGGATCCGTCGAGGTGGGCGGCGGGGGAGGGGACGGGGAGGAGGCGGCGCACGGGAGGTGGTGGGGAATATGGGATAGGGTTAGGGTTTCGGTCTTTATATGCTGGTGCAGTGCGGGTTGAATCTACTTTTTTACAGGGACTAAAATGCAAAATATCCCAGAGCTTTGACTTTTTGACCCGCACGAATCTCCAACAGAAATGGAGGGTAAAGATAGTCCGGGGGACCAAGGTGCTACTGGAAAATCCCCTTACCCGGGTTGCACACGTCGTTGGTGAATGCGTTTATTATATCCCGATTGGCGAGGCCTGACGCGGTGTTAACCATGACACGGAATCGATTAAGGAACTCTCGTAGTGTCTCGGTTGGGAGCTGTCGAATGTTTTTGAATTCTTCCAGAAGAGTGTGAGGGACATCTTCAGTTGCAAAGGCTTGTGTCAGTCCCTGGGTGAAGTCACCCCAGGTTGTGATCGATCCGGGCACCTAATTTCTTAGCCATTTTAGTGCCTTCCCCTTTAGGCAGGTGGGGAGTAGGTTTGCCATGTGTCCTGGACCTCCCCCCACGATAGACATATATAGCTTGTGAAAAAAAATCTAAGTACGCGACTGGGTCTTGTGTTCCATCATATTTTTCATAATTCTTGGTTCGTAGGTTTCGCGGGATACAGAGCGAGGCCAGACCTCGCGATAGAGCTCGGCAGCCGTTGATAAGCTGGTTGCGTATGCAAGGTAATCTTCCTCGGCGTACTCTTCCTCACGGAAGCGTCGCTCCCGCCTTCTCTCATGTCGTCTCTCTTGGCGTAGGACTTCCTCCTCCAGGTCTCGGTCTCCATCTCGAGGCTCGCTGTGCTAGCATTCCTCCCAATTGCGGTTGGGGTTTTCTTTTCCATATAAACCTCTTTCTGGGTCACGCCCGACCAGGTCTTCTTCCGTTCTTTCCTTTGAGGATGTCTCCAACGGGGCGACGCATCGAGTCCGCGCGCCTCCGTTCCTGTCCGCGGGGGCCAAAAACACGGCCCAACGGGGCGACGCAAACGGATCGCGGTCCGTTTTTTGATCCGCCGCGACCCATTCCTGGCCCAAATTTGGGCCACCGATGCGTCGGGCGCGGACGCGAGCGGAGCGCTATTGTGTCCTCCTCTGGTCCGCCCCTGGCCCAACCGTCAGGCCATTCCCCACCCCCAATCTCCTTCGCCTCTCTCGCCCCTCCCGCCACCACCCCGCCGTCGCTCCCTCGATTTGGCACTGCAGGCCATTCCCGGGACGCCATCTCCTGCTCCTCTTCCTCCCCGTCACCGGAGCTGCTTCCTCCCCGCTACGGCCGGTGAATCTTGCGGCCACATCTGTCGGAGCGCCCGCGACACCAACAACGCCCACAAGGTGTTCGGCCGTCAGCCCCGGCACCAACTCAGGTACGAACTCAGCCATGGATAGCTCCGATGAATGGTACTACAAGAACTACATCCTGTGCGCGCCATCATCGGATGATTCCTCGGACGATGAGAGTGACGGCCTGGTTGCCACCCTCATCGTCAATGAGTACATTGAGAGGATGCGGCCGGTGTTCTGAGGCTCCTTGCCGGGCCGTTCTCCTGCATTGGACCGGAACCGGAGAGCTGGCCAACTCCAGCTCTGGGGGGACTACTTTCGTCCCCACAGACCCACGTATCCTCCCAAGATTTTCCGGCGCCGTTTCCGGATGAGAAGATCTTTGTTCAACCGTATCCGGTTGGGGGCGATGCATTTTGATGACTATTTCATATGCAAGCCAGATGCATGTGGTGCCCTCGGTTTCTCATCATACCAGAAGTGCACCGCCGCCGTTCGCATGCTTGCATATGGAATTGCAGGTGATCTTGTGGACGAGTACGTGCGGATGAGCGAGTCCACGTGCCTAGAAGCAATGTACAAGTTTTGCAAGGCCGTGGTGCAGGTGTTCGGCCCCGAGTACTTGAGGGAGCCCAATGCTGCCGACATGACCCGGCTCTTGGCCATCAACGAGGCCAGAGGGTTCCCTGGGATGCTTGGCAGCATAGATTGTATGCACTGGGAGTGGAGGAACTGCCCATTTGCTTGGCAGGGGCAGTACAAGGGCCATGTTGGGGCGTGCACGGTCGTGCTTGAGGCCATGGCATCACAAGTTTGTGGATTTGGCACTCGTTTTTTGGCATGGCCGGCTCGCACAATGACATCAACGTGCTGCAGCGGTCTCCGGTGTTCAACAGGCTTGCCAATGGCCTCGCACCCCAGGTGACCTATGAGATCAATGGTCACGAGTATGACAAGCCTTATTATCTTGCTGATGGGATTTATCCTACATGGATTACTTTTGTGAAGACCATCTCCAATCCCAGTGATGAGAAGAAGAAGAGGTTCACCAAGAAACAAGAGAGTGCTAGAAAGGATGTGGAGCGTGCATTCGGTGCCCTCCAGTCACGGTGGGCTATTGTTCGCCACCCCGCTTGGACATGGGACAAGGACCAACTCTGGGAGGTGATGACAGCTTGTGTGATCATGCACAACATGATCGTGGAGGACGAACGCTACGAGGGTATGCATGATCAGGCTTGGCAGTTTCAGGGTCAGTTGGTACAGCCCCAGGGACCGTCCACATTTGATCAGTTCCTCGACTTTCACCGTGACATTCGTGAGAAGGTGTCTCATAACCAGCTCCAAAATGATTTGGTGGAGCATGTCTGGCAGCACTACGGTAACCAGTAGTTCCATTTGATGAACTATTGGTCTTATTTTTATTTGGTTTTGTAAGACTATGCATGAAACAATTTATATTATTTGCTGAATTATTTGGATTGTAATAACTATTTGATAAACCATTTAGATTGTATTATTCGGATTGTATGGTTTATTTTGTTTCCTATATACTTGTTTTCTATAGATTGATCAAAAACCCTGGCCGGGCTGACTCGATGTGTCGGCCCACCCCCCTATATATGAATGAAAATGGCCCATATATGGCCTGTTAACAAAAAAACATGCGGGCGGACTCGATGCGTCGGCCCGTTGGGGTCAAGCCGGCAATGGGTCGGGTATGGCCGGGTCGACCTATTCCAGACCCATGCCCATATAACAAATGGGCAAGGGTCTCTGCCCATGACCCTGCCCATGGGTCAGATCTCAGACTCATGCCCGTGCCCGTCGGGTCACCCGACCCGATGGGCGACCCATCGGGTATACAGGCAGCACATCAATATAGAATATTCCAACATTTCAAACAGCAAAATGACAAGTTTTATGTTCAAATGCATGAGTACATTACAAGTTTTAGTGAAGTTCTGAGACACAAATATAACTAAGAAATTAAAGTAAGCATTACAACAAGGAGCTCCCAGGAATTACAAGAAATAGCTACTGCCTACTTAGCTAGCAGCAGCCAACGCACAGGAAGGTGGGCAGCATCTTGACTAGAAGCAGCCAGCGCCCATCTTGACTAGCAGCAGCAGCCAGCGCCCAGGCTTCGCCTCGCTTATTTAGTCTTCAGTTAAGATTGATTCATCTTCGTCCTGAAAATTACAAGAAGCTTTATATGAGAATGACTTCTACAAGCAAACCATGTATTAGTATTTAGTACAAGTGTAGAATTACCATTGGTTCTTCTTCATCAGCCAGAACAGTTTGGAAATTTGAAAAGAGAGTAGAATTCCAATCACCTAATGAAAAGACAGAAAATAACACACAGTAAGAAAATGAATAATGTGCATGGAAATTAATTAGACAATTTACTCATTTCACTACCCAACATGTCGGCGCGAGACCAAGCTTGCATACACATAAGGGCTTCAGCCATATTTGGAGCAAGCGAACTACGGTGTGCACTAAGTACTCTACCACTAGTACTAAAGGCAGATTCCGACGCCACAGTTGTTACGGGGATAGGCAATATATCATGAGCCATTCTTTGCAAAGTAGGATACTTGATACCTCCAAATTTCCACCAACCGATGATGTCCAGCTCTTCAACTGTTACCGGGATTGTTGGCTCTTCCAAATACAAGTCCAATTCAGTCCGCACACGAGAAGCGGTCACAACAGGCTGTGAAGACATATATTGAGAAAATATCTTCAAGACTTCATCTTCTCCAACTCCATCTCCGGGAGCAGCAGCGGCTTCTCTCTTTCCTTGGTGGAGATGCAGGGTCGGCGCCGCCGTTCTTCTTCCGGTAGAGGGTGGTGAGGGGAGAGCAACGTGAGGTAGAGAGAGAGATTGTGGCTGGACAGGGAGGGAGTGCGGGCTGAGTGGCTGACCGGCTGAGGTTGTTGGACTCAAGTCTCTCTCACCTAGGGTTTGTTCACTACGGACCACTATTGGGCTGGGCTTGTGTGCACTGCGGACCACTATTGGGCTGGGCTAGACTAAATTGGTAGTGGGCTATGGTCATTTCTTACAACGGGACCCCACATGTCAGCTAATCGGGTTGCCCATCGGGTCGCCCATGGGTAGATATGTCTGCCCATACCCTACCCACGACTAATCGGGTCGCCCATGGGCGAGACCCATGGGTGAACATAGCGACCCATACCCTGCCCATTAGGGTCGGGTGCCCATGGGCGGACGTGCCCATGGGTGGAATTGCCGGCTTGAGTTGGGGGCACTGGCCAGAAAGGGACGGATATGGGCCGGACGCGCGTCCGTTTGCCGACGCAAATGGACCAAACGCGGACCAAACGCGCGTCCGTTTGCGTCGCCCCGTTGGAGACATTCTGATGGGTGTCTATTTCCAGGTGTCCTAGCCCCCTACGTGTGTGGCTGTTTGGTGAGTGCTCCGGCCCGCGCCTTCTTTCCGCATACGGGTTCTGGCGGAGCCATGTTCCCTTTAGACTAGTCTCTGAACCGGTCTCTGAGGTGTCGTAGCTGCGATGACGTCCTCTCTTGTGGACGTGTGGGTTTTTGGACGTGGAGGCCTCGACAATCCTTTTCTCGAGTTTTGCCGCCGTGTTCACCAGAGTCCAGAGAGTCATAGTGGCCTGTTCCAACAGTGCTACCTTGCGCAAATACAAATTTGAAACCAGGAATAAATGTAGCGTACAACATGCATTTGAGCAGTTGACTTTCCTCGGAAACGAGCCAAGCAAAGCCCGTCTGTACACTATGACACAGCTCAGATATTTCACAGTAACCAAACTTCGTGAATTTTTTTTTTTTTTTTTGAAAGGGGAACTTCGTGAATTTCTAGCTGTCAAAAAAAAACTTCGTGAATTTCCAGGAAAATAATTCAGGGCTAAGTTTCCGGGCGTTCGCATCAGTCCGGGGATCGAATATCTGGTCAGTTTTGACTCGGAGTAGGAGCTCGACTCCAGGTACGCAGTCCACGTTTTCGATCCGGAGGGCAACAGAGCGAGCGCCGAGCGCCCTCGCATCGCTACCAATTCGATCGATTTTGACTCCGAGTCGGAGTACGAGTTCGAGTTCAGGCACGCTCTGCGTGTTCTGGCCGCACCAGCTACATTCTCCGGTCCTCATCTCGTCGCACTTGCTATTTTTCTCGGCGATTCAACCTGGGCGAATCCTCTCGTACTGGGATGGCGGCTTCCACCCATGGGAACCGGGCCGCCTGGCCTCACTACACGCGGCGGTATGAGCGGCTGGAGAAGCTGGGCGAGGGCCTCAATGGCGAGGTGTTCAAAGCGTGGGACACCCAGCTCAACAGGATCGTCGCCGTGAAGCGGCTGAGCGCGACCGGCGACGACGGCTTCATCTTTTCCGGCCTCCCGGAGGTCTTGCCGGAGTGCAAAAGTCTGAAGACGTGCGAAGACAAACCCTCGATCGTGAAGCTCTGCGAGAAGGTCGTGTCCCCGCAGTGGGCGACTCCTTCATCGTCATGGAATACGCCGGCCGCACCAACCTACGCAGCTACATGCAGTACCGTGCCCGTCGTCGTCAAAAGTTCTCCGAGGCCGAGGTGCGGCGGATCATGAAGCAGATCTTGGAGGGGGTCAAGTCCGTGCACGGCAAGGGCATCATGCACCTGGACATCGAGCCGGAGAACGTGATCCTCGACGACGACACGGAGGACAGGACATAGAGGCCCAGCAGAGAGGGGGCGATCCAAGACGGCAAGCTCAAGGAGGACAGCATCGTCTGCAACATCGCCGGCTTCGGGATCTCCCGGAAGAAAGAGCCGGGCCCGACGCAGCCGGAAAGTGATAATTCTGACGCCGTACAGCGCGCCGGAGCTCCTCCTGCGCTCGCGCTAGTACGACGAGCGCGTGGACTCGTGGGGGCTCGGATGCATAATGGCCGAACTCCTCTCGGGCACCGGCATGCCCACGTTCAGCGGCGAATCGGACGAGAAGATCATGGGCAAAGTGTCTGCCATCGTCGGCGTGCAGGGGATCAAGGAGTGGCCTGGGTACTCGGAGACAGCGGACGAGTGGAGGTCGAAGCTGACGGGCGACGGAAACACCCTGGAGCAAGTTGTCGTCCGCCGGCTTCGAGGTGCTCAGCGGGCTCCTGGAGAGCAACCCGGCAAAGCGGCTTACTGCAGAGGAGGCGCTCCAGAAGCCATGGTTTCAGGAACGTCCACGACGTGGATTTGGCGGCTGCTTCAGTTAGATTGTCGCGCTCCTACCGATGCCTTCTTTTTTTTGTTTGAGAATAGGGCCTCTAGATTCTACTTGTAAACTCTGTGTACGATGGCATCCATTGCTTCATTCTGTAGCCTTGTAATATTGATTGGATTCATGCATTCACTAGCTCCCTCCCTTTTTTATAAAGAAAGAAGTTGTGCAATCTGATCCTTACCAATGTTTGTTTACTGCCATTGCACTCTCTTTACTATATAACTGAATCTTCTAAAGATTTTGTTTTTCAATTTCGGTAGGTTCTTTTGTTCATTCTACCATCGTGCCCCCTTAGCTGCAGTCAATGCAAAATAAGAATAGCGTGGCTTTAGAAGTTGAGATCACTTCAGAGGTTGCTGAATCATGGAAGCGGAGAGCCAAGAGCATGAATATAGATGAATAGCGATCTGATTTTATAAAAAAATCAGATAGGCGTTTTCGCAAAGTTGATCATGGAAATGTCTACGAAGAGAGAACAAAATGTGCTCCCAAATTTCATACGAATGGTAACAAATTCAGATCGTTGCATATATCATTTTTGCAAGAAAGCAATGTAGGTACTGCCATTTTATATCATTTCATATATCATGTACGGCTGGAGTAAAGTTCCACACATTTGGGTTCAAATCTTGGTGATAACCTGTGCAGAGTCAAGAGTGACTTGATGGGACAGCACATTTTCGTGCTATGCCATTTGTGGAAGTACAATTCTAGCCATCTCACAAAGCAAAAGCACGGAGCAGAAAAGGAAACGAAAAGAGTCTCCAAGAGGCTAGACACGAGAACCATGTGTACTTACAGCTGCACGTATCGTATGTCTATTATGGACATAGACATGAACATGTAGACGAGGCTGACATTAACAAAAATGGAGCTGACCTGAACACAAAGCAAAACAGGCCAATTTCCCAAGAATGTCCCACTGAGGGATGTGCAAAATTACAGAACCCAAACCAAGTTCCTAGCCATCAGCTTGACTTATGGCGCACCTCAATCATGTCCTCATCCTCCAGGTCAAGATCCTGGGGTGTACTTGTTGGGCTTACTTTGACACCATCAAATACGAAAGTCAGATTTGATGGATTAAGTTGGATCTTCTTAGCATATGCCTTGAAAAGCTTTTCGAACTTATCATCCTGCAGCAGTCATAAATCCAGGTTTTAGAATATAAAGTTGGTTTAAATTCACATTTCGCAAGTTCGATAGATGGCAAAATTTCAAAATCAAAGCTTATACATATTGAACTAATGTGAATACCATTTCAGAAGGTAATGTTCAACAATAAAATGAAAATGAGAAAGCATATTGGACAATCATTATATCAACCTGAATATAAACTGATCATTTGATTAAACGTTTCAAATTATTATTTCAACTATCAGTCAGAGAATTGATTTTTCTAACAGAAGAGTAATGTCACCATGAGAAGTTCATACCTTAGACAACCGGAACTGCTGGTTCCCGTCCTTGTCCTGAACCATTATGCAAATCTTCTCCTTCAATTTCTTAATTTGTGGTTCCGTTGGAGAATCAAGAACTACACTTTCAGGTGGTTTCTTGGCTGCAATGTCTTTCTTGACAGTTTCAACAACCTTTTGAAATGCATCTTCAGCAAGTTTTGCTATGTCTTGTTTCTCTAATCTGAGAAAGTCGTGTGAAGAATTTGGAACATTCCAAGTCAGTAACATTTTTTAGAAACTACCACTGATAGTAAAAAAACTGATAATCAAAGCACTTGGCTGGCAACATATAAACAGCAACAGCAAGAAATACAGTAAATACATGAGTTTTATTTCCATTTCCAGATGTCTCTGGACACCCATAAGGCTGATTAACACCATAAAATAGGCTGAACCAATTTTTCTTCTAAAATTTCAAGCAAGACTTGGTGAAACCACATCTAGGTTGCGTTCTTACAACGCGGAAGATAAATATTGTTGTGGTTACTATTCAATACAGAAAGATCAGATACAGTATGCCTATGAAGATACGGTGCTCTCCCTTTTTCTGTGAGCGTGTGGGTGTTCCAGAAACTGTAAATGCTGATACCATGAAAGAGAACAGAAAGGATAATTGGTCTTTGTGAACACCTAACCTGTTGTTAGGTGTACCAGATTTTCAGCTAATCTAATTTGTTCAGGAGGATGATAAGTACTCTTGCAGAAGAGCTATACATACCAGAGAAGCAAGGGAAAAGTTTAGCACACAATTGCACAACGAGAACTACAATAGAATTTACAGAGGATTGCGAATCACATGACACCAGTACTCCCAGAGGCACTAAGCAGGCAACAGGAAGGTGCCCAAACCCTAACCACCAACCAGACGGGATAGGCGACCACCTTCTAGCAGCATTGAGATAAAAACAAGTCATTTTGCTCTGGAAAGTTTTTCTAGAACCCAATTGCAGGCTCAAAATGATAATCCAACATGCTAAAATCAGTGATCAAATAATATTATACATGATTTGGGAGGATGATGGTTAAATCTATCTTTACTAAGAAAAGGGAGTTGGTGGTGGTGGTACGTTGCTCTCTGTCCCTGAAGCAGTGCCGACATGTGGTTCTAGTTCCTGATTTTGCATCCGCTCCGTTATTGAATTCCCAATGTATCTTCCTCATCTCTCTCTTAAATCCCGCTCCAGATCGTCCCGTGATGACCTAGCCGCCCTCCACGCCAGCATTCCTCAATCTTCTCCTGCAGCTCCCCTCATATTCTTTTCTCCATCTTAGTATGCTCTTCAACCATATCAGGAATCCAGGAACTACTGGTGGCATGTCGGTGGCGTCAGATAGGAATCAGAGGCAAAGAGGTAGACGACTGCGAGGCCGCTGCGGGCAGGCAAGGTCCTGCATCGCTGCTGCCGTCAAGGACGAAATCGACATAGCAGGTGCCCTGCGCATCGACCTCTGGGTAGGACTCTGTAGATCACGGGGTTGAACCAGCTGCTGCAACTCAAGTTCCCCTCGCTGCCACCGACAATAAATATCTTTGTCGACTTCCATAGCACTGATTCTGAAGCACTCGCTTGCATAGGATTGAACCTGAAGCTTTTAGTTCTACTGATACATATCGATAACCTGGAGGAAGCATTGTAATTGCACCACATTCCTCATTCTTGTGAAAGTTCATTACTTATTTGTATGGTACACTGATACTCATGACTATGGTTTGGAATTTCAAATCATTCACGTCTCTTCGTTATTACTTTTGGTTCCTTACCCTGTTATGCTTAATCTTGTCGCTTCTGTATTATTAATTGCCTGATGCAATTGCTGGTGAAAAGTTAGATGATGGGGGAACCCCGGAGCTCATTTTGTTGGTAGGGATGGCTCATTTTGTTGGTAGGGATGACTTGATTGCATAAATAAAAGGAGGACTCGTGCCTAAAAGGTGGATTTACAAGCAAATAAATTATCCACATATTTCTGGGCATTTCAGATAGTTTCCTTACAGCATTTACTTCTAGTACTAATCTATCTTGCAGTAATTGGTGATACTTTTGGTGATTCATGCATCACCAATGGATATGCCCTTGTCAGGGAGAATTTGCTGATAAATGAAATTTAATTTTAGTTTCACCAATAGTTCAGAACTTCAGATGCATGGTCATAGCTACTTGGTCACATTCTGAAGGGAACCATTTTTAGTTCTAGGTTTAAAACAAAATAGTATGCTTATAAAAGTGCCATACTAATTTACCACAATATTTGCATTAGTGTAGACTGGGGATGAGACTATAGGAAGAACAAAAGCATTTTCTCAAACTATAATCAGGCACTTCCAGTCACTATATACTGTATAGTATTAGAATAGTATAGACATGCTATTCAGCACACAGGGTGCATAATATGTTATTTTGCACCCAGAGTTTTTTACGTTATTACATTCAAAAATTATGTTTGGAATACAAATAATTATGTTCATACTGACCTACAACAAAAACATTGTCACAAGAAACAAAATATACGAGTCATAACAACATAAAAAACACAAAACTGTATTTTACATTACGTCACATAAAAAAAGACATGTCTATTTTCTCACAATCTTACTGATTTACAGGGTAAGACAATATTTACATGACGTAAAAAACATGTACGGTTGCAAAGAAACAGGGTGGGTGTAGAATAACTATTCTACTCCCTGGGGAGTCGAATAGCGCATCTCCATAGTATAGTACCTGTTTTTAGTTCAATACAAAACAGAAAGGGAGAATACAACATCTCTTAATCTTGACATGTGATTTCTGAAAAACTTTTCTCTTAAATTACTAAATTAGTAGTAACTGGCTTAAAGTCTGATGTTGATCTTGCTGCCTTGCTTACTTTCTCCCTAATGTTTACAAGTATATATCCCAGTTCATGGTTCTTACAGTGCATTATATATTCCTGGCAACTTTAGTTTTCCAGGTGAACATATTGCTAATTAAAGACTTGTGAAAGGTAGCTTCTACACTCCTTTGATTTTGTTTTGTAGCCAGATAAACTGAGGAAGCATTGCAGCTTGATTAGAATGCCTCTGCTCATGATAATCAAGCTGTGATTGCGGGGTTAGTGTTGGAAATCTTTGAATTGGGGCATTAGTCCCAACATTGTGTTATTAACCGTTGATTTATGGAAGCACATTTCTTTTGGGCAGTGCAATATTTATATCTCCATCACTTAGTTTGCCTTATAAAAAGTCTTGAGACATGTATCCTTTCTAGACATGTGACTGCTCCCCCAAGTGCAAACGATGTGTGGTTTTTTCCTGCTTCCGGTGGATGATATATGTTATGGTCTGTTCATCTAGATCTGTCCCCCCCCCCCCCCCCCCCCCCCCCTCCTTAGTTATGCTTGTCGCCAACAAAGACCTACATGTAACAACTGAAGTACCTTTTTTTTCAATCAGAATTTCGTGTTGGTTGTTTGACTAACCGTTGCACCTCTTTGAAATGAGTCTTATAGGATAGTCTTGCTTTTGCCAGAGTAGGAAAATGCTGGAGTTGAAAAAAGATTACCAAGCAACATGCAATGGAGCAGGGTGACGAAGAAGCAGAGCAAAAACCCAATGGCAGAACCAAGGAATGGACGCCAACGGAAGAAAGGATGAGCACAATGAGTGTTGTACTCTTGTGGGGTGGGGTTGGAGGAGGTATACAAGCACGATGGGGAGAAGGAGTTGATGGTTTCTAGAGTGAGGAGAAGCGGGTGTGCCATTTCCCCAGTTTACTTTTGCTAGAAACGGAGGGTTTACTTTTTCCTACTCTGTGCAACGCACAGGTAGTCTACTGGTACACTAAAATAGTTCACCTTCCAACATATTTTCATGTAGACAAGATAGGTACCAATGTGACAGGCAAAGTCAATGCAGCATTTTCTAAAGCAACAGAAAACTCAATTCGGACTAACTCTAATTTGGCGTAAATGTCCCACAAGACGCTATTTGGCATAATATACCATAAGACCCTATCATATGTCTAAATAGTATTGAGATCTGAAGGCAATGTCATGACTTACAATTTTCAGAATGGGAGGAGTATTTTTCAATGAAAATGCAGGACTTTGTCCAACAAAAAGTAAAAGACAGAATTCCTTGAATAAACAGCTACTCCCTCCATTCCGAATTAGATGACGCAAGTTTGTCCAAATACAAATGTATTTAGACCTATTTTAGTGTGTAGATTCATTCGTATTTAGACAAACATGTGTCATCTAATTCGGAACGGATGGAGTATAAAGCACAAACAAAGAACCTCGGCAGCTCTTCACTTGTCATGGCCCTACTAGCCTACAAGACCTACTGACCTACCTGGCAAATTTCAGCTGCAATGAGCCACGCAGTAAGAATCTGGGTTGCTACTGATGCGTACATTATAGCCTACTTCCAACTAAAGCAGACAGTTCCACATTACATCAAGGTGTTACATAACTTACTTAAAATGCTCGATTGCATCATCTAATCTATAGCAAACAGTGTCTCCACGCCAATATCTCAGTAGTATCCGTGACTATCATGGTCAACAACAGCTAACCTCGTAAAATGGCACAACGTACAGATAAAACATAGCTATACCTCGGCTGGTGCAGTGTTGTATCTTTACATACGTCAGCCCTGGCCACAGGCTTCAGGGGTGGTGGAGCCAGCCAATCCTCCTCATCCAAATTCACCACCGCAGCCTTCTTCACGCCGGCGTTAGCCTTATCCCCCTCCTACAGAACACACAGATCGGCATAAACACGTTAGCTTTCGCACCCAAAAGTCTGAAACCTCAACCATCAAAACGAATTGAGCTCGGTTGTACTCACGGCAGCGTCGTCGGCAACGGCATCGACCAACGGGCGCTTGTTGCAGTGGACGAAGATGTCCGACTTCTCAAGGTCGGAGTCTGCGCATCGAAACCGAGAAGGCCCTGAGCAACTTTCGACGGAAACCCTACGCCAGTGAGTCGCGAAACGTACCGTCGAAGCGGAAGTTAATGGTGGGCTGCACGCGGGAGTAGTCGAAGAGCGGCTCAAGCTCCTCGCTGTCCGCCGCCGCCGTCGGCGGCACCTTCACCGCATCCGCCTGCGCCAACACGAACCGAATCCGACGAAAATGAAGGAACGAATCAAGGAATTCCTCTGCGAATGCGAGGGGACCAGGAGATTAGGTCTCCGTAAGAACGCTTACCATCGGCGTCGGCCCGAGCGATTTGGGTATCCCTCTGGTGAATTTGAGAGGTGGGAGAGTTGGGGATTTCGTTTGGTCTTGGTTTGATACTTTGATGGTAGGTTTAGGACTTTTTTGGAGGGAGGCGGCGGAGGGAATAATTTGGTGTTTTGAGGGAGGCGGCGCTCAGTCGTTCGAGTACCACCAATTTTGGGGCGGATTTGAATTTGGGAACATAGTTTCTCCTGAGGATTTCCTTTTCTGAACCAAAAAATGACTTTCTATTTATGCATACCTTACTTGTTTTGGCTCCTAGAGTACCTGCAACAACTTCTGAGCCGTGGAAGCTGTAGTCCAAGGTTGTGTTTGGTATAGATACGTCTTAAACGTGTCTTTAAACGTATCTATAATTCTTGATGTTTCATTCTTATTTTATATCAAATGCTATATGTTTTATTTATATTATATATCATTTTTATGCATTTTCTGCAACTAACCTATCAACAAGATGCCATAGTGTCAATTCTTGTTTTATGTTGTCTTTTTGGTTCAGAAAAGCTAGTCGGGAAATATTCTCGGAATTGGACGAAATTTTACGGGGACAAGTTTTACGAAGATACGAAGATGGAGTCCAAAGGGTAGCCGAGGAGGAGACCTAGGGGGCCCAGACGCCACCTCAGCACGGCAGAAGGTGGGGCCGCGCTGAGGGGTCGGCTGGCGCCCTCGGGTGGCCCCCAGCGCCGCCTCTTCGCCTATATATTCCCCTCGTCCAGAAAACCCTAAACACCCGAACACAATTCCATAAAAAGTTCCGTCGCCGCCGTCGTCGTCAACCCTAGTTCGGGAGAGTTCTGAAGCTCTTCCGGGCACTCTGCCGGTGGGGGAGATCATCACCGGAGGGCTCTACACCACCATGCTCGACTCCAGACTGATGCGTGAGTAGTTCTCCATTGGACTACGGTTCCATAGCAGTAGCTAGTTGGTAGTCTCTCCACTTTGTGCTATCATGTTTAGATCTTGTGAGCTGCCTATCATGATCAAGATCATCTTTATGTAATGATACATGTTGTGTTTGCTGGGATCCAATGAATTGTGAAGTTATGATTGTTCATCTATTTATCTATATGCTTTATTTATGTTCTTGCATGCTCTCCGATGCTAGTAGATGCTAGTGTCTTCAAGAGAGGGTATTTATGCTAAATAGTGGATTCATGTCTCCGGTAGCCTGGGCTCGAATGACAGAAACGATTAAGCCTCTGTACGTGATGTTGCCACTAGGGAGAAAACAACTATGCTATGTCTACATGTCATTTGCATTGTTTACATTACACACTTTGCTTATTGCAATTATCTGTTGGTTGCAACTTAATACCTGCGGGAGACACGGAAGTTATTTCGCAGGTGGATTGTCATAGATGCAGCTAGCAAGCCGTCTATGTATCTTGTTGTAATGCCCAATAAATATTGCAATGAACTTTATCTTGTCATAATATGCATTGTCATGCCTTTTCCATTTGTCAATTGCCCAGCTATCATTTGTTTACCCAACATGTCTGTTTATCTGTTTATGGAGAGACACCACTAGTGAACTGTGGACCCCGGTCCATTCTTTTACACTGATAAAAATATCGTTTCCACCACGTTCTACACTCATTTGCTTACACTGCACTTACATTTATTATACACACCATACATTTAATCCTTTGTATTCAGCAAGCTAGGGAGATTGACCACCTTCCTGTTTCGTTGGGGCAAAGTAATTTGATTGTGTTGTGTGCAGGTCCACGCCGAAGCTATAAGCGCCATAGTATCTTGGGCACCGTGTTGAAACTCTTCCAATTCCTACTGGTTCGATAAACCTTGGTATTATTCTCAAGGAAAATTTGTTGCTGTACTATTTCATACCTTTCTCTTGGGGTCTCCCAACGAACGTGTATTCCACGTCATCATACAACAACCCAAATAGTCCTGCCGGATGCAAAAAATCGTTGTTTCGATATGTGTAGGACATTCGCGTGGTGTGAAAAAGCAGCTTGGAGTCAAGCTACTCGGAATAACCAAATCGGTCGTTTCCATGGAGTCAGCCCGAGCAGAGCAAAGCAGTGACGACACGTGTTGATCTGCAAGCGCGAGATGGCGGCAAATAAAAGATTTCTAGCTCGGTTTTGGCGGCAAATCTAGTCTCACCTCCTCTATTTTGGTCAGCTCGAAACATAGGTGTCTAGAAAATATCCCCATCTTGTCTTTCCGTGGCGGCGTGAACGCGGATCTTCGGCATAGGCTAATCCTCTTCGTCTCCGACACAAGATTCTCACCCTTGTCTCCTGCATTAGCTCGTCTTGTTTGTCTCCGGCACGGGATATGCGCCCTCGTTTTCGGTGCCGACACATGCTCCATCCTTCTTATCCAACACCGGCTTCGCTCTCGTCTCCCATTGCGTCGGTAAACAACTCCCCCCTCTCTCCCCACCATTAGTACATAATCTGTAGGGTCCATTTAGCCAATATGTATGCAAGATTGATTTCATTAGGTTGACCGGGGGAGTCTTATCAATCTGGCAGCTATACTCGTAGATGTGATTCAGACATGGATCAAACTGGTTCACAAGATAGCAGTTAGATGCAATATTGTTCCTAAAATCACATATAGTCTTAAGTTAGATGAGGAGAGGATTACAAATATGAACTACACCTACAAGTAGAATGATGTAGAGGATGTCCAAATGCTTTTGATGATAAGAGTCCCATTTTTTGCACTTTTTCAAAGGTTTAGAGAGAGAGAGTGGATTGCTGCAAGATAGCATCACGAGTCTGTGTAAGAGCAAGTTGATGTGTTTTTCATGTTTATGGCCATAACTAGAGGTTTATCGTGATCCACACAAAAATCAGGAGATCCGTTGACAATCTCATGTTATTTCAAACAAAAACTTACAATTGAAGAGCTCATAAAAGAAATGATCAAACGTAACTGGTCAAACACCATTTTAAGATACAGACGGGGGGCAATATGGTATCCATATTTCAATGTGAGGAGTACTATTGTTTTTCATGTCAACACACAAATTTTTTGGTCTGAAACATGATTGTTTCTTCGTGCCAGGATTAGTGGTGTTATTGATGGTACACATGTGACTGTTAAGAGTATCGAGATAAAAATCAGCAACATTTAGAGGGGAGGAAGCACTACACGAGTCAGAATGTGCTTGGTGTTGTTGATTTCGATCCCAAGTTCACATATTTTCTAGTTGTTTGGAAATCAGCCAGTGATGTGCAAACATTCTTGCTACATCATGGGTAGACCTGATGGGATAAATCTCTATGATGTTTAGTTTTATGTAGAAGATGCTGGATATGCATGAACGACTAGGATTCTTCCACCATTCATAAAAACTAGGTGTCATCTCGATGAGAACTATGCAAGGAACTATCCTAAGTATTTCATGGAATCGTTCAATATGAGCCCCTTATTTTTGGAGTTACGGTTGAGAGGGAATTTGCTGCATTGAAAAATAAATTCAAATACTTAACCAGAAACCATTCTACCCTTACGCGACCCAAGTTAAGTGAGTTATTGCATGTTGAACTGTTCACAAGTAGATTTTAGGGTTTGGTATTGATGAGTATGGGCTGGATGACGTTGTTGTGACAGCTGATGATGTTGACTATGTCCATGGCGTCGAACAAACGTTACAAGGAAAATTGGATGGCCAAGAGGATGGAGTGGGTCAAAAAATTGTGGGCTGAGAGAGATAGAACCAGGATTTGAGAAGAGAAATAAGAAGAAGTTTATGATGTTCTTTCTATGTTGTTGAACTCTCTCCATTAATCATCATTGATGAAGTACCCAGATGTACCACAAGACTGTAATTATAAACTCCTATTGTTTCGTAGCTAGGATTGTATTAATGAATTGTCATTTGTAGTAGTTAGGATTGGGTTTAATTATGTACCGTAGTAACTAAGACTAGCCTCAATAGGGAGTATCATATACTAGTATCATGCATATGATACTAGTCTATGTTACTACCTCCACAATGGGTAGTAACATATGTGTGGTATCATATAATATAATATTTATTACATTGTGGACTCATCTTGTATTGGAATCCGTTATGTTACATTATCTACCTATGATACTACTATCACCTCTCTTAGCATTAATTGCAGTGATACGTCGGCGTTTTGCCAACATGGCATGCATGATACCATCTATGATACCCCATCGTGCGTAGTTTAAGGTGTACTAATGAAATGCCATTTTATTTGCTCGTAGTATCATAATTGTGTTGTGTGAGATGGTGTATTATGGTAAGGCCTCCGCTATAAGAATGTATGGTGACCAGAAACAAACATAGGTTGCAAGCAAGTTGCTTGCACCGTCAGAACCATTTATGCTCGTGCGCAGGCTACCAAACGTCGGGTATTAAATTGTATAGATATGCAATGCACGCGACCAAACGCAATGCATAACATGACTCCCAACATGTAGGTGCCGCAAGAGGCTCCAACGAGCATGTCCATGGGGATCGCTGAAATGGTTGCAGGCTACCAATTACAACCCAGACAAACATTCCAATTTAGACCAGCTCAACACACCAGCAGCAATAGAGCGTTCCACAAAAATGCACTATGGTCTCTCGCATTGATACCCTTGGAGCAACTATAGCAGAGTCGGAATATATGGCATGTTGCAGCAATAACCGTCTATACGACGTTTTGACCGAAAAAGTGGGTCTAATCGAGTCGCTATCCCGCGCTAGCTCCATTCCCAAAAACAATTGAAGGCATGTCATAAGCAAACTCGTGAGCCTCTATATATGGAGGTTGTGGAGGGTATTTGGAGCACACTCTATCCCGAAACGGTTTGCCATCAAGCACATTCCCCTCCCGCTCCTCTTCCAACACACTGCCGCCTCCCCTCCCCGTAGTGTTTTCCTTTCCTCCCTCGTGACAACATGAACTCCGTCTACGACCCTCACGTCCCATGCTCCTGGTTTGGAGCTGGATCCCACGACTTTCTCACATCGCCTTCCGCTCCTTAGTTGGTCCTGACGGTAGTCGGCCGGCTTCGAGGTGGACACTTGGGTACTAAGATGACTTATCTAATGTCACCACCGGTGTCCCCACATAACGAAATGAACAAGCTGACCCAGGCCACAAACTTCACTATGGGGAAATATTGCTATTCTGAGCACATGGAAAGCCATGAGCCTCAATGTGGTCACTTGAGCAAACTAGTGTAAATTTTTGGATGAGCGTTCATCTAAGCCTCACAAGCTAATGGATTACAAGTCAAAATATGTGCATTCGATTTGTATGTTCTACGACCATGAGATCTCAAGATCATTTTCGGATTTAACATCGTACAAAAATGAGAAGTTCTGCTATGACATGGAGCGACACACCGAAAGAGCAGGATGCACACAAGGGAGGAAGAGATGACAAGCCTTGTACATTGTTGAATATATTGATGTGTTATGTCTTTCATTCAACTTGTTTCATCCAATATTTTTAGCGTGGGTGGGTGGGACATTGGGCACGTAAAATTGCCACCCAATTACAAATAGGTCCCACATGAGAAAAAGTTATGTAGACTGGTATTTGACGATTATGAGTTTGTCCACTTGCTTTTGAGCCTCCAAAACATTATGCAGGGCGCTCCATACCGGGTTTGGTGACCAAGATAAGCCGACTCTGCTAGAGTTTCTCTTAGGTTGTGTTTCCTTAGGCCGGAGCTCCACTTGTCATTAGTGCTAGCCACAACAATTTGTCCTTAATGTAGTCCAGCGAAGGCGATGGTCATGGCACTCCTGGAAAAATTCCTGCCAACTGGTGTCATATCCTCCTTGGTGGCATCATTGTGAAGCGGCGACACCCCGATACATTTAGAATTTAATTAGAAGAAATTTGTTGAGCACCGACACAAACAATAATTTTTGAAGAAATCATGGATTCTATTGTTTCTTTCAGATTAGACAAATAAATGATGTTTGGTTTGAATTCAGTGGCAGCTGTGACATGACCCTACATTTTGAGGGCTCGAAATTTTGCAATTAAAAAAATCTATCCCTTAATTTGTCTCGGTCATAACACATGTTGTGGTCTGGTCGTAAGTCCATTCCATACATATGCCATTTTTGTACCAAATTTTCCTTCGGTCTCAATAAAACAAAAGTGCGACGGTTACTTGAATCGAACTCCAAACCTAGTTACTAACACAATAAAGACATATTGTTGTGGCATTAAAGATGAACATTCCTGTTAAGGATTCTACGTTTCTTTTAGTTTGTACCTTCAAAGGTACAATTTTTTTATAAACGTAAACACAAAAAATTCGTCGAACCTTGAAATAAATGATACCCTGAGAATTTTCGACAAAACCCTGCTACACCAAACCTTCGGGTACGACCCTTTGATGTCATACTCCCTTTGTCTATGTACAACAAGGTGCAACCATATTTCGATGGTTCAACTTTGACGAACAAAATATGGGTTACATGATATAGTTCAAATCAATTTATAATGTATAATTTGTATGACATATTTATCATGGTTAAAGTTAAAATACGCGAAACGAGGACACAATGCAAGTAAGGAGTAAACACTAACACTAGTACAGAACGACACATCGGAAACGGGCCAAAAACCCCTTCGGCAACGGAGAAAGGGTCCGTGTCCACGACCCTGTCACTGATGTGAAGGCTCTCATCGGCAACGGACACGAAAAACCGTCACCGATGAGGCTTGATTTTGGCTACGGTTGCCATCCAGTCTCCGTTGCCGATGTATCTGGACATCAGAAACGGAGATTCTGTTTTGCTCGTTTGCATTGAGGTTTTTTCATAAGCCTACAGCAGCAATACAGTTGCCAATTGACATTCAAAATATCACAGCAGAAGCACAAAGTTGCTAGCAAAACCGTTCATAACTTATATAACAATTGTCACCATTACATAGCATCAAAAGATGAGTTACACATGCTTCGCTAATCCTATCATTCTCATGCCTCCCTAAACTGCAGCTAAGGCTTGCTCCCTAAACACACATCCACAAAATAGCCGGAGAAACTGAAAAAACAGAAACTACACCAAGCCAAATTGCCAAATTCTTCGTACTGAGGCTTGCTCCATCTTGGACGGTGTCGCCGAAATATAATCCCACTTTATAAGTAGCACATTTAAAGTTTGTTCGGATCAGCTTTGTGCTTCTGGATAAAAATACATGGATTGATAGTTAGAGAAGAGCCAAAATATGATGCTACATGACATAGATATAATTTAATGTGAAAACAGTTCACACCTTTAAGCGCCTATATCCGTGTGCTTGCAGTCCGATCAACGATTTGGAGGCATAACTTGAAGGTGATGTTTCCTTCAAGAGCCTCACCATTTTTTATATAGTGTCGCCGAAATACTATTACTTCATACACTAGCTACACAAAACAATAACGAGGATTAGCACATTGACAAAAAGTTGTGACTGGATCTATTCATCATCGGTAGTACTACAAAGAGTTGAAATTAATTCACCCTACTAGACTTTAAAATAGTGCAAGATACTAGACAAGTTTTCTATATACTAGACAAGTTTTCTATGCTAGACTAGAAAACTAGACAGAAACAATAAAGTGCAAGATACTAGACGAGTTTTCTATATACTAGACAAGTTCTATATACTAGACAAGTTCTATATAAAACCAATTGATGAACTAGTTCATGAGCTGAGCGATTTAGACCTCACATTTTCTTCTCCGTGGACGGCGCCTCGAGATCGGCCACCTCCTCCTCCGTGGACGGCGCCTCCAGATCGGCCACCTCCTCCACCGTGGACGGCGCCTCCAGATCGGCAACCTCCTCCACCGTGGACGCCACCTCCTCCACCGGGGACGTCGCCTCCAGATCGGCCACCTCCTCCTCCGTCGACGGCGCCTCCAGATCGGCCACCTCCTCCACCGTGGACGGCGCCTCCAGATCGGCCACCTCCTCCACCGTGGACGCCACCTCCTCCACCGGGGACGGCGCCTCCAGATCGGCCACCTCCTCCACCGTGGACGCCACCACCTCCTCCCGACGGCGCCTCCAGATCGGCCACCTCCTCCTCCGTCGACGGCGGCCTCCAGATCGGCCTCCGTTGACGGCGGATCCGCCACAACTGCTGCATCACCACCCGATGAATGATCTGATCCAGCTCCGCGTGGCCCAGAGGACGCGGGGCATCACCGGAGGTGATGAGCCTGACGCGCTCCCGCACCTGCCGCATCACAGCCGCCTCCAGATCTGCCCTATCACGAACAGATGCAGCTAGATCGGTGCGGCCGCTAGAGCCGCGGCTGCGATGGCGAGATCTAGAAGCGCCGGCAGAGGAAGCCATGAGAGAGTGAGGAGAGTAAAAAGCTACAATGTGCGGCGGCTAGGGTTGAAAGATGGACAGTGAGGGATTGAGAATGAGACTGATGGGGCTTGCTTCGCCAGTACATTTATAGGCACCCAATTGGCAACGGACATTTTATATAACCGTTTCCATTGGATACAAGTTCACAACTACTATGTGCTACTGATTTCCGTAGCTGCATACGAACATAATACATTCTAGTGATTTTCAAAGTGCATACGAACCTAATACATTGTACTGATTTGCATAGCTGCATACGAACCTAATACATTCTACTGATTTTCATTGCTGCATACAAGTTCACACCTAACAGCAGCACACAAACACACAAAATCATTCTAGCAATGCTCACAAGAACATTTAACTGAGCTATTTCTGTTCCTTTATGCCGCTCCTTGCGCACAGCAACAACATGGTCAGATTTAGTCGAAGTGTTTGTTGGGCTCCATGCCAAACCAGCTAGAGCTGCTGCAGTGTGCGGCTTCATCTCCATGTTCGCCTTCTTGACTATCAAGGCTACATTTTCCAGCTCTGCAGCTTCCACTTCGACGCCATTAGCAAGCAGCATCTCAACATAATCTTCAATCCAAAAAAAATAATCACAGCTCCCAGAATACTCTTCGCCCCTCCCCTGCCAAATGGTAAATCGAATCCAGAGGCAAATCAGCATCACACATAGAATAGAATCAATCAAAACTGGTCGAAGCGTCGAACTAACCCTGTGATTTGGACACTTGAAGTAGATCCGGCCTGGGTTCAGATCCGAACGCGACACTCGACGAATCGCGTTCCGACAGCGGCAGCAAACGCACTTCACAAGCGGCAGATCTGACCCGGCCCCGGCGGCGCAGGAGGAGGACGCATTCGATCTCCCCGACGAGCTCATGCTCTTGGCCATGGAGGACACGAGTGCGGAGTAAAAACAAGCTGGAGCGGAGGAACAAGGGCGAATCGACAGTCTTTTATAATATCCAAGATAGTGCTAAAAAAGGAATTTTATATAAGCAACCTCGCCAACGGTTGTATACAAATGTCCGATGCCATTGAAGAACATATCGCAAACGGAGTCGAAAGAAACTCCGTTACCAACATATCGGCAACGGTTAATAATTCGCGACCGTTGCCTATGAAGGCGGGACGCGGGCCAGCTTGCCTGGCGGGGGGTTTTCTCACGCGGAAAGCGCGATTCTCCGTCGCCTAACTCGTGCCGTTTCCATAGAGGGGTATCGGATGTGTCGTTCTGTACTAGTGTAAGCAACAACAAAAGGCGCTTCTCCACCTCTGGGGCGACACAGGTGGCGACCAAACCCTACCCCGTCGCTGGCCCCTCCCCTGCCTCCTTCACCTCGCCGCCACCTAAGACAGTTTTCGGGCAAGCTCGTCGGCTTGCCAGGGAATCTGGCGGCATTGATTTTGCATCCCCCTAGCATGGAGGGATTTGGAAGCGGCAGCCTCATATGGAAATGCAACACCGGATCGACGGTGACCGGTGCTAGTGGGTGCGGGTCGACTCGACTCGCGTGGCCGGCGGGTGCTGGCCTTGGTCCTGGGGTCTCTGTGGCCACTCGCACCAGATCTGAAAATCCAGCCCCTCCTCCTCTTAGATGCGTCCAACCCAACTGGATCTGCGGTTGGTGCCTCCGGTTCTCGGTCCGGTGGGGGGTGGGTGGGTGGAGGTGACTAGGAGAAATCCCTGACCAGCCTGCCGGTCTCGACAGTTGCGACGCCTTGGAGGCGTGGTCTTCCTCCCTTGGGGTGTTGCCTTGGTCTCCTTCCACCCCCTCCCTCCTAGTCTCCCGGGGTGAAAGCTTTAATCTTTTTGAGTTCGAGTGGGCCGCCGCCGCGACGCAGTTGGCGTCGCTTTCCTTCATGAAGGCACGACTTAGAAGCGTGTGTCTGTTGGGGGGGGGGGGGGTGTGAAAGGGCATGGCGCCCCCATGTGTGGTTTTGGTAATTAATGACAATCCATATGGACTAATGGTTGCATTGAGTTGTACTTGTAGTGTTTGTCCATAGACCATGCTTGAACTCCATATGTTGGATTCAAGGTTGATGTGCCATGAATATATTGATATAATGAAGTATTTGACATCAAGATCATCGAGGTGTACAGATATATACTTGATATGATCAAGAAGAAGAGTATGTGATGACCAAGTTGTTATTCGAGGAGTTATCCGATGATTGGTCATATGTGAGTTGAACATATCGTAAGTATGTCTTGAAGAAAAGGATTATGTGATCATTCATGGTTATCTTCAAGACATCATCTATTGAAAAGAGAAGAAAAGATACAAGGTTGATCAAGATTTTGTTCAACACACAAAGCTACAGGATGTACCAAGTGGGATCATGTATCTCTTGGTATGGTAAGCAATTGTCCATATAGCTTTGTGAACTAACCCATGATATGTGTGTGGCATTTATATGTATGGTTAGGTATCTTTCCATGGACTTGCATCAAATGAAGATTTCATATAGCCCATGAAGGATGACGTCAAGTGGTGATCGTCATCAAGATTGAGTTGTGCAAGTTCAAGAGAAGTATCTCGAAGATATTATATGTTTGAAGCTTGCCACCCATTTGGAGATAATGGTCAAGTGAAGATGTGCCGATGAGAGGCTCTCCCATAGTGGAGTATGGGGAGAAATATGTGGATCTTTACCAAGCGAGGCGCAATCAAGAAAGGTGGTCCACTTTAGAAGATCAAGATCGCCATCATCTAGTCAAGTGGAATGCGCAAGGCAAATGTATGATCTTGATAGGGTTTCTATTTTACCGGTCTCATGTTGTTAGTCGGGAGACCGGGTTATTGGATAGACACCGTACTATCAAGAGGGGCGCTCGATTGAGCTTTAGCGTATCATTGGAGAGAGCTCAAACCTGTGCATACTTAGCATCATCATATTTCTTGTTCTTATTTGGCTTATCTCTTTATGAGGTTTTGGAGCTTGTTGTGACCTTCATAACAAGCTCAAGTTCACCGAAAACAGATTTCGTATGAAAAAGTTGTTGCGTTTTCGGTTTTGGAGTTTCTCCCGGTTCATCTTCTATAGAGAGGTTTCACCTTTCTACATTTGGTTTTATACTCCCTTGTTGGACTATGATGTTTTCCTGCATCATCTTGTCGTGCTCGTTGTGGTGATACCAACGAGCCCAAGAACATCGAAAACGGAGTTCGGATACTCAAGTTATGCTCGTTTTCGTGCCGGTGTTTTTCTGCAGTTTTACATGGTCGGTAGTACCGGAAATAACCTCCGGTACTACCGGCGAAACGTGTTTCGGTACTGGTTTTGAGTGTTTCTAAGAGGTAGTACCGGCCAATAACCCCCGGTACTACCGGCCCTGCGCAGAAAGCTGGCCAACGGGCAGATTTTGACCCACCTATATATACTTGTCTTCTCTCCAAAGAGACCAACTCTTGAGCTCGAAAATTGCCCCCATTGTTGACCTTGTTGAGTTTTGCTATCTCTCTATCCCTCCATGATTCTTGCCTCCAATTAGAGGGAAGAGAGAGAGGGGATCTAGATCTATCATTCCACCAATCAATCTCTCCTCTAAGTGAGGGGAAGTTTTTGGACCTAGATCTTGGAGGAATTTGGTGTTCTTCTTTGTTCTTCCTCTCTTCCCCCCCCCCCCCATAAGCATTAGTTGCTTTGGTGGGATTTGAGAGTGAAGGATTTTGAGCACTTCTTGTGTTCTTGCACATTGCATCGGTTGCATCGGTTTGAGTTCTCCACGGTGATACGTCGAAGTTGAAGTTGAGAATCTTGTTACTCTTGGGTACTTGGGGTGCCCTAGAGCTTGTCCTCTTGGGTACTTGGAGTGCCCTAGACGGTCCTTGTTAATCTCGGAGTTTTGGTGGCTCACGGTATAGTTGGGAGCCTCCAATTAAGTTGTGGAGTCGCGCCCCAACCTTGTGATTCTTGTGGCTTTGGGAGCCACGGGAATTCGGTGAGAGCTTCCAATTAAGTTGTGGAGTGTGCCTCATCCTTGTACGCGTTCAGTGACCACCCTCAAGTGTCCCATAGTGGTTCGTGGCACTCCGCATTGGTGGAGGCACGAAGGAGATTACGGTGTGCCATTTGACGGCTATTCGGGGATCACTTTGTGACTCCGCACCGCTCCAACGGAGACTAGCTTCCATTGGGAAGTGAACTTCGGGATAAATCATCGTCTCCAAGTGCCTCGGTATTTCTCTTCTTACTTATGCAATTTACTTTGTGATAGCCATCGAGCTTGAAGTAATATATCTTGCTATCACATAGTTGTATATCTTGTTTAGCATAAGTTGTTGGTGCACATAGGTAAACCTAGCTTGTTTAGGTTTTGTGCTTGATAAATTAAACGCTAGTTTTATTCCGCATTTATTCAAGCCTAAACCGTAAAGAATTTTAAATCGCCTATTCTCCCCCCCCCCCTCTAGGCGACATCCGTGTCCTTTCAGGGTGTATGTGGGTGGCCGTGTACTGGTGTCCGATGGGTGGTTGTGCGAGCGACGACTTCTTCAACGATGATGGTGGCAGACCTTGGCTTGCTTGGGTGATCCTCCTGCACGTTCTGTTTCTACTAGCTGACCCTTGTCACCGACGTGTCCGAGTAGTCGGGAAGTTTTTCCCGCTGCCGTGACAGCAGAGCTGCAGGGTTGGTGAGGGCCAGAACTCCAATTTTGGCTTCTGGTAAGCCCCTTTTGGCATTTGGTGCTTCTGCTGGCAATTCCTCCCACCTTCTTCTCTGATCTCCCCAACAGCTTCTTCTCTTGCGTGTTCGATCTCTGGGCATCTCAAAAGGTGTGTGGCCAGCAAGTTGGGAGGGCTCGGAGTTGTCTTCCTTAGGTTTCGGCGTCAATTTTTTCATCCAAGTTCAAAGTGAGCACGTCCATCGGCCAACGGTACGGCGTCCTTCGAGCTATGACAAGGAGGCAGTGTGCCTTCTTCGGCGATGGATAGGATGCGGCTGTTGAATATATGTGCAATTTACCAACTGATTTAATCCACGAAAATAGGAAATAATGCATGACTAAAATAACGAGTATTAAATTAACCATGTAATCGAGTAGTACAGTAGACAAACAGATCAAATCTACAACAAACGATAGGAATAGAAATTGTAATATGATCTCGAACAGAGAAGACAAAATTACGTACATGGCAGCGGGAGCAGAACCGTTGGCGTCGTTAGTCATGTCGATGAAGAGGTTGCCGATGTCTGGGGAAAAGTCGTCGTTCGGGAAGTAGTCGCTGCCAATCGTCGTGCTAGCTGATTGCCTCTCTCCCGTACAGAATTACGAGAAGGGGGCTTCCAGATGCCTATTGTCTTGTCACGCCGGAAGACGGGATGAGGAAGACTTGGTCGGCGGCTTAATATTCTGGAATGTGGAAGTCTCATGTGTTGTGCAGACGGTTAGGGTTTGCCTCCTCCTGTTTAAATACCCCGGGTCAGGTAAGACGTGGGGAGAAAACCCACTTCCGAGTTGTTAACAGGCCCACGATCCAAAAGCACATGAAACCGATGAATATTTAACGCGGCCGTTAAAAATTAATTAATGACTCGTTAATTTTCTTATCTGCAAAAATATAAACAACATGCATAACTTTGTCCTTGGCTCGAACCATTCCCAAAATCAGACGTGGCGTGGCGAGCGCTGGAGGAGGAGCACGTGGAGGCACTCTGCTTCTCATGCTCGTACCAGTGGTAGAAGAGCTCCATGCAACTCTCTCCCAACATCAACGTGGGACTAAAGTTTAGTCCCACCTCTTGCCATTCATCAATCGGCCAATAAGAATTTTAAAATTTATTAGTTGGGTAAATACTAGCAAATTCCAACAGAGAATGCAGTGCCCGTTGCCCAGGAGCACTCACGCCAATCCTGCCGGTTCCTCCTTCAGTTAGCTTCCTCCAGTGTTTTGGTTTGCTGATCGCGGACAAGGGCTTCTTCTAAACACTGGAGGAGCAATTTCGTTTGTAATTTGTTTTCTTGTAAGCAACGAAATTACAAACACGTACTTGGTCACTTCACTTGAGTTCCTTTCCATCTATAAAAAAACAATTTGGCTGTACCTAAGAAAACAAATACAATTTCGCGGACAAGGGCTTCTTCTAAGCAACGAAATTACAAACAAGAAAACAATTTCGTTGCTTTGTAAATTGTTTTTCAGCACGTACTTGGTCGTACGAGACTTTATTAATTTAAAGCCGGTCACTTCACTTGAGTTCCTTTCCATCTAAAAAAATGCAAGTAAGGAGGATAGAGACTACTCCGGTTGTCGTACCAACGAGGATAGAGGGAATGTAAAAAAAACGAGGATAGAGGGAAAGGCAAAACTTGATATCTAAGACTACAATGAAAGATAAACTATGGTCAGCCAGGTTGTATCCATACTATGATCTCTCGGTGAAGGCCCGCATCTGATTTGTAGATTGAGGGGCGGTACAGTTTAGTCGATCAGTTGCCTTGAACAAGGCAATTACTAACATTTTGATGAAAAAAGTAGTTACAACATGTCATCGCTTCCAACTCATGTGTTCTCTACTCATCTGGAAGTATTTTGTTAGCCCCTGTCGAGAATGAGAATCCCAGGTACAACCAGCCATAGAGCAATTCCACCGCCAAATCACGTCACAACAATTCCCTGTCTACACACACAAACACGGCACTACCCGCCCAAATTTGTGACGGGTCCCTTGAACCAGTGCCTGGCACTGAATATCCACGACGTCAAGACGAGGATGAACAGCCCCCCGACGGCGACCGGAGTGTAATTGAGCGTGTCCTTGGTCACCGGGTACGTCACCGGCAGCGAGAAGAGCACGGTGATGGTGACCACCCAGAGCACGGCCACCCAGCCCACGAAGACGCCGTACCGTCCGAGGTTGAACGGTCCCGGCACGAAGTGCTTGCGAGCCAGCGTCACCCGGAAGAAGATGGGCAGCGCGTACGCGATGTAGAGCCCGATCGTCGCGATCGACACCATAGCCTGGAACGCCACCAGGCTGCCCAGAGACTGCAATTTCCATTTTTCAGAGCAGGATTAGACTGGAGTGCCTGAAACTCTGTAGTTTCAGTGAATTGTTCAGGTGCCGAATAGTGGTTTACCGGCAACGCCATGCAGAGGGAGATGAACGCCGAGAGCCAGACAGCGTTGATCGGCACCTCGTGCTTGTTAACCTTGTGCCACACGGACGACAGCGGCATCGCCCCGTCTCTCGAGAACGCATAAGCCATCCTAATCATCGGAACGAGAGACTGAGTGATGCATGCAAAAGACAGTAATTGTACAGACGTAGCGCGTCCTAATGAGAAATTGAGAAGCAAGCAAGCAAGGGATGATCACCTCGAGTTGCTTGTCACCGAGCTCATGCCGCAGAAGTATATGGCGACGGCAACGATTCCCAGGCAGACGATCCCGCCCACGCCGCTCCCATAACGGCTTTTGAACGCTTGGTAGAACACTTGAGCGATCGCGTACCCTCCAGCCTCATTGTCGGGGCTCAGCAGGTAGGGTATGTCCTTCACTGCAAATGTGATGCCTAGTATGTACCCCCAGCCGACTATGATCGATATACCTATCGCGCTGATGATCCCAATTGGGCCGTTCCTGTCTGCGTTCTTCGTCTCCTCTGTCTGCACGAACAAAGAACCAACACAAATTGTTAGATTTGGCCGCACATTGTTACTGCATTATATGAAGATTTGTTTGACTTGAAACTGTTCTTTCCCCCTCACCATATGCGCTGATGCGTCGTATCCTGTCAGTGTGTACTGGCTCATCAGGAGCCCCAGGACAAAGATGTAAAGATTGCTGTGTATTCCGGCGCTGTTGTCAGTGTTAAAATGGGTGAATACAAACTTGGCACTAGCCCTCTCGGTAGCAACAGTCGGCACAGCAATCATCAAGACAAAGACACCTGCAAAGAACAGATACCACACAAGTATGCCCTCATTAATAAAGTGGATGCGATGTGTCTGTGAGAACGGTTCTTGCTCTTATCATCTAGCTTCAACGAGAATCTGTCCGAATT
Source organism: Poa pratensis (assembly GCA_947311845.1). Classification (NCBI taxonomy): domain Eukaryota; kingdom Viridiplantae; phylum Streptophyta; class Magnoliopsida; order Poales; family Poaceae; genus Poa; species Poa pratensis. The sequence goes on along the minus strand of CAMZMU010000058.1, from coordinate 7,605,217 downwards.
AATCGTGCAGGTTAAGCTAGCGTGCGCGAGAGAGGTGTGACCTAGCATGTTCCAAGCAGCTGCGAACTGCCCAAAGAAGGAGAGCCAGGAGATGGAGAGGCTGTTGATGATGGCGTGGCTGAGCAGGATAGCCGCGTGGAAGGCGATGACGACGTACTTGGACGCCAGGTACCCTCCTCCATTGTTGCCGCCAGTGCTGAGAAGGATGATCACCTGGATCAGCTGCGCTAGCGAGAAGTCCACACTGGTTGTCACCGCCCACTGCAAAGCACAGGCTCAATCAGCACTGAAGGTTCTGAGATCAGCACTGAAAGGTTCTGAGAGAGAGATTGTGGTGTTGGTTACCTGTCCAACGATGTTAAACCTGCATGCAGCAGAGACGAACAGCATTAGAAATATGTGGAACGGAAGACAAGTAGGAGTAGCACATGATCATGACGGAACCTTGTTCCAGCATCTAAGAAAGATGGTCCTTGCGTATATAGCAGGGTAGGTAAGTGTCTATTGCAAGGACGGTCCTCGTCTGAACTGAACTAGAAGAACCATGCTGACTGGTAGCGAATTTTCAGTCGCCATCAAAATCAGATTTGATGTGTAGTTGGCATGAGGGGGACAGTGTTCTACCTTACCTGCATACGGTCAAAGCACGCACGTTGATTGACTGGAGCACACGAACAAAACACAAAGATTCCTTACCGCAGATGTTACAAGGCCCACGTCGTTAAACAAGGACAAATGCAGAGTACAGTAGAGATTAGCAACTATTCCTTCTACACTTGATTTATTTGATCTGATGGAAGCAAAAAAAAATATTACTATTCTATTTTCCATCTCGATAACGGTGTTAACTTAGTAATATAAACTCTTCTTTCCACACAAAAGGGAAAGAAAGAAACAAAAAGATGCCGAAATTTCGCACGCACCCGTTTTGATGTCACACCAGACAAAACCGTCATGTTATCCATCTCCTTGAACAACTCAAGGAAGAAACTGACATGACCCTCTCTTGTTTTTTCGTTGTTCATTCACATGATCCCAACCAAGGAAGAAACGCAAAGCCATTCAAGAATCAAGAAGATGAACACGAGTATGTACTCTAGCTCTCTGGCCTCTGGGCCTATGGTAACAAAGATTTGGGTGTATACATACCATCCGGTGATCCATGAAGCGAAGGGCGCCCATCGGCTGCCGGACAGGCGCGCGCTCCAGTAGTAGAGGCCGCCAGATGTGGGGAAGGAGGAGCAGATCTCGGCCATGGAGAGCCCGACGGTCATGGTGAAGGCGCCAGCGACGAACCAGCCGAAGGTCATTGTCACCGGCCCGCCATAGTTGAGGCCGGTGTTGTACAGCGTGGTGACCCCCGTCAGCACCGAGATGATGGTGAAGGAGAAGGCGAAGTTGGACAGCAGTCTGCACACGTGACGCACGAAGGCCGGATCAACGGAGGAGGAAACCATCACTCGTCGAGCCCATCGATTAACATCGACGAAACCAAGAAAATAGGAAAAGGAAAAACGGCGGCGATGGCTGCCGGGGTTGGTAGGGTGACGTACGAGAGGTCGCGCTTGAGCTCCTGCTTGTAGCCGAGCTCGTTGAGGCGGGCCTGGCCGGAGTCGCCGGAGCCGTCGACGTCGACGGTCCTGGCGCCGCCGCTGCCGCCGCTTCCCGCAGGAGACTTGCTCCACGTCATGGCGCCGTGCGCCGGAGGATTCCGCGCCGGCGTTGCGTTGTGGGAGGAGGAGGACGGGTCAGGGGAGACAGTTGAACACAGGGGAGGAGGCCGCTTGTGAGATACTACTCCAGGAGCAGTACACACAAGAATGGTACACAACGCGAGAGCTCCTACAGTCCTACTTGCAGAGGAGAGAATCGCGGAGTGGGCGGTCAACTCGAAAATGCGGTGGGGTCGGGGCATCAGATGTGGGGAGTTCGTTGCGTACCCTGGCCGGAGTGTCACAGAATCTGCCAACTAGGATGCTCGTGGTTGCGGATCTACGGGAATCAGGATCTCGCGCGTCCAATAGAGCGTCTGACAAAGTTACCGGACAAGCGCTATTGGACGCCGGCAACCGTTGCCGCCTATTGGGAGCGCCGCGCCCCACCGGTCGCTCCCAGAAGAAAGAAAAAAGGCAAATTAATTTAAACTTAACGCATTTCATTGAAGTTTGATAGTTTGTACAAAATTCGACGAAATTTAAAGTAAACCTAAACTAGTTGCCGGTCCAGTAGCCGTAGAAGGCGTCCCAGTCGTGCGCCGCCACCGCGTCGTCGACGTTCCACGCGACGGTGACCTCCTGCTGCGGCGGCGCTTCGGCCAGCTCCTCCTCCTTCACCTCCTCCTTCACCGAGGGCGGCGCTGGCGCGGCGGGAATGTCGACCTCGGCGTCGAGGTCGATGATGTCGTTGTCGACACACGACCAGTGCTCGGCGAACTCCCACGTCGCCGGCTGGATCGTGTCGAACGATAGCTTGGTGGCGATGGCGAGGTCTCTCTGGTACAAGGCCTCAGCCTGCTCGTCCGTCAGCGGCGGCGTAGCAGCGTGCTTCTTGCTGCAGGACGAGGACGTCCCCGGCTCGAGCTTGACCTTGGCGCGCGAGCTGGACATTCTCGGCTCGAGCTTGACCCGGGGCGCGTTCGTCGGCGGCGGCGGCGGTCCAAAGTCACGGATGGTGACGCCGCTGTTCCTGGGCAGCGGCACCGACCATCCAGACTCGGTCTTGACCTTGATCTTCCGGCCGCTGTTCATGATCGGCGGCGGCTCCACCTTCACGAAGCGCGGGGTCGTCGGCGTCGTTGACCGCGCGCTGGAGGAGGACGGCGAGCTCGACGGCATCTGCCAGAGCTCGCGGGAGTGATCGACGGGGGCGGCGTAGCCGTGCTCCCGCATCACGGTGTAGAAGTCGTGGCACTCCCACCAGCGCCGCCTCCACACGGCGTTGTGCTGGTACGGCCGCTCCGTCCCCTCGTGGTCGTCCAGCGCCGCCCCGCGCTGTGCCTCCAGCAGCGGCCGCCAGTTTGGGCTGTTCTCGGCGTACTCCGGATCCGCCCGCTGCTCCGGCGTCAGCTCCCGGTGGCGCAGGCGTACGAGATCGCGGAAGCGGTTGATACGTCCAAAACGTATCTACTTTTTCGAACACTTTTGCTATTGTTTTACCTCTAATTTGTGTGATTTGAATAGAACTAATACGGACTAATGATGTTTTCAACAGAATTGCATTGTTGTCTTGTTTCTGTGCAGAAACTCAAAGTTTCGGGAAAATTCCCGAAAAATTCCATAAATCCTATTTTGACGGAAGACTCACGGAGCGAGAAGACGAAGCGGAGTGGGACCCACGAGCCCCACACACCACCACGGCACGCCAGGGGTGGGGCCGCGCCCAGGTGGTGTGTGGCTGCCTCGTGCGGCCCCTCGCGACGCCCTCTCGACTAAATATTGCCTTTGACCTAAAACGCACGGGCCCCAGACGTTTTCCCAGAAACACTCCCGAGCTCCGCCGCCACCGAAAACCCTAATACGGGGACCAGAAGTTCCGTTCTGGCACCCTACCGGGACGGGGATTTGGAGGAGATCGTCACCATCATCATCACCACCGCCTTTCCATCAACCATCCATGATTCCCCCATCCATGTGTGAGTAATTCCCCGCTGTAGGCTGAAGGGGATGTTAGGGATTGGATGAGATCGTTCATGTAATAGATGTGAGATTGTTAGGGCATGGTGCCTAGTATCCGTTGTTAGTGCTATTTATCGTTGTTGCAACTTGGTGTGCTTAATGCTTGATACTTAGGGCCCGAGTGCCATGACTTCAGATCTGAACATGTTATTGTTTCATGAGTATAACTATTATTTTGGATCATATCTACAAGTTGTATACACCTGTCGTTGTCCGGAACCCGAGGCTCCAAAGTGACAACAATTGGAATAACCGGAGGGGATGGTTTTGACTTGAGGATCACATGTGTTCATGGAATGATGTTCATGGAATGTTAATGCTTTAACAGAAGTTTCCTTAATTGGAGTGCAAGTTTAACATTCCATGAACACATGTTTCCTTAAAAGGAGTACCTTGATTTGAAACACATGTCATAACTATTGTTTTGACTTTATTAAAAGGAGTACCTTGATTAACAGAAGTTTCCTTAATTGGCCCCGCTGCAAACGGACTGGTAGGACAAAAAATGTTGTGCAAGTTTCTCATTGCGAGCACGTACGACTATATACGAAACGCATGCCTATGATTGATTAGTACTTGGATGTTTTATTATTATTATTTACCTGCAATTGCCCTACGTTATGACTATTTCATGAGCTATCTTATCCATGCAACGCCCGTTCATCCATCCCTATGCCTACAGTATTTTAATCCTGTTGTTTACCTCAATCGCTACTGCTGTCTTTATTTCACTGCTGCTGTTATTTCTCCACTACTACTGTTATATTACCGTTGCCACTGATAAATTGTGCCAAGAAAGTTTATTTCCAGGTGCAGCTGAACTGACAATTCATCTGTTAAGGCTTATAAATATTTTTTGACTCCCCTTGTGTCGAATCAATAAATTTGGTTTTTACTTTTCTCGAAAACTGTTACGATCCCCTATACTTGTGGGTCATCAGCGCTCCCCCGTCGGCAGGGGCGGCACGTCGTAGCCGAGCGCGCTCATCTGCCAGCCGGCGCTGCTGGGGAGGCGCGTCCCCGGCGGCACGGGGATGTAGTGGCGGTGGAAGAACGCCGCCTCGTCCTTCCGGAGGCACGTCTTCACGCCGCCGCTGCCAGACGCTTGACCTTTGTGTGCCATGGTCGCCTGGGGGAGAGAAGTCGCCGGGGAAGAGGAAAGAGTGCGACGGGGATGAGGGAGAGCGGAGAGCGGCGGTGGAGGTGAGCGGCGCGGTCTTTATAAGGGCGGGGGAGAGGAAGAGCGCGCGAACACAGCGCGGGAACGCGCTCATTTACTCCGGCGCCGGTTCCCGAGGCGACGTAACTCCGGCGACGCGCGTCGGGGAAGACGAGGTGCAACGCGTCACTCTGCGTCAGAAAAACCGCTCAAGTCGCATTAAATTACGCTGACCGGCCGTTGTGCGGCTGACGCGTCGGGCCCGCCCGTCGGGTTTCGACGCGGCGCGCATTGCCGCGGTTGCCGGCACGCCCGGTTGCGTCCCTAGAACCTGGGCGCGAAGCGGGGTTACCGGACACTGTATTGGGACGGGCCGGCAACGTTTTCTCTATTGGACGCGCCGTTGGGGGGCGGATTAGTGCCGGCGCGCCCAAAACGTTTATTGGGAGCTGAGTTGGGCGCCCGTGGAGATGCTGTAAGTGGGACTCATATGTATGGGATTCCTCCGGTTGGGTTCATGTTTGCCCAGAATTTCGCTGCATCTCGCCTTTTGTAGTTAACAATGGTCTAGTTAAAAGTTAGAAATTGTGTGCAATATGGGGCTGGCTGTCATGTGGGAGGCGGACGTGAAGCATGGGTTCTTGCTGCCAGATTTGAGTAGCGTTTGTGCGTGCGTACACCTGTTCTACAGAATACAGGTCATATTGATCGAGTTCATGTAAAGAAATAAGATTTTATTTGGACGTTTCTGTCCAGCTAGAAGTCAAGAGTACTGTGCAATGTGCACACAATCTTCCCTGCGCCGGCAAGATCGCGATCTGGTGTGGGAGTGCACGATTCTTCACACGCACCTCCACCTGCTATTTTGCACGCCGTCTAATCCTTTTTTTTCTTTCTTTCACACGTGCGCCTCAAAATTCGTTTTTGAAAAAAAAAATCAAATCTTCAAAATTTATGTTTACTCTAAACATTCGGGAACAAAAAAGTTTTTGACAGCACCGCTGATAAGGGAATTTAGAATGTTGATTATATAATTTTATCTTAGTCATTGCATGTAGTTTAGAGAAGACAAAAAACATGTTATATAATGTATTATCTATTACCATTATCTTCAACAATTGTTGTTTGTATTCTCTTCAAATTTTGCATAACTAAAATAAAGGGGGTTTTATCATTCCTGCTACTATGACCTATTATAATCTCAGTTCTTCCATTTGACCAATCAAAATATCAATCTTGGCACTGCTACGTTAGTTCTCTCATTTGCTTTGCCACACTGCCATTCCATAGTTTTGTCCTCGGTCTTGCTACTACTCCAATAACTTCAGAGATTGCAAAATGTTTGCACGTTTTATGTGCTTGAGCATTCAATCACCGGCGCAAAAAGGAACCACGCATAAAAACTCTTGCAACTTAATTTGGGCTAGTTCACGTTCGAGCCACGACGTGTCACACTAATTGCCAGACGCTGACCCAGTTTCCCACTGTGATTTTAGCATACCACATATAGTTTGTTGTAATGAAAAATTGTGCCTGAAATATATTCGGTTGGCAAGTAGAAAATATTGGCTCTAAAGTGAAGAATGTAGTCAGTGTTCTTACCAGCCGGTCAGCCAGGAGGCGAAAGGCCCCCAGCGTCGCTCGCGGCAGAGTTTGGCACTCCAGAAGTAGAGGCCACCAGAAGTAGGGTACGCAGAACAGATCTCGGCCATGGCTAGGCCGACGATAAGGGTGAAGGTGCCGGCGATCGGCCATCCGTACACCATGGTCGCCGGCCCGCCGAACTCAAGGCCCGTCCCGTACAACGTCGTGATGCCCGTCAGCACCGACACGATCGAGAAGGAGACCGAGAAGTTGGACAACAACCTGCATGTCACGAGCTGCATAAATTCGCAAGAAAATAGATACACAAGCCGCGTAAATTCACAAGATAAAGGAAAAAGTGTTTATTTGCATCCACAAAAAACACAAAAAGGAAATAGAAGCATGCGGGGCGATAAAAATGATGCAACATTTGTATGAGTTGATTTGGGCCCAGCTGGTCTGGCAGGCAAGGCCTTTCATGTCCAATTAGGCCCATTCGGATCATGTGGAAATAGTCTACTAGTAAAAAACACGCACACCACTAAAAAAAAGTAAAAAACACGCACAAATCCTTTATCGAAATATCTGTCGCATCGCTCAACAAGCACGACTTGCATTGGACGAAGCAAGTGCACAGCGCTCGCAAGCAACCGATTCATCGTTGAATCAACGAAACACGCAACCAGGCAGCAGCTAGCTAACAAGCATCCACATCAAACAAAACTGAACTGGGTTAAACTAGTAAATTGACAGATCGGCAGCATCGATCTGCGCAAGTAAATTAAACATCGGGAGCAAGAAGGGATCGATTTCTCAACGAGTGGAGAATGGAAAGCAGTGAATGCGTACGTACGAGAGATTGCGCTTGAGCTGCGGCTCGTAGCCAAGCAGCCGTAGCGTTTTGGCGTCGTAGTCGTCGCTGCCGGAGATCATGGCGGCCTCGTCGTCGCCGGCGAGCCGGCTGTAGCTGCTCTGCCCTGCCATGCTCACCCCTCCTCTTCTGCAGCCTGGACCTGACAGTGGATCCGATTAGATATTTTCTGTTTCAGCAAGCCCCAAGTGTGTAGCTACTAGCTAGGCGCTAGACCATTCCTCTTTTTTATAAAACTTTGGCACTTGTGTCAGAGAGGATATAAGGGCAGCCACACCGTTGCCATCGCTAAATCTGATAAAAAGTAGAATTTGGCTATGGAACTAGATTTGGCCAGAGCATCACAGCGTAGTGGTTCCAAATATCTGTCCTACATGGTCCCACCAATGAATTAAAAAAGGCCATTCTCTCTCACCACAGGTCGTGCATGCACAGAGTGCTTGTTTTCTTCCTCTCATTCTCAGGACGATGCATGCACAAGAACTCAGTTCGTATGAGAGATACAATAAAATATTGCTTGAGAAGAATTTGGCATCGGAGCACGAAGGTGCGCCGGTTCCCTCTTTTCTCAAATTTGGAACCACCTCCACACCGTTGAGAACTAGTTCCAAAAGCCAAAAGGCAAATATGGAACCACTTTTGGCACAACGGTGTGGCTGCCCTAACTCGAGTGGTTTTGCAAGCCATTAATAATTCATATAGCTATCCCACCGGATACCAGCCAAGGAAAGGAAGAACTTCGACATGCTTATCATACTAACCTGCTGGTCTCTGTGGAAGCAGCAGAATGCCCGGGCTTTCAACAACATTAACAAGCAGTGCTCGGTGGCTCAGCTGGTGCAAAACATAGTGGAAACTTTCAAAGTTTGGATTACAACCAGAACTAGAGCCAGAGTAGGAGTTGGAGTCCAAATTAGAGAGTAGTCGCGTTGAGTTTTGGGTGGTACGTCAGAGCTTTGTTCGCAAGGCATTGATGAATCTTGTAAACAAACTTGTTGCTTCTTTTATAAAGCTAAGGTACGCCTTGGCGTACTCTTGAAAAAAATATATAGCTATCCCACCCAGTTAAAATGAAACTGTCGTTTTCCTAATTCCCAAGGTTGATTCGCCTGAGGAAGAAGCACAATTCCGCCACATAGGCCATATCACTATGTAGGTCCCATTTGGAACACGATTAGAGCATCTCCAACCATAGCCCTCAAACCTCTTCAAAACGTCCGGGCGGACAGCCCGGACTAGTTTTGGGCAGAAAACCATCACCCAACCATCCACCCTATAGTCAGCCCAAACGTCCGGGCAGTCCGGCAAACCCCAAAGCCACCCCATATGTGGGGAGGGTTTGGGGCCGCGCGGACGCGCCCGGACACGTCCGCCACGTCGGACCTGGCAATGCGGACCTAAACATTTCCCCCTCAATCTGACGGAAACCCTTGCTCCTCACTCTTCTTCCTCCGCTCTGTCTCTTTTGGCCGCACCTCTCTTCTCCGCCGCCGTCCCCTTCGTGTAACCGCCGCCGCCCCGAAGCTACCGCGTGAGCAGCCAAGTCCTCCGCGGTCGTCGGAATCCGTCGCCGGAAGAACCTCGCCTGGACGCTCCTCTTCCGGTACGTTTTGCATCGCCCGACAACCACCTCGCTCTCAAAGTGTTTGTGTAAATGCCGGAGCCGGTTTTTGATTCAGTGTACATGTATGTAGCATGGATTCTTCGTCTGACGAGGAGTACGATTACTCGGCCATGGAAGAGTTCATTTACAACGAGTTCATCGACGGGTCTAGCGATGATAACATGTCTGAGGACGGAGACGAGGTGGCCGCAATGTCGATGCTGAGCATTCAAGAGGAGTTGGAGAAGAAGGAGGAGCATGTTCTCAACTTCCGAGGATCGATCAAGGGGAGGATCACGGTGGCCCGTGACCGGCTCAAAGGCGCTCGAGATCTCTATGACGATTATTTCCTCTGTCCGAAGCCGGTCTTTCATGAGGGGTTTTTCCAGCGTCGGTTTCGGATGAGCTCAAGTCTATTTGAGCGCATACAGGGGGAAGTAACTAAGTATGATGATTACTTCAAGTTGAAGTATGATTGCTGCGGAAAATTATCTTTCTCCCATTGCAGAAATGCACTGCAGCTTTGAGGATGCTTGCGTATGGAAAAGCCGTGGATGCTGTTGATAAGTATGTCCAGATGGGAGAGAGTACATGCATTGAGGCCATGGTGAGATTTGCATACGCCGTGGTGCAGGTGTTTGGACCGGAATATTGAGAGGACCTAATGCCGAGGACACCGCAAGGCTTCTGGCCATTGGAAAGCAAGAGGATTTCCAGGTATGCTTGGTTCAGTTGACCGCATGCATTGGCAATGGAAAAATTGTCCAACGGTGTTGCATGGATAATACCAAGATCACAGCAAAGAGGCAACAATCATACTTAAAGCTGTGGCATCTCAGGTCTTGTGGATTTGGCATACGTTTTTTGGTATGCCTAGTTCCCACAACGACATCAATGTGCTTCAGCGGTCTCCTCTGTTCAAGAGACTCTGTGATGAGGCTGCTTCACCATGCAACTACACCGTCAACGGGCACGACTACACCATGGGATACTATCTTGCAGATGGTATCTATCCTCAGTGGGCGACATTTGTGAAGACTATTAACAATCCTACTGGTCCCAAAAATGTGGATTTTCAGCTGCACAGGAGGCTGTTAGGAAAGATGTTGAGAGGGCATTTGGAGTGCTACAAGCTCGTTGGGGTATAGTCCGTGGAGCCGCACTGTTGTGGATCCAGAGACATTATGGCAGGTCATGACTTGTTGTGTGATTTTGCACAACATGATTGTGGAGGACGAGGGAGAAGGAGCTGCTCGCACAAATGATTTTAAGAAGCCAGGAGTGCATGTCCACCTACCTGAACAAGATGCGCAACATGTTATCAACTTCCTTGAGATGCATCGACAGTTTCGAGATGAACAAGTGCACACCCAACTACTCAATGATCTGGTGGAGCATATGTATGACTTCATGGGAAAGCAGTGAATTTCCATTTGCACTATGCATTCCGAATAATTTGAACTATTTGTATGAAGTAGATTTGAACTAATTTAAGCTACAATTTCATGTCTTGTAATAAGTAGATTTGAACTATTTATTTACAATTAAAACTAGTTCTATGATCGTCGTGCATGACTTGCATGTATTTGGCTTTCAATATTTGAACATGATGGTTGTAGCACACCTCATTTGGGGGTTGCCCTGGCTTGTCCGCGGACACGTGGACGTGTCCGCGGACAGTTTGAGGGCCGATTTTGAGGGTCATGGTTGGAGATGCTCTTAGGATAGGAAAAAATTGGAGGAATTGAGATTTCATGTATCATGAATTGTTACAAGACCAAATCCACAGGAAATTTCAAAAGCGTCATTTGGGTGTCACACGGTAAAAACACAGAAATTGTAGAAACATGAGGTGAGACTTCATGTTAATTTTCCTCCAAAATTATTATGGAATAATCTATTCCATAAGAATTTCAAAGAGCTTGGATTTCTATTTCTTTGTTCCAAACAACACCATAGGAATTTTCCTATAGAAATCCTATCCTCTAAAATTCTTATGCTTTTCTTTTGTTCCAAACGGACCCTTGCATACAAAATCATTTCTAAGATGATTAGCCACAAGACTAAAGCTCCTCGTGCCAGATATTATTTCACCTACTCAAGATGATTTTGTCCCAGGGAGGCTTCTTATGGATAATGTGCTAGTTGCATATGAATGTGTATATAAAAATAAAGAGCAAGAATAAAGTCAAGTTGGGCCTTTGTTGAAACATTATGAGTAAATTGGGGTTCAACAACAGATGGATTGATTTGATCATGGCTTGTGTTACATCTGTCACATATTCGGCAAGGCACAACTCACATACACCCAGAGGTTCACTCCTACGGGGGACCCCCTCTCCCCATATCTATTCTTGTTATATGCATAAATGCACCATCAATTTCACATTTTTTTATTTTTGATGATCCCTTGATTCTCTTGAAGGCAGATAGACTAATACAACCTCATTGCAGAGGGTTCTTGATGACTAGTGTGCAAATTTGGGACAGTTGGTGAGTGTGGGACAATCAACTATCTTTTTAGTCCAAATACATATGTGGATCAAGAGTAGAGATTTCTGGTATTTTGCACATCAACACAGAAGCTCTCTCTGATAAATATTTGGGCCTTCAGGCCAGTACCAGTAGGAGCTGATAGAAGTGATTGCTCTATGCATTTTTATGAAATAATTGTTCAAAGAATTAATGAGTGGAAAGAAAAGCTTTTTATCCATTGAAGGAAAAGAAATCTTACTGAAGGCCGTCGGACAACTAACCACGGTATATGAAGTGGTTGTTTTTAAACTGCCAAAGGGAGTATGTAAGAAAATCACTGATGCAATCTCTCAACTCTAGTTGGGGGGATGTTGATCAAGGGAGAAAAATGCATTGCTATGCATGGTGAAGGTTGTGCTTTCCGAAAAAAAGGAGGGATAGGCTAACACACCTCCACTCTTTCAATGTAGCTATGCTCGCTAACCAAGTTTGGACGTCAATCGATGAACCCGACTCACTAAATGTGCAAGAGTTTTGAGAGCCAAATACTATCTAGATGGGAACATTTTAAAGATGAGACCAGAGGCTAGGTCCTACTTAACATGACAGATCATATCACTAGAATTCAGACCTTCAAAAGGGGATACATATGGCAAGTGGGCAATGGGTAGTTGATTGCTATATGGCATGACCCATGAATACCTAGCAGTTCAGGTCGGAAGGTTATGACACCGAGATGTGGCTCTCTCCTCGTGAAGGTTGGTGACCAGATCGATCCTTTATCCGGCCAATGGAACACAGAGCTGTTAGATCATTATTCAAACCACTGAACGTAAACATGTACAAATCCCTCTAAATTTAAATGCATTTGAAGATTTCGTCTAGTGGCATTGGAATAGATCGCATTTTTCAGTATAATGGGCACACGTGTCGTGCTGTTGTCCAAGCTACGCCCATGGACAATCCAATTTGGAAGACCCTCTAGAGGTTGATGGTACTTTATGGTTATGAAAATTGAATATTTGGATACCCTATATTTTGTTGAATAGATTCGTTTTGTGGCTTAAATGTTTTAGACCTTATGTGTTTGTCCCACGTTTCAATTCCTGGCTCCGCCCCGAGCAAAGGTAAAACATGGTGGTGAGTGTACGTGTGTATTTGTGGGCGTCGGAGTATGCATCGTGTTTTAAAAATCGATTTTCTCACGCATGTGGCACCTAGGCCCAGTTCTTTTTGCTTCCAAGACGGCTTCCGAAGAATCTGTCCTACCCAGCTTTCTGGAGAAACCCCCACGAATTTTGGTTTGGCTTCCAAACTAATTTAGGCTAAACTAGTTTGAAAGTCTAAACAAATTTGTGAGACGGTTTCTCAGAAAGCTAGGGTGGAAGCCGCCATGCAAGCTCAAAAGAACTGGCCGTAGTCGTACTCGACTCTGGCTGATTTAATAAGAAAAACATATCTCAAGGAATCGTGCAGCACGCTGCAAATCTCGTGCGATTTCATTCGCTACATGTTCAAGTGATACTCCATACTCCATACTCCATAGTACGCCAAATGCGCCACGAGGGGATCGTTATTCTGTTTTTTGATTAAAGGGGATCGTTATTCTTCTTTTAATGGAAAGGGATCGTTAGGTGAGACGCTGCAGATACGAGAGATCGAACCCACGTGCAGAGCCACAGAAGGCCTGCCTCGCGAGTCGCGAGGGAATCTCGGGCAGCGAGGCAAACCCGGCACCACCTCCCGGACGGCCTGGCCGTCTTCCTTTAAGCTCGTGTCCCGAGGAGGGGTGAGCTGGGTTAGCTACATACTCAGAGCCACTGTCAGGTCCAGGCTGCAGAAGAGGAGGGGTGAGCATGGCAGGGCAGAGCAGCTACAGCCGGCTCGCCGGCGGCGACGAGGCCGCCATGATCTCCGGCAGCGACGACTACGACTCCAAGAAGCTACGGCTGCTTGGCTACGAGCCGCAGCTCAAGCGCAATCTCTCGTAAGTACACGCATACACTGCTTTACATTCTCCACTGGTCGGGAAATCGATGCCTTCCTGCTCCCGCTGATTATTTACTTGCGCAAGATCGATCCTACCGATCTATCAATTTACTTAGATCAATTCAGTTCAGTTTTGTTTGATGTGTGTGGATGCTTGCTAGCTAGCTGCTGCCTAGTTGCGTCTTTCGTTGATTCAGCGATGAATCGGTTGCTTGCGGCCGCTGTGCAGTGTGCACTTGCTTGTCCAATGCAAGCCGTATGTGTTGAGCGAATAGCGATGCCACAGATTTTCTATGAAGGATTTTGAGTGTATTTTTTAGTAGACAAAAATTTGTGTGTAATCAATACAGCAATACTACTCATATTAGATTCTCATATATAAGGCCCTGAAACTAAGCTGAATCATATCTTTAGCAAGCAATGTACTCTCTGTTTTTAGCTTTTTTTAGTGAATTACTCTGTTTTTCTGAACCAAGCGATATACTAGGAGTGTTTCCACATTATTCGAGTGGGCCTAATAGGACATCAGAGGCCTGGCCTGTCAAACTAGTTGGATATAAATCAGCTGATACAAATGCTGCTTTATTTTTATCTTTTTGATTTTCTGCACAATCCATCTCCACGGCACCCCGCATGCTTCAATTTCCTATTTGTGTTTTCTCATTGATGAAAAAAAGCAATTTTTCCTTTGTCTTGCAAATTTACGCGGCTTGTGTATCTTTCTTCTAGCAAATTTACACGACCCATGGCATGCAGGCTATTGTCCAACTTCTCAGTCACCTTCTCGATCGTGTCGGTGCTAACGGGCATCACAACGCTATATGGGACGGGCCTTGAATTCGGCGGGCCGGCGACCATGGTGTATGGATGGCCGATCGCGGCGCCTTCACCATTATCGTCGGCCTAGCCATGGCCGAGATTGCTCCGCGTACCCTACCTCCGGCGGCCTCTACTTCTGGAGCGCCAGGCTCTGCAGCGAGCGACGTTGGGGCCCCTTCGCTTCCTGGCTCACCGGCTGGTAAGCACACTGACTTCACTTGTTCACTACTGCATTCGAATATTTTTCTACTTGCCACCGAATACAGTTTAGATCCATTTGTTTCATTACAACAAACTATATGTGGTATGCTAAGGGAGAGAAGAGGAGATTAAGGACTCTAGTCGGCACACAGTTCTCGCCTCATGTGGAGAGGAGACCTCCCGCACGGGCACGGCGTTAGAGATAAAATCTGATTTTGATGGCGAAAATGTGGTACTCCATTCAGCGTGTCTCTTCTAGTTCAGACGAGGACCGTTCTTGCAATCGATACTCACCCAACTGCACATACCATATACCGCAAGGAGATACGCTAGCTATTTATTGCTCACAAGTTCATGCTGGAACGTTTCCGTCATGATCATGTGCTACTCCTACTTGTCTTCCGTTCCAATATTTATGCCTAATATATTTAGTTTAACCTGTATCTGTTTTCTAATGCTGTTCGTCTCTGCTGCATGCAGGTTTAACATTGTTGGACAGGTAGCCAACACCACAATCTCTCTCTCAGATGATCTCAGAATGTTCAGTGCTGATTGAGCCCGTTCTTTGCAGTGGGCGGTGACAACCAGCGTGAACTACTCACTAGCGCAGCTGATCCAGGTGATCATCCTTCTCAGCACTGGCGGCAACAATGGAGGTGGTTACCTGGCGTCCAAGTACGTCGTCATTGCCATCCACGCGGCCATCCTGCTCAGCCACGCCGTCATCAACAGCTTCCCCATCTCATGGCTCTCCTTCATCGGGCAGTTCGCAGCTGCTTGGAACATGATAGGTGACACATTGCATACACATCACGATTAGTGCCGAAACCGTTTCACATACACATCACAGACACATTGCTAATTTGTGTGGAATCTGTTCTTTGCAGGTGTCTTTGTCTTGATGATTGCTGTGCCGACTGTTGCTACCGAGAGGGCTAGTGCCAAGTTTGTCTTCACCAATTTCAACACTGACAACAGCGCCGGAATCCACAGCAATCTTTACATCTTTGTCCTGGGGCTCCTGATGAGCCAGTACACACTGATGGGATACGACGCATCGGCGCATATGGTAAGGGTGCAAGGAAATTAAAAAAACACTTTCAAGTCAAGCAAATCTTGATGTAATAGCAATGTGCGTCCAAATCTTAAACTTTGTTGGTTTTTTGTTCGTGCAGACCGAGGAGACGAAAAATGCAGACATGAACGGCCCGATTGGGATCATCAGCGCGATCGGTATATCGATCATAGTCGGCTGGGGGTACATACTAGGCATCACATTTGCAGTGAAGGACATACCCTACCTGCTGAGCCCCGACAATGAAGCTGGAGGATACGCAATCGCTCAAGTGTTTTACCAAGCGTTCAAGAGCCGTTATGGTAGCGGCGTGGGCGGGATCGTCTGCCTGGGAATCGTTGCCGTCGCCATTTACTTCTGCGGCATGAGCTCGGTGACAAGCAACTCGAGGTGATCATCCTCTGCTTGCTTCCCATTAGTGCGTGCTACAAGTACTGTCTTTGTCTGCATCACCCAGTCGCTCGTTCTGATGATTAGGATGGCTTATGCGTTCTCGAGAGACGGGGCGATGCCGCTGTCGTCCGTGTGGCAAGGTTAACAAGCACGAGGTGCCGATCAATGCCGTCTGGCTCTCGGCGTTCATCTCCCTCTGCATGGCGTTGCCGGTAAACGACTGTTCGGCACCTGAATTTCACTGAAACTGCAGAGTTTCAGGCACTCCGGTCTAATCCTGCTCTGAAAAATGTAAAATTGCAGTCTCTGGGCAGCCTGGTGGCGTTCCAGGCGATGGTTTCGATCGCGACGATCGGGCTCTACATCGCGTACGCGCTGCCCATCTTCTTCCGGGTGACGCTGGCTCGCAAGCACTTCGTGCCGGGACCATTCAACCTCGGACGGTACGGCGTCATCGTCGGCTGGGTGGCCGTGCTCTGGGTTGTCACCATCACCGTGCTCTTCTCGCTGCCGGTGACGTTCCCGGTGACCAGCGACACACTCAACTACGCCCCGGTCGCCGTCGGCGGGCTGTTCATCCTCGTCTTGGCGTCGTGGATCTTCAGTGCCAGACACTGGTTCAAGGGACCCGTCACGAATTTGGGCGGCTAGCTCCGTGTTAGTGTGTGTAGACAGGGGAATTGTTGCTACGTGATTTCGCGGTGGAATTGCTCTAAGGCTGATTGTATCTGAGATTTTTTTTGAAGAGCTGAAGTGCTGAACCGTTGAACAATCGTTCTACGGTATTTTCCATTTACCAATAAATAAATATTTACATACAGAAAAGACCAAAGAAGGTCAAACAAAACTGCGCTTCAAAAAAGGTCTATGATTGACAGAATACTCTCAAAGGAGTAGAGAACACATGAGTTGGAAACGATGAGATGTTGTAATTACTTTTTTCACCAATGTTTTTTCGGAATTCCTAGCTTTTAGGCGCCTGAGATTAAATGAATCTCACTCGCCTCCATAGTCATTAAGTTTGCTGCTGCAAGTGAGTTGTAAATGGGAGTTTTGACCATTAGATTTAAATCATGATTTGTGTAATTTGTGAATTGCAACTTCAATTTTGAGTTGCAAGTGTGATGCAACTATTTTTCTAGAGTTATACATGGGTTGCATTGCAACACACTAATCACTAGATTTACATCACGACTCTCGTGTGACCTATGAGATGCTAGTTGGTTGCAAGTGAAATTATGGGACACGCCCATTTTTTCATGAAACTGTTAATAAGTACTCCCTCCGTTCCATAATGTAAGATGATTTAGTTGTTACACATGCATGTCTATATTCATATTAAAAAGAATGTACATATACCCTAAAAGTGTCTACATGTGTGTGCATGTGAACGTGAAAAAAGGCTAAAACATCTTATATTATGAAATAGAGGGAGTAGGTATGAAGCGCGGCTTATCGTGTGTTTTGTCCGTCTAATGACTACAAATGGTAAAGAGCAAACACTTTCAAAAATTAGTTGACTAACATGATAAAAGGTTTAACCCAGTACCCTCTACCTATCCACTTTTATGCACTTTTCTAAATGATGCGCGTCGCCCGCCCGGGGCGACCCGAGGGAAACCTTGCCCGCGCCGCCGCCAGGGCTCCCCGGCGGCGGCCCCCGCTGCCTTTGGTGGACGGTGGCGATCCGCGGTGGACGCGATGGTGGCCGGCGCCTCGTTTCTCTCCGTCGCGAGCGGCGGCCAGCGGGCGGCGCTGCGTTTTGGGCGGCGGGATGCAGCGACGGCGGACGGCGTGGTGCGGCTGTTGGCGGCGACGGTTCCCTCGGCTTGGCTGCCGGCTGCAGCGACGCGGGCAGGGCCCGGTCTGGGCCCAGATGGGCTGGGCAGGCTGAGGCCGCGTGCTGTGCCTTCCGCGCGCTGCACCGTCGGGTGAGGTGCGTGGTGGTGTCCGGCTGTTGTGCGGACGGGCGGGCGGGAGCTGCAGCGCGGTCGGCGGGAGTTGGAGGCCTCCCTGCCGGTTTCCCTTTGTCGGCACGTCGAGTCGGCTTCGGGAGCGGCTGCGCGCGAGCGTGGCTGGGCGTGAAGTTGTCCTGCTACACTTGGACGCCGGGGCGGCGGCCCCGGACTTGGTGGAGGCGTCGAGCTGAGCTAGGAGGTGGGTCAGCGCGAGACGGACCTAGGCCCCGGCGCCTAGCTCTGTATGGTGGCCGTGGACCGTCGGGCGCGCGGTGCTGACGGTGTCTGCGTGCGGGTCTGCCATGGTGGGTTGGTCGGTCCCCGTGTGGGCGGGCGGGTGGTTCGTGTGTCTCCGCCGGGTGAAAACCTTGCCCTGGTCGTTAACCAGGACGGGCGACGGTGACGCCCTCGGGTGCCACTTCCTTCTTGAAGGCGTCGTCTTGGCGGTGCTCCCACTCCTCCGCCCGAAAACTTCCGGGGGAAACCCCAGATCCTCCGTGGATCGGGCGAGGGTGGCGCTTCGGCGTCGTATTCCCCTTGGGGCCTCGTCTTGGATGTTTTTTGGTGGTCAGCGGCGACGATCTTCTCGTCTTCGGCTAGGTGGTGCGTGGCCCTGGGGCCGGCGTGGATGTCGGAGCGGCGGCTCCGAGCTCGCCTCCGCTGCGGCACGTTGAGGTGTGTGGGTGTCGACCTTGCCTGCTTGGGCGGTTTCGTCGTCGACCTGTGTGGAGCGTGGCCCGTGACCAGCGTGGATGTCGGAGCGGCGGCTCCGGATTTCGCCTCCGCTGTTGCGTTGAGGGCCTCCGCTGTGGCGTTGAGGGGTGTCGGCCTTGGCCGCTTGGGCGGTTAGGCCGTCGACTGAGTGTGGTGCGTGGCCTCGGGGCCGGCGTGGTGTGTTGTGTTGTTTGTATCCGGTTTTCGGCCAGTTTTCCTTATAAACTGGCCAATTCACTTCTTCTATATAATCGAAAAGGCAAGCCTCTTGCCGGGTTTCAAAAAAAATAAATGATTGCGATTGGAGGAGTCGACTCCTTGGGTGACGCTTAGCAGAGTCGGCTCCAACGAGCACACCTTGCGATTTTGGTCTTGATCAGTATGGCGGCCTTTAAGACTGCATGGTATATGCCAGTCTTTTTATTCCCCTTGACTTAATCTTTGTTGTGCTTGCCTGATCTTCTCGTCGAATTGAACCTACTTGATGATGATCCTGATGCCATTAGCACTCGAGTCTGCCAAGATTTTATAGTTGGTTCCTGATGACCCACACTTGTAGGAGATCTATCGCAATCCTTTCGATAAAAATAAGTGTCGCAACAGAAAATATTGGTCAATGATTTCAGCAAGGTTTCTCTGTAGGTGGCAGAGGAAGCACGACCAGAGAGAGGGTGGATGCAGCGACGAGGGTGCGCGGCAGCGACGGATTGGCCGGAGGCGGCGTCGGCGGCGGGTGAATGCCAAGTGGCGGGAGGGGAGTGAAGGTTCTCTTCGGCAATTATCGTGCACGCGAGTGGCGTGTGCCTTTTTGGGCATGGACACATGTGATGTATATTTACATCGTATGAGCCAAAATATATATCGCGCCCTAAAATATTTGGCCAAATTTTACATGACCGGCTTCCGTCGGTTGGAGAGTCTTTTTTAATCCTGGTGATGTAAAAAGCGGTAATTTCTTAATTTGCATCACCTATCAGCAGTGGCGGCGCCCGGAAATGGCGCCTGGGTATTCCACCCAAATTTTTTTTTTGCTCTAAATGTAATATATGAATCAAACACTAGTAAATTTTTTTTTTTGCTCTAAATGTAATATATGAATCAAACACTAGTAAATTTTTTTTTTGCCAGCAGTCCCCTTTTTCTTCATCTACATTACAAGAAATCAAGTAAAACAGAAAATTAAATCATACATCTACTCAAATACTAGTCAAGAAAACGAACTAGCAATAGCAAATCAATCCACAAAAAATGGGGGCGAGGCTGGCCTTACCTTCTGCGCTGTTGCGCTCGGCCGAAGAGGAGGAACGCGGGCGGGCGGGGGGCAGGGCCGGGGCGCCGCGGGCGCTGGCGCTGGCGGGCGGGCCGGTGGGGCCGGCGGCGTCGCCTGTCCGCATCGGCCGGCTGGCGGCGGCGGGCGGCGAAATCCCTGGGGCGGCGGCCGGCGGGCGCATATCTAGGTCAGCTGGTCAGGTCGGGCAGTAGTGCGGTGCGACCGTGCGAGCAGTTGAGCGACTCGTTCGCGACTTCGCGTGCGTCCGTGCGTGCTGGGAGCGAAGGCAAAAAATAATTCCTTAGTGGGCTGGGCTGGGCTGGGTCGCTGGAATACATATACTAATTTTTTTTCGCTGCAAATTCTTGGGTATTCCCTGGAAGACAGGGCATACACGCTGGCGCCGCCCCTGCCTATCAGAGATGGTCTTAGATGAAAAATACGGAACGGAGCATCAAACTTCAGGTGTTGGAACGCATACGCCATAGGGCGTGACCGTGCAACTGATCAGAATCCGGTAGATGACATTCACTGCTAGCAACAGGTACTACATAGGCTCATCACGAACCATCCGATGGGCCCAACTTCGCGCCGCCTTCATAAATCAACGGACACGATCACGCCTCCTCAGACCATCACCCCTCCCTAAAACCAACACGGCACCACCTCACCACCCACGCCGCGCAGACCCATAGACGAGAGAGACAGAGAGAAGAGAGTGGGGACGGGCGTGGCGTGACATGGCCCCCACCGCCGCCTTCCTCCTCCTCGTCTCAGCCGTCGCCGCCCTCCTCGCCTCCCCCGCCGTCTCCGCCGCGTCGTCCCAGGAGCCACCGGCGACGCCGTGCGCGGCAGCCATCGTGGCCTTCTCGCCGTGCCTCGCGCACGTCGCGGTGGTGGCGCCCCCCGCCCTGCCCGCGCCCGCGCCCACCACCGCCTGCTGCGCGGCGTTCCTGCGAGCCGTCTCCACCGGGGACGGCGAAGGCGGGGGAGGCGAGGGATGCTTCTGCCACCTGCTTCGCGACCCGCTCCTCCTCGGCTTCCCCGTCGACCCCGCTCGTGTCGGCGCGCTCCTCCCCGCCTGCGCCTCCGCGGACGCATCCCCCGCCACCACCGTCGAGGCCGAAACCCTCTTCGCCGACAAGTGCCGAGGTGCGAAACTTGTCCTTCGTCCTCCGCTCCTCCATATATATGTCCCTGCCGGCTGCCTGCGATATGTATGCTTCGATCCAATGCCGTACACACCTTATGCGCATGCGCCGTGCGGCGGCGTTCCCGTTGATCACCCAGCAGAATAGAAGTTATTTAATGATCTCCTTATTATTGTTTCCTGAGTCCTTGTACAACCACACTGGTGGCTGCAGATGCGGAATACCGGCGAGCAGTAGATGCTACTAGGAAGATTATTACTTTTGCATGTCTGAACTAGTGCACCGGGGGAGAAACACCTGGGATTATTTGTTAAGGAGAAGATCATGAGAGGCCCATAATTATCTGATGTCCCAGAAGTACAGGATTGTTTTGCACTCTTGCTACAATTAGTCATGACTGATAACTTAAGCAGTTTGTTATTTGTTGGATTGCTGGTTAGTAGATACTATGAACTTCACACAATTTTTTTGCGATATTTATAGTTAGTTATTAAGGCGTCGTCACATGGTGGTTTCTCTTAAAAAGTTCACAACAGTAGTTATAAAATTAGAGAAACAAGTGTGTTAGTAATTGCTAACTCGATTTGCAATTGAAACAGAGCTCAAGTCACTGCCTGAGATGCATTTTGCACCTCCGTCGCCACCTCCCGCACCAAAACTTCCTCCAGGTAAAACAATTTTCTGCATGTCTAATAATTCGATGAATCAGTGTTCAGTTATGCTATTCTGAAGAATAAAACACTAATGCATTTTGGCAGACATGCTATATGTTCTCACGTTGTGTGTCAAGGCCAAACCTGAATTTGTTTTATCTCGAGGTGTTCTATCCAGCTCATGTTCTATGCCACAACCGTCCAGGTTCAAAGTTAACTATGTGACAGTAGAACATCTAATTTTGCACCTCATAGTCTACTTATAACTGAAACATATGTTCTCTTCAGTTGTAAGTGTGCCTGCCTACTAATCTCAGTATCGAATCTCCTCCTGCTGATACTGTGTGCTTTGTGTGCACTGCTCTGTTAAGTTGTGGCTGCACCTTCTAGTCCGTTAACCTGAGCAATCCATTCTGTTCGTTTAAACACTGACATGTATTTCTTGCATCGTCGGTCATACTTCACGTGCATTGGTTAATCTGCTGTGCTTGCCTCTGCAGCGACCGTTCCAGGACCAGCGTCCCTGGCCCCGAAGATGGAGGAGCATTCGACATCGACGACACCCGTGCCGCCTGATCAGCAGTCGGGATCGGTTGCCTGGTGTGCCTGCCGGGTTTTCCTTGTGGCGTTGGTCTTCGCAGCGGCAGTCTTGATCACGCTGCAGTTCTGATAGATGTTGGCCATTGCTTTTTTTGGGAAAGCTTTTGATACATACCTGTGCCTGCTGCGTCATTCTTGGTTGGATCCTTTTGTTGCATAGGCTGAGGCTGTCACTTGATACATGGCATGATGCCTGTAAACTCTTCCGAACCGGTGCAGTTTGTTCGCATGCGTTTTCATGATCTGACATGATAGTGCAAGTAACTGTTATCCGGTGACAAAGTTCAAAAAAAAAAAAACTGTTATCCGGTGACAAAGTTTCTCTGGTTATTGTCTCTCTGAATCTGCATGCCGGTTTATTGTGCTCGTTCAGAGAAAGAGAACTTTTTTCAAGAACATGCAAAAGATTTGCTTGTCATGGCATTAAGGTAGAAGAAGAGTTACAGGGTACAACATTACACATTACAGATCGATCATTGCACAGCCGCTACAGACAGCAAAGCAAAACAACTACTCCTAGCTATTGTTCGCTCCGCGGAAAATGCAACTCCACACCTAGTTGGATGTCTCCATCAACTTTACGATCCGTGCACAAATTATTAATATTTTTTTAAAATATCAATAATTTTCGGATTTACGCAATTTATTTTTTGGATTCAAGTACTAACAAGAAATTTTCAGACATGCATTAACAAAAATAATTAAAACCACGTATTAACATACTTCTCTGTTTTATCAATATATCAATTATACATCAATTAGTAGGAATCATATCAACGTAAATTCAACGATCATGATAGTCGATGGATATTCAATTAGGTGTATCGCCGCGTTGATTCTCCGTCCCTCTTTTAGCCTGCGTCCAGAGGCCCAATTCCTCTCTAATCCGTCTAACGATCATGCCGCCTGCTTTCTCTCAAAGTTTTTATCATCTCTTTCCAAGTTCCAACCACAGCTCCCGCTTTTTTTTTCAGTATACATAACTGTGCCGTACGCACGAACAAATTCAGAGTTACGCACTTGGAATCAAGCAAAAACAGGAGTAGATCACATTGAAATTTTGCCTATGGCTTTTTCTCTAAAAAATACTACTCCCTCCGTCCCAAAATAACTGTCTTAGATTTGTCAAAAAGTGGATGTATCTACACATGAAACAAGTATAGATACATTCACTTTTGGACAACTTTGAGACACTTATTTTGGGACGGAGGGAGTACAACATTGAAATTAAGCGAAAACAAGAGTAGATAGCATAATTAGCGGAATACAGCATTACATACATGGCAACGGTGTGTGATCAATTTCAGTGTGCCTGCTGAATAGTTTCTACACGAGGCACGTACGTAAGCAGTGACAGTACCCCTGCTGCCAACATGAAGTAGGCGAGGAGCTGAGAGGATATCCCGCGACACATCCTCCGGTGGGCGCTGGACGGGTAGTACTCCCGCGGGTACATCTGCGCCGGCGACCCGTACGTGTCACCCCACGGGTACCCGTAAGACCCAGCCGGCGGTGTGTAGTAGTACCCAGGCGTCGGTTCCGGCTCCGACGGCGGAGTGTAGTAGTACCCAGGCGTCGGTTCCGGCTCCGACGGCGGAGGGTAATACACTGGCTTCGGCTCAGGCTCCGACGGCGGTGGGTAGCACTTCGGCGTCGGAATTGGCTCAGGCTCAGGCTCAGGCTCGGGCTCGGGCTTAGGCTCCGGCTCGGCCGGTGGCGGGTGGCGCGAGGGCACCGCCGGCGGGAGCGGGTGCGGATCCACGTCGCAGACGCACGCGAGGCACTTGCACTTGTCGTCCGTCACTTCGCCCATTGAAGGGGACACCGCCATCACCAAGAACATGGATGCAAGGATTACTGCCTGGCGAAGCAGCATTTGGCTTGATTGTCTCATTTTCTTGTGTCAAAGATTAGCAAACATCTCTTACTAATCAGTAGGCCGTGATGTCGTATATGTATGTGAACTGGACAACCGGAGTCTAAGTTGGTGCATATCCTAAATCAGTTTTGGTATGCTGGTGCAACTACTGCTAATTTCTAAGGTGCATGTGTGTGTTGCACGCTCCGTTTCAGAAAGCCACGGAACCAAACCAAATATTTAGTGCTTAATTTAATCTGTTCGGTTGTTCTCGTTGCAAGTTATTCCTCTACTGTTTTTTTTTGCAGATGACTCCTCTTTTTTTTAGATGACTCCTCTACTGCTGTTAGTTGGCTTCATCACTTTCATTCGGCCTGACAGGCCAGACGCGGCCCGTGAACAATAGTCCTCCAGCAGGTTCTAGAGCAGGACACGTACTCAGTCCTCTTATTTTTTTTTTTGAATTTTTCCACTATATATTAAATAAGAACAGTAGGAACACGTTTACAAACATGCTTAAGCCTATCCTCCACGCAGGGAGGAACACACCCCAGCAACATACCCTCACTCAACCCAAAACGATCTAACTTAGCAAGGCCATCAGCTACATCATTTGCAGTTATGTTGATCTTCTTGAAAATAACATCAGGCAACAGAAGGGTGGAGTTTTTAATATCCTGCACATTGTCTGCAACCAGAGATTTACTCCTGCCGATTGCCTTCAGCTCATTTACTAGCATCGCGTTGTCACTTTCAATCATCAGAGGACCGGCATACACTGGTAAAGCTGCTCGAACACCAAAAAGCATTCCAAGCGCCTCGGCCGTTAGAACATTTGGGCAGTGAGGGATCTTGCCCCAGGCAGACAGGATAACCTCACCCTAATCATTCCGTAAGACTGCTCCCCAAGCCCCTGCATCATCAGTAACTGAAAAGGAGGCATCAGTATTTTAGTTTAGCCCACCCCGGATCAGGTTGCTTCCAGGCTTCAGGAGTCCTACAGGATTTCCTCTGATGGTTCAGGCCAAGGTGAACAATCTGTTTCCCTTTCACGTCCCCCATCTCTGAAGTTGACTGAACCTGATTAAAAGCATCAAAGTATGAGGTCAGAAACTTAGCAGATTGTTCGATCCCGCACTTACCATCACCGAATAGGATATTGTTCCTCAAGTGCCATGTTCTCCACCAAATGAACAACATTTTTGCTTGAGACTGTTCATCAAGTTGGCTGAGGAGGATTAACGCCCAATCTTTTCCAGTATCACGCAACTTTTCTTCAATAGGAAGCACCCAGATCTCTCTTAGTTTCTGTCGAAGTGCATAAGCTTTCGTGCACATCATCATAGTATGGTGAGTTGTTTCATCATCCATTCCGCAAATGGAGCAAATTGCCATTCTGTCCATGTTTCTATCACAGCGTGTAGCCTGAATGCCAAGGGAGTTGGAAGCAAGTTTCCATCCAAACACACGGATTTTGGGGGGAACTTTTGCCTTCCAGATGACATTCAAAAAAAACTCGGGCAGCAGGAGGGAGGAACCCCATGCGCCAATATCCTAAGAAGGAGGAGCTCTAGGCGCGCACAACCGAGGAGCCAGGGGCTCGAGCTCGGGTCGCGGGAGCGCGCACGGAGCGGCCGTGGGCAGCTGCCTAACTGGGCGACGCCACAGTCCCCGAAAGGTGAGCGGCCGGAAAATTCGAGCGCACGCAGCCGAAGCTGGGACTCGAACCCGGGCGGCAGGGCGCGCACACGCAGCCACTGACCACTGAGCTAGCACTCAGTTCTCTCCAGATGACATTCCATAGGTCTCTATCACTATTTTGTTTACTGCTTGGACCAGGAGCCGGAATTTTATCTCTTAACTCCAAAGCTAAACGGTAAGCACTCTTCACCGTAAAACTTCCTGTCTGGTCATAAGACCAAGCTAGCCAATCCTCCCCCTCAAAGGAAGGTAGCTTAATTTGGAGAATCGAGTCAGCATCAGGAGGGAAGAAAATCTTTCTAATTAACTCCTCTCTCCACGATTTTGTATGAGTGTCAATCAGGTCTGACACCCATTTGATCCTCAGCTTGCTAGCATAGCCCATGGGTTTGAGATTACCTCTAGGGATCCAATTATCCCTCCAAACTCTTACTTTAGTACCAGAGTTAATCCTCCAAATCATACCTTGTTTAAGAAGCTCCAGTCCATACGAAATGCCTTGCCAACTAGGAGAAGCATTCTTAGGAAAGACAGTATCTAGTAACTCGCCTGATGGATAGTATCTTGCCTTGAGCACTCTAGGGCAGAGGCTATTTGGGTGTTCGAGAAGTCTCCAAGCTTGTTTTGCTAAAAGAGCTTGGTTAAAAAGTCTGAGATCTCTGAAGCCAATACCCCCTTGAGGTTTTGGTTTAGTCATTTTATCCCAGCCCATCCAGTGCACTTTCCTCCTATCCTCCTCATCACCCCACCAGAACTTTCTAATGATTTGAGATAACTCATCACACAGTCCAGCAGAAAACTTGAAGACACTCATCGCATAAGTGGAGATAGCTTGGTCAACCGATTTTATTAAGGTCTCCTTCGCAGCTCCGGACATGTACTTTTCATCCCAGTCAGAGCACTTCTTTTGTAACTTCTCCTTTGTAGGCTGAAATTTATCGTCTTTCATGCGACCCTCCGGAATAGGAAGTCCCAAGTATTTGTCATCAAAGGGTTCACAACACCCAAAATCTGAGCTACCTCCTTTCCATCATCCTCAGAACAGTTTTTGCCAAGCATTAGGGAGCATTTTGCTGGGCTCAGTAGCTGGCCCGTGCTGCTCTCATAATTACGCAGCGCCACATTTATCTTGCAAGCTTGCTCTTGGTTTGCCTTGAAGAAAAGCAGGCTATCATCTGCAAAAAGGAGATGGGAAATACCCGGGCTCCTTCTGCAGAGTTGAAACTCCTGTAGACCACTAGAGTTGATTTGGTCTTTTAGCATAACAGACAAACTTTCGGCAACCAAGAGAAACAGATAAGGCGATAGGGGATCGCCTTGTATCAAACCCCGTATCAAACCCCGTGTAGGAGTAAAGCTATCCAACATCTTCCATTTAAAACGGACAGAGAACCGCACTGTCCTAACGCAAGTCATGATCCACCCAAACGTGTCACATATCGGTTGCTGTTGAAGTACATATATACACCACAGTGCAAAACATCAGGCCTTCACTTCAAACTGTGACCAGACACACGCAACAAGCTCAAGATCTGTACAAATGCAACACCAATTCCTAATGTCACACGATCGTACAGAATGAGGTTGGTCATCTAGCTATGTACACCTATCAACGCAAAAAACTACTCCCTCCGTTCACAAATACGATGTCTCAACTAAATTTAGATGTATCTCCTTTTGTAAACAGAGGGAGTAGAATGAAGAACAAAAATCCTCTCGTCAACTGGAAAACCTATGTGCCATCTACTATAGTACTTTATTCCCCTGATCCGTGCGTCCCAAAGAGCGCTGGACATCACCAATGACCTCCCTGACTCCAATTCAGTCAGGTGCCTTCACATCGGTGATCCTTCATCCTTGTGATTTCTGAACCTAGATGTAGGAGCTATGAACACCTGGATGTACGGATTGCAATGCAGATCGCCGCAAGTGCTTAGCATCCAGAGAAGCAAGCCGAGCTGCTGAACCCCCGGGGCCGCACGCTCGAGGGTGATCGACGCTGCTGCTGCGCGCCGCTGGGCGCGCCGAACCGTGTCGACGAACCGGAGCTGGTGAAGAAGCTGCTTGGTGTTGGTGGTGGGGGTTGGGGCGAGGCGAAATCCTGCATCATCCCATTGAGCATGGATTGGAGTTCGCCCAGGGAATACACAGGCTCCTGCAACAAAGTGAAGCGAGGGTTTGTTAAAGATCGGATCGACTAATTTATGGGATGCAGAAGCAGTGTCTCTCGACAGACATTGGGATACTTTTTCTCTAAAAAAAACATTCGGGATACTTCTACCGGGATTTGACTAAACTGTGGAAACAAGGAATGGTGGCGGTGACATGCAACACAGTTTCTTCACAAAAAATATCATATCCCCGGGACTTTTTCCTCAAAAAGAACAAAGATTCAATTTCCTCTGTTCGGCAGTTCAAACACACTAAACTTGGAGTCATTTCACATTAGTTAGTTAATAATTACCTCTCGGCCGATTGTGGCCATGAGCGAGAGCATTTCCTGAAGGAAATCGTGGAAACCCTGACATCACAACAGCGCAAGTTAGAATGGCCGAGACAACATACGAGCACGAGTATACAACACGGAGATTGATTGATGTTTGCCGATTGATTACCTCGACCTCCTCTTGGTCGTCGTCAAGGGGGTCGTACATGCCGGCGTCGTAGAGAGCCCTCCTCTGCTCGTCCGACAACACTGCAAGAAACAAACATTTCGAACGTTAACACAGATACCAACTATGAAGAAGCATAAAGAAGCGAGAACAGTGCATTAGCGTACCCTTGTACGCCTCGTGTATCTGCTGGAACCTGGCCTTGGCTTCGTCCGCCCGGGCCGGATCCACACGGCCATTGGCGATCTTGTCCGGGTGCCACCTCTGCGCCATGACCATAAACAAACAGAGATCGAATTAGTTCCGCGATCGAGAAGATAAACGTCCATCTCTGCTTCGATCTCCGGCCTAAAACCGAACCCAGAGGATAACTAACTGGCTTTACTCACCATGGCGAGGCGGTGGTACGCGGCGCGTATCTCGGCGGTGGACGCGCGCGGGTGGACGCCGAGCACGGCGTAGTAGGAGGACCGGTGCTGCGACTGCGACTGCATCCTCGCCTGTCCTCTCCCTGCTTCGATCGATCAATGCTATCCTCGAAGCTATGAAGCTACACACGATCGCCGATCTCACGCCGGGGTGTCGAGCGTTCGTGCTAACTACTGGTGCTTCGATGGCGACCTGATGAAAGCGGGAGACGTCGCAGAGGAGGGAGGTGGCGTATATAAAGGCGTGTCGCGCGGAGGTGGGAGGAGAGGAAGAAAGGTGGAGAGGATAGAGGAAGCGTTGCGAAGGGGAAGGAGTTGAAGCCGGGTTGGGCTTGGGCGCTCAGCGCGGGAAAGGGGAAGAAATATCTCGCGTCCTGAACGTTCTCGAAGCCGGGTTGCGTCCTCGCCACCTCATGTTTCCTCGCCTGCGGGCCGAGCCAAGATATTTTCGGTTGCGTCCGGTTTCTGTGGCTGCCGGAGTCGGTGGGCCCACCTCCAGGCCTGTGTCCGGCGTGGTTTTGATCCGGTGGGGCCAGCGCGCATGTGTATGTGGATCTTGATTTTTGTCTTCGAAAACTCGGTAGTTTCGTGCACCCGCGGCTGCTCTGATATGAACACGAGATTTTCACTTCAACAACGGATTTGCTATCTCCGTCCACCTGCCAAAACATTCAATCTATGACTTGACCATATGGATAATTAAGTGTGTCAGTTCTAAAGTATGGCATAAACCCCAAACATATTTTCAAGGATATGCCCCGGAAGGCGTATCAATTTTCATAGAAGAAGGAAAGCGGCCTAATTACACCGCGGGCTGACACATACGCCGAGCGCGAACCACACTGCCGTAGCAGCTCAGTACCCTAGATACATAACGGACTACTCGCCAAACCTCCACCGCTCCGCCTGCCCTAGGCTACCCTTGAAGAGACCGGCGACACGCCAGGTTTCTCCATCTAACCTAATCGACTCTAGCATCCTACCGACCGATGGCGTTGCTCCATCGAAAACAATGTCATTCCGGTGGTTCCACAGAGTCCACGCCACGAGGGCTAGCGCCGTCCACAGATCCCTACAGTCTCTCCTCGGCGCCGTCCTGGAGCAGAGCCACTCCTCCAAGGTCTCATCAGCCCTCGGGGTCCAGCCTAGGACCCCCCCCCCCCCCCAGCTGAGGCAACATCTCGTCCATACCTCCCGGGAGAAGACACAGCCCACCAGGAGGTGATCAATGGTCTCGTCGTGCTGGTCGCAGAGGGGACAAGAGCCGGGGCGAGGGAGATTTCACCGAGCGAGCCGATCCGCTCTCCAGCAACGCCCCCGGAGAGCAAGCCACATGAAGACCTTGCCGGTTGCTGCTTCAACCCCAAACATATCAAACTGCTAAATTATGCTTGGCAAAGTTTGGATGGAAACCAAACATCCCAATCAAGGGATGGCCGAACTATCCCACATTCTACGTATGGAGTTTCTTATGCAAAAATTGTCCGTTTATCCAAGAGGTGTGGAAGCTTGACATCCACTGTAAACGTCTTGCAAGTGGATTTCCTGGTCTCCAAAATTAACTTGTAAGCGTCAATCCCCCCCACCCCCTTCCCCCCATGACGTGTTTTGTATCGCTCCTCCACCCCCCGAGACACCATGATGCCTCCATCGCCATTGGCTTCCCATTTCTTCTCCTCCTCCCCTCTTCCCCTGCCACCGGGTAAAGCCTGCGTGATGCCGGCATCGGCGAGCCTTTCCCTCTACTTGCTTCGCGTCGGCATGGGTGGTGTGGTGGCCCCTGGCGGGCGGTGACGAGGGCCAGCACAACAAGGACGGTGGTGCTAGGGGGCTCCTGGGACCAGATATGGGCTGGCGGGCCTAGGTCTTAGCGGCCGCCTAGCGGGTATGATCTTGGCCATCCGGGCCACGTGTGGGGGTGGCTTGCAGGAACAGCGGAGGTCGCCACGTCCGTTGTGCTCGCTGCCTCTCTACTGCCACGCCTCCCCATCTGTTGTTCGCGTGCGGGTTGGAGGTGGGCCAAGTGGGCTCCAATCTGGTGTGAGCTTCCCTGCAAGGGTCCATGGGATTCGATGTCCCGTGGGTGCGAGATCATGACGCTGAGGTAGCGGCCCTGGAAGATGGATTGCACGGTCGGCTCTCTAGCGAGCGGCATTGTAGTGGTGTTGGCTTTTCTCTTTGGTTGTGTGGATGGTGAGGAGCGGGCGGAGGAGGATCCGGGCATTGGCGGTGCTTTGATATGGTAGCTTCCAGATCATGCCCTATAGGTTTGTTTTGGTGCCAGCCCGTGGACCATGGTATCTTGGTGTGCCTTATTATTTTGTGAATTTTTCTTCGAAATGGAGGCAAAAGATTTGCCTCATCGATTAATTAAGAAGAAGAGAATTGTCCAGTTTATTAACGGAAAACCGGGCGAAAACCGGGCGAAGAAGAGAATTTTGTGAAAATTAGACATCACTAAATTTATGTGCCTTATTATTTTGTGAAATGGAGGAAGTACTGAGAAGAGGAGAATCCTGATTTCTCGTGGTCAATCCCACGAAGCCACGTGCAGCCTGCTAGTCTTTGACGGGATGCAACGGTGGGTCGAAAAAGGAATACCGAACTTCGCCGTCCTTTACTAAATTTGGCTGGACCGAGACCTGCTATATTTAGGTACCGGAGACGTGCCATATATACTAGGCGCAACGTGCCAAATAATACTCCATTACTAGGCGCAACGTCCATTATATTTAGCTTAACAAGAGAGTAGTTGGGTCGGACGGCCGGTTGGTGGTAAACTGTGCTCAAATACGCCAGATATGAACATGATTGCAGTTTTTTAAGCTCCCTTTGGATATGTCCTGCGTTGAGAACGAGATGGAGACGGCAGCGGCGAACGAATCGCTTTACCCGAAGCATCTGGGTTCTTCTTAGTCTACCATGGCTCAATGGCAGCGAAGTAGTACACGTACGGGCAAGGAAGAAAATATCGCGGAGGCAACCCAAAAGATCTCGACAGACGTCGTCAAGCCGCGAATCTCCAAGGAGCCTATGTTGCAGGCAAGGAGATGGGGGTGTCTTACGAAAGAAAGTTCGCGACAATTTTTTTTTGGGTTAGCTTGATAATGATCGCCAACCCAGGAGTCACGTACGTACAGTACATCTATCACGGCAGTGTGCAATTGTGCATTCACCAGCCTCAACGATTAAGTACTCCGTAGGTCTTCGCACATGTAAGAAAAGAGTACTCCCTCCGTAATAAAATACTCCGTATACTCCCTCCGATCCATATTAGTGGGCATAACTTTGTCTAAATTCATATGTATCTAGTTAAGTATTTAGACTAGATACATGTGTATCTAGACAAAGTTGTGCCCACTAATATGGATCGGAGGGAGTAAGACTTTTTATTTACTTTCCACACACATATACTCCATCCGTTTCAAATTAATTGACTTGACTTTGTCTAAATACGGATGTACCTATATTTGTATAGTGTCTAGATACATTCGTTACTAAACAAATACATGTCAATTAATTTAGAACGGAGGGAGTATTTAGACATGTTTTAGTGCAAGGTTCATGTGAATCTTACACTAAAACATGTCTAGATACATATATGTGGAAAGTAGGTAGAAAGTCTTACAGTATATTTTGATATGGAAAGTATGTCTTTGCACCAACGAACTGAAGAAAAAAACCCAGTCGACCTCTTTCTCCTCGCATCTTTGCGCACTCGGTTGTGCTCATGCTCCAGGCCAGTTTGGATATATAAGACCGAACGGAACGGCGCATGCCTAGAGTCGTGTCACCTACGGGCTAGTAGTTATTGGAAGGACACGAAGTAACAAAAATCTCTATTTCTGCTGGAGTACTAATAGTCCAAACCAAAATAAGGGTATGAATGTGAGGTGGAGACGGGTACGGCAGGTGTATGCACGCCACCATCTCCATGTGCAGTTATAATGTTCAGCTTGTTGAATCATGCGGCTGCATTTTTTTTAAACAATGGCAAAGCCCCGAAAGATCCAGAATCTGCATTAATTTTCATCCATGGGATTACAAATTATAAAGATGACTCCAAAGAAAAAAAAATTACATCATTGTCCTCTGGTTCTACACACAAGACTTCAAAATGGAAAATAAGATAGCAACCAAGTCCTTCACCACCGGAATTTATCTGGAGAACATAGGCACTCATGCCACCACACCGGGGATTGCTCCCCTTGGGGTGGAGCAGGTGGAGGACGCCACGTCAAAGCTGATGGAGGGCCTCCCATATGTCTCGATGGCCGGGCGAGGTTGCAAGAGAGATACAGCCGGTACCAGAGCTCGGAGCGGAGCGGAAGGTCAGCCCTGGTCGGAGAAAGGCAACTGAAGATCGTTGCTGTCTCACACTTCTCTGCTCGCCAGATCTGCGGTCGTGAATGCCAACAAATAAAAACCATGCCGGCTATCTCAAGGCCTACATGTCCAAGGTCAAATATCCGGCTTTACGATATCGTTAGAAACATCAATGTGCACATCGTAATTTCTATTTTAGTTCATGTTGGCTTAAGATAGAGCCACCCTATTAACCATACGATCGTCATTGTTTTGTATAAGATTATTTTAAAAGATATGAGTTTCCTTGATCGAATTTTTTTGAACGGTGATCGGATTATAATATGCCTCCACTCCTTCTTATAAAGTGTCTAAATAACTTGACTATGTTTCAAACTTGACTAGGTTTGACTATTTTGTTTTGGAAAGCCACTATCGACATCTGAAAAAATAACTAAAAGATGAAAATATATTATATGATAAATCTAAATAGACATGATGCTAAATAGTTTCACGGATGTTTCTTCCTGTTTGATAATTCAAAACTTGAATATATCGAAGATTCGTCTTGTTTCCAAGAGCATGTCACCCAAATCCAAATGTGCAAGTTGGTCATTAGTCGGGCAGATAAGGAAAATTTAAATCTAGGAATAAAAATGGAATGGCTGGTGCAGTAAGAGAGAAGATATGTGAGTTGGTGGGTGTGAAATTGCATTTTTCCACATCAAGTGTACCCATCATTTATTGGCAATAATTGCTACAAAATAAACATCTCCACGAAAAAATATTTTCATAAACTGATTCAAACCACTGATTCCCGTCTTGAAAATAACTTATGAGGGTAAAAGAGAATTATTTAGCAGAGGTCGCTTCATGTTTGGGAATGTTCTAACATGCGCTTGTCGGAAGATATTTGGCTGGTTGATAAATCAATATATGAACAATATCCACTGTTGAATAACATTGTTTAGCGAAAAAATTATTTTTGTAGGGGATGTGTTGCGAAGGGTCCCATTGAGTATTGTTTTTGGCGGATTCTCACTGGTGATATATTTACGCTGTGGCTCCTCCTTGTTCAGTGGTTAATGTCTGTTCATTTCACATAGGACCAAATACGTTATGGTGCAAGTTCCATACCTGTTCATTTTCTGGTAAATCCATATTGTCAGACTTGGTAAATGATAACCATCGCTTTTGCAAAGCAATATTTAGAAGCTCAATGTACCTCTAAATACTTGGATCTTTACTTGGCAACATTACAAAGGAGTAATTCTATCAAAGGACAATTTGACCAAGTGCACAAACGGTGTTATCTGTGATAAAGACGGAATAATTTAGCATTTGTTTCTCTCATGCCCCTTTGCATGGCTTTTGTGGCAGACAATTTTCGTGCATTTTGATTTACCACCCCTAATAGTATCTCAAACTTAGGTTGAAATCTTGGATTTGACCAAGTGCAAAAACGGTGATTTACCACCCTCACCAGTATCTCAAACTTAGGTTGAAATATATAGGAGAGAGGCTGTGCTTTATCTTGAGTTATTTGGAACTGCTGAAATTACATTGTTTTAAAGAACAAAGAGTTTTTGATTAATAATACGGCTACTCATTGGAGACGTACGTGGCTGACACGTCGGCTTCTAGAGGCGCGGGATTCCCATGTCTCTAGGTACAAGAACTTAGCACAAGCTATGTATTTGGATGACATTCTGACACTAAAATTTGTGCAGCAGAACTATGGCATGTACGCTCGGAGCCAACAAATAAGATACCCCACATGACATGGCATAGTATGTCCTATAGCAGTAGCAAAGAGTGCATTGGGTAAAACGGCACATCTAGCGTATAATAAATATTTACATACTGAACAGTATATACTTTATACAATCTCGGAGTAATCTGCTGGCTCTGTTGTGCACACACTAGATTACCTCTAATCTCACGTTTGCACGTGTTGCACGCAACTGTTGTACTTGGGATGATAGCATATATTGCCTGGAACTTATAAGAAACGGAATCTGATTATCTAAAAGCAAATGAAACAGAGTAGGACACCAATTCCAGCTGGTCACCGATTCCGATTTCCATGTCCTGGACGCCTCGTTCTAGCACATATCGTCTTCTATTAATTACTAGTCAGCTACACGTGCTTTGCACGTTAAAAATAGTCATTATAGCGTATATAATCCTCCCTTATTTTGACGCAAATAGCATTACATGCGCTAATGTAAATTTATCGTGCACTAATGTAAATTGATTCCATCACATGCGGTTGGATATACTGGTTTGCACGTACACGCACATGCAGTCTTTTTTCCTTTTTTAGCAGAGCACAAACATGAAGTCATGCATACACAGAGTCGTTTTTTTCTCTTACTGGACTTGTTTGGGCTCTGATGCGTTGCAGCTCGTCAAGGATCGATATGGCCTAGCCAGCGGTGGCACACGCCACACGGGCCATAAGTTTCCGCCGAGTGCAGCAGGCATCGCTGGCGGAGGGAGCGTGGAGGGGCCGGCTGATGTTTTCAGAATGAAGTAGAGAAAGGTAGGCGGTACTGTAGCTGCGAATCCCAGTGTCCTAGGCCGTCGGATGGTGTCCAATCAACGGTAGAAGTTGCACTATGATGATTGGACTCAAACTTTCGAAATTGGTACACTATATAGGAGTATAGAATCACAATGAGTTTCATTGGTGTGTGTATGTAGTATGGATCTGAAGGCCACAAATATGGCACTGCGCAGCAGCAAGCGGATCCCCACCAGGCAGAAGACCGAATCTGACACAGTGCCGCGGAGGCGCACCGCCGAAAATACTACGGGGTCCAGGAGGTCGAACATGTAAGATTTCGGAATATTGATTGTATTGATTCTAGATTGATTACAATGAGTCAACCGTGGCTGTTTATATAGTAGAAAATACTTGGGGGCTAAGGAAACCTAGAAGAGATAGACTAGGATTACAACTCTTTAAACCCTAAACCTAAACCATAATATACTCTAACACCCCCGCAGTCGAATCGGTAGTGACGCGAACAGCAGGAGCATCGCGGATGGTTTGACTGGAGCATAAACCGAAGTCGACGAGGAGGCAAGGTGATAGCCCTTGATGCTGATGTCGTTGTAGCCGAGGTGTGGGCGCTGTAGTCGTGGTCGATGGTGACGTGTGTGATGTAGTCGCCGTTGAGGAAGTCGTTGATGTTGTCGGTGTTGTGGTCGATGTCGTCATTGAGCCTTGGGAAAGTTGCCGTTGTTGTTGTTGAAGTAGAAGTAGTTGAGGAAGAGGTGGACATAGTTGAGGTAGGCGGCACACCGTGCCGAGCTTGCCAAACTCAGGAGAGTGTCGGGGACGAAGGCACGCGCCGGTGTTGCCAGTACCGGTCATGCGAAGACAGGGACCATCACGAACCATGCGAGTCAGAGTCGGTTGGAGGAGCAAAGAAGATTCTCCGTTTGAGGGTCGATGTCCGTCGTTGGTTTCGGAGTAGACGAATTGGTTGCAAGAAGAACCAAAAAAAAAATCCGACTCTGGTGGCGAGGTCGTGATGGACGAAGACGACGTTTGTTGAAGTAGACTGAGTTGTAGAAGTAATAGATGTCGGGTATTTAACCCGGATTCGGCGAAGAAGGACCCGTTTGGCGATGACGTTTGACCACGATCGGTGCTGGAGGCGACGATGCGGCGACGGTGGTGTAGATGGTTGTCGGCGATGATGACCACGGTGATGTTGGTGCAGCCCGATGTTGACGGCGAGGCGCGTTCTTGGGACGTGCTTGATGTTCCGGTTGACGTTGTCGAAGACGTGACGGCTTGGTGGCGATGCGCGGACGGAGAAGTCGACGATGGCATGTGAAGGTGTCCCTTGGCACCGTTGTTGACGAGGAGTTGCCGGTGATAAGTCGACGACTTGGTCGGAGTAGAGGAGCGCGATGACGACGAGTGGCGGTGGGCGACGCAATCCGATCTATGATCGGCAAAAGAAGAAGAAAACGCCGGTCAAGTGGCCGGCGAGAAAATTTCGATGGACGAAGATCTAATCTACTATTTGCGTGCCCCCGGCGGAGATGAATCTCGCCGGGGGCGGCGCGGCGGAAGCGTTGGTGGCTAAACCCTAGGCTGTGGAGCGGATTGCTCTGATACCATGTAAGATTGCGGAATATTGATTGTATTGATTCTAGATTGATTACAATGAGCCAACCGTGGCTGTTTATATAGTAGAAAATACTTGGGGGCTAAGGAAACCTAGGAGAGATAGACTAGGATTACAACTCTTTAAACCCTAAACCTAAACTGTAATATACTCTAACAGAACAAGAGGCCATGGCCATGCAGGCCAGCCCTCCCGGAGATTCCAGACGATCTTGTCCTGGAGATCCTCCTCCGTCTTCCGGTGAAATCGCTCATGAGGTTTAAGTGTGTATGCAAGACCTGGCTCGCCACCCTCTCAGGCCCATCCTTCATACAGACGCACCTACATCGCTCCGTTTCCAACCAGCGGGGGAAGTCTTTCTTCCTCATCACCCACATCTGTTGGATGAAGCCACTAATGATCAATGGCCAAACACATTCTCAAACAACATCTGCTTCTACGGGTGGCAGCACGAAGAGGGCTGTCAAACCAGCGTGAGCCTCGTCTACGCGAGGGACTTCAATAGGGAGTTCGGATCGGTGTACATGTTTGCGCATTGCGATGGCCTTGTGCTGGTACCCACGGATAACAAGATGTATGTTCTCAACCCCGCCACAAGGGACCTTCTTACGTTGCCGGAGAGCCGTGGGCGGAAGCTCCACCCGTCCGAATTCTGCCGTGCGACCGTCGGTTTCGGCCGCGACCCTTGCACGAGCAGGTACAAGGTAGTTCAGCCTCTGTATGGGGAACTACAACCTCTGTTTAAAATAGCGGGCTATTGTGTTTAGCGCCGGCGATTTCAGAAGCTATGAAAGGCTATAGCCGGGCTATAGCGCGGCTAAGACCTTATAACCGTTTTGCTAAATAATGTGAAAAGACAATATTTGGACAACATATATTTGTATATATATCAATATTCACATATGAAATGGCCGGCACCCCTCTTGGTTCTATTTTCGGGAGAGAGATGAGATAACGAGAAGAATTTTGGGCTAGGGATGACATTTGGGCCCCGTAATTGGGGCGAGCGGGACAAATTTGATCCAATTTTTTTGGATTCCTGAGCGGGATTATAGCGTCTAAGGGGCTAAATTGGGGCTAAATTCGTTTAACCGGGCTATTAGCGGCTATTACCTGTTTAGCCTACAAAGGTCTTATCTATAGCGCGGACCCTCTCGCGAGGCTATAGCCGGGTGATAGTGGGCTATTTAAAACAGAGACTACAACACGGGAATGGAGGTTCTTACCATCGATGGCAGCAGCAGCAGCTCTGCATCGTGGAGGGATGCTCTTCCTCCGTACCCTGTTAGTAACTGGAGAAATGCGGTCTTCTTCGAGGGGTCTCTCATCTGGATCCTCCGCAAGCTCCATGAGAGGGAGCCCCCGGAGACCCGGCTGCTTCGCTTCTGCCTACATGCTGAAACATTTAGCTTCACCGCACACCCTCCCTGCCTTGCACTTGATCAGCAGAACTTCGCCATAAGTGAACTGGATGGCGAATTCTGTCTAGCTCGACGCCATCCCTCTCGTCCCGAAACCCCTCTCGCGACCCGCGTGACCCCCGCGCCTAGGGTTCCGCCCGCCGGCGGCGGCGCCGCCCCGGCCCCTCCTCCCCCCTCGCGCGTGTCCGCCGCCCCCACGCGGCGGTGGCGCGCGCCCCTTGAGCCTCGTCTCCTTTCCCGTCCCTTTCTTCTCGTCCCCCTATCGCCGCCGTCGGCAGAGGCCGCCGGGCGCGGCCCATGCGGCGCCGGCGGCCTGTCACTCCCTGCGCCGGGATGGGTGGAGGCGGGGCTCTGCTCTCTCTGGCGTCGGTGTCCATCGGTGCGGCGGCGGCTCGGTTTTCGTCCGGGAGGCGGCGTGGCGGCGACGGGCTACGGCGGTCGGCGACACGGGGTCATCTCTGCTTCCGGAGGTGAGCACAGCGGCGGCGCCGCCAGTTGGTGGTGCGGTGGCTAGGGTTCGGCCAGGGCCCTGCAGGCCCAAATCTGGGCCCTTTTGGGCCCGATCTGGGTTAGTGTGGACCCAAGCTCGACCCGGCTACCTGGTTTGACTGCGGTGGCGATGCTCGTGACGGAGTGGCGGCAACGACGACACGTCTTCTGCAGCGTGGCGCCGAGAGCTTCGCGGACCGTTTGGGTCCGGCCGGGCCTTTGGTGCCGATCTTGAGGGTAGCAGCGGCGTCGGCCTACGTGCAGCAGCGTGGTGGCGGAGACTTCACGGACCCTTTCAGGGACTGGCCGGGCTTGCCCAGCCTGGTGTGTCTCTGCTACTGCGTCTGGTCGGCACCCGCCGATGGCGGTGGAGGTAGTCCTCCTGGTGGCTGTGCTGCGGCCGCCCTCCGGCTCCAATGTGGCTTGGTGTGATCCTGTGTGTTGCGTCCGGTCGGTTACCGTCTATGGCGGTGGAGGTCGATCCCTCCCACGTGTATGTGGTACTGCCGCTCTGTCTACGGCGGGCTCTTCTCAGTTCGACCGGTCGTGCAGTGCTTGCCTGGTGATACGACAATGGCGACTCAATTCAGTGGTGGCGTTTGTTGGTGGGTGGCAAGATGGGTGGAGCGCTTCTGATTGTCCAGGGATGTGGTTTTTCGGGGTTGGGAGAAATCCCTGTCATCTTGACACCGACGCAGTGACGCCTACGGGTGTCGTTGTCCCTTCTTGAAGGGCGTCGGGTGTACCTCTTCCCCACTACCGGTAGCGTACCGGGGGAAACCCTAGAATCAGTCCGGGCAGCAGCAGCGTCGTCGTTGTTTTCCTTCTTGGAGGTGTTGCTTGGTACGCGGCGATTCAGAGTGCTAGTTTAGTGGTGGGACTTTGCCGGAGAGGACGCAGCGGTTGCGAGTTCTTTTGTTTTCGTTGATCCGCCTATGTCGGCTTTCTTTTCTTCTCTTTTTTCTCTTTCTTTTCTTTTGGGCGTGACTGTACTGTTTTGCCCCAGCAGTGGTATCAATCTTGTATCGGGTGGTTGCTATGCTATATTAATATAGCGGGACGAAAGTCTATTTCTTCAATTCTGTCTATCTCAGTATGAATCTAAGCTTCGGGTTTGTATCTGGATGACCCATGGCGTAATAAATCCTCAGTGGGATCGACGATATGTTCTCGATGTGGAGCCGTGCATCACCATGGCTATTTCCTACGGTGGACTCCTTTTGAAGAAAGTGAACCATATGATCTCGAAGTACAACTTCCAGACTGAGACCGTGGAGGATCTAGCTAGCTTGAAAGCTCTAAGGTACCATCGACCAGGTCCACGCACTGTAGAGTACAAGGGTAAAAACTTGTTTTTCTTCGAGATGATTCCTTACACTGAAAGTCTTGTTCCTGTAGGGGTAGCCGATGCACGATAAAGTTGTGATTCTTGACTTATGCATTAAAAATATGTATTTTATTAATTATTGTTATCAAACATGTATGAGTATGAATGGATATTACCTTCCAGCCACTTGTGCCATATCGCTAATTGAATTAATATTTGACAGTCATATATACTTCTTTTTACCCACGATCCAACTTTTTTTTTGAATTTTAAAGAAACTTTATTAACCAGAGTGCACAGCAGAATCGTTGGCCACTAAAACAGAAACAAAGTTCGGTGGGACATCAGCCCATCCAACACACCTCCTCTGACTGAGAGCCAAACTTAGCTAGGCAGTGTGCTACTTTATTACAAACTCGCCGACAGTGGCGAAAACTAAAAGACTCAAAGGATGCAATGCATAAACTCCTAATTTCGCGAAGCAGAACCCCAATTTCTGACAGGTCATGGCTGGACGAATTCAGAGCATTTACCAAAATGAGTGAATCTGATTAAAAAACAACCCGGTTTAGTCCCAAATATACTGAACCTTCCACGGCAGCGGCACATGCCTCTGTCTTGGCCTGAAGAACATTACGCAGGTGTCCATCATGATCCCTTACTACAAAACCCCATGCACCTGAAGCTCGCGGCTCCCAGTAAGCTGCATCTGTATTCACTTTAACATGGTCCCTTTGTGGTTTCTGCCAACTGCTAATAGCAGCATCCGTATGACCTGCAGGTACCTCCTTCACCTCCCCATTACTCACACAACTCGGCTGAAATTCTAAAACATGCTTCTGTATAATCCTGCACACATCTGAAGCGGTTCTTTTTACCCACGATCCAACTTAACATAACATGTTTTGGATTGTAATGTTGGATTATT
This sequence comes from Poa pratensis, assembly GCA_947311845.1. Taxonomy (NCBI): domain Eukaryota; kingdom Viridiplantae; phylum Streptophyta; class Magnoliopsida; order Poales; family Poaceae; genus Poa; species Poa pratensis. Next base: position 7,563,811 of record CAMZMU010000058.1, on the reverse strand, counting down.
AGTTTATCCCGTATGACATGAAACAGATAGTGCTGAAGCAGCTGCTCAAGTTTTGCGGTAACATATCCTTGTGTAGGCAGTAGCTTCTGCTTTGAGCCTGAAATAAAAGTTCACGACTCGAAGCACTATTCACTTGAAATACTAGTACATCCAAAGGCCCATCACTGTAGATGTAACTAGAAGGACACCCCACGCGTTGCAGCGGGTATCTCTTAAGAAATTTAATAAAACACATGAAACTTGAAGTTGACTAAAGAATATGCAAGATTTAGTTAATCATGATAGTCAACAGGCTAAAAAAATTAGACATCGAATGAATGTGTGGTTTATAATTTAAACATTGGTATGCTTTAGGAGTATATTTGATTGATATAGATAAGATTATATCAACGGTTGAAGAAATAGATGTTGTGGATGGCTTGCATGAAGATGACATACACATTGCCTCATAATATTTCTAGAAACTTTTTGAGTGAATACATATAATATAAAAGAGCCCATAATTTTGAATAACAGCTATATATGATTTTCATCATTGAAAATAATTGACAAAAAGTTCACGGCGAAACTAATTTCGGTGTTCTACTTGCATATGATTTACTTGTGTAAGTACATAGCTGCATGGTGTGATCTTATTATATGAACTTAAAAAAACATTCTGTGAACAATTTGATGGGCTAAAAAAAGATGATGTGGATTCTTGCATGTAGAGATAGAAAACAATTAATGGATGTTAGTGGGATGACATGGACAATTGATTGGCTAAAAGAGCAAGTGATGTGGATAGCTTGCATGTTGAGATAGAAAAATATTAATTGCACTTAGTGGGGTTTTGCTTTATAAGAAGTATAGATAAATCACTTGATTGGCATATATTGAACATTTCAATGAGAGAAGGAATGTATTGGACCTATAATATCATCGTAAGCAGGGGCGGAGACATGGAAGGGCGAGCAGGGCCAGACCCCTCCCCCTGCCCTACAACTTCACCCCCTTTATGGATTTAGCGCATATATTGCATGTTTATATGTTTTAATTATCATATCATTATTTAATTAGTATTGAGATCGAGGCCTATCTAGGTAGCAAAATATGTTATGTGACAATGCTCACAAAAACAAACAAATCGTGGAAAGTTTGAAGCCTGGAAACTGATGTTTTTCCGCCGTTTGCCCATCACCCCATATCAGAGTCATCAAACGTCCTCTTCCCCTCGCCCCGGATGTATAGATCGATTTTCATACTGCTATGGCGCTCGCTTCCACACCTCCTAGCGAAGTATATTCATCGGTTGCCAAAAGACCATGATACGAACACAACTGGGTTGGTGACGTGCTGGTGGCGGTGTGCCACTCCGCTAGGCACTCTGATATTCGATGCTATCTTTTATGGTATCATGTCATCAATCGGTAGACCGTCATACTTTAAGGTACACTCTAATACATAGGCTACCACTAATACTAGTAGCTAGTATATTTCTTTAATGTGTTAGTTCAAACATATTAGTCATATAAGAGAATAGATTTATTCACTAATCGGCTAGAAAAGGGACACAACAACAATAAATTCTCTTTTAAGCTAACTCCATCACAAGTTTAACGTGATAGAAATGCATTTTTTTTATATTGGGAACATATGTTTTGCTATGATTTGATATCAGTTATGCGATGAGACTTAATATAACGTCATGCGTGAATATTTTGTTTTTCGCCTCCTTATGTTAAAATCCTGGCTCCTCCCTTGATCATATAAGCCAAGTTTTTCCCGTTGGAATACATTTCGAATAAGGATGTAATTCTAAGGATACTAGATGATACCCCACGCGTTGCTGCGGGAGTTTGTAGTAAAACCCACGGATAATTAGATAAATGAAAAAGTAAGTGATTCAAGCCTGATGCAACCCTTCTTAGTAATTAATCAATTTTTTAATACTATCAAACTATGCAAATTGCAAGGCATATGTAAATGTAAATGCTTATATTTATGTAAAATTACATGTATAAAGCACAAACATAGGATTGATAGATAAAGCTGTCACAAATGTGGTATAACAATTATTACTGACTCAATGAGATTAACTCATGAAAAATACTGCATGGAAGCGTGAGAGTACAAATCCTATCTCGAAACTTGGAATGACTTTAGATGATCTAATTGTGAAGTGGCCGAAAAAACTGAAAATTCCTAGTTGAAGTGTTGTGGGTATGTAACTTTCCTGATATCATGCAACTCCATGCCTAAGTAATTGACCAAACTATTTTAATTTGAACAAAAGTACAAAACCAACTTAATTAAGAGAAGTTCCCATGCTACAAAAGGTACCATATTAGTCAGTGTAGAGAAAATTTTGACCTGCGGTCTCCAAAATAAAAGGCGGAAACACACATTATCATATTGGCCATGAAGCGGCATACAGAAACTGTAGGGTAAAGATTTGCGATGATCAGACATAAAGTCTGTAACAAAATATGCCACAAAGATTTGGATATCAAAAATAGAAAGTTGAGACCTAGATCGAATTTTGAAGATGTGGTGGTGGCACCGGGATGTTATTCACCAGGTCGCCCTTGCAGTCGTAGCACTCATGATTGCGTGCATCTGTTCTTCACCACTGTCTGGCTTCAGGCTGAATTTTCTGATTTCTGTCCGGCCGAAGCGACTTGATATGCGGACATGGATTTCCTCGTGTGACCGATGCAATTTGGAACCTGTAGAAACTAATTCACGTACAAAGGTAGCTCCCCGACTTTATCGTTTGGATCAGTTTCTTGCTTACCTGAGGCACATCAATTTGTTTTATCTCGTGCCTGACTGTCCCATGCAGCTCGTCGCCGGCCGGTGCTTTAGCCAGCTTTTGCAAGCCACATGGTCCTCAGCATCACAGCCACCACGGATGGTAGAATTGAGTTTAAGCCAGCTGCTAATCACGCGATTAGCATTCGAGGATGGTGCGGCCGACGCGGACGTGTCCGTGACAACGACTCCACGTGCACCCTGAGAAATCAGAGAGTGCGGCGGCGCTGGTGTTGGGGTGACTGAGGAGATGGAGGCCTCTACGGAAGCCTAGCTAATGGATGCAGTCGCTACTTAATGGAAGAGAGGGTAGGCCAATGGAGGCGGCAGCCACTGGATGCCTTAAAAGAGTTGGGAGGGGAGGGGAGAGGAGAAGACGACATGCATGGAGAACCCAGAAGACGGCTAATTGCAGTACTGCGACTGTTGGACTACAGAGAATTGATTAACACAAGAATTAGTTTCATTAAAAAGGGAGTAGTGAGTGTTACCCGTACCCGCTCCTCGTCGCCTCCTCCAGGCGACAGGGGGCGGAACCCTAGCCGCGCCGCCGCCGGCCCCCTCCCCTGCCTCCTCTCCCCTCGTCGCCCCCGAGGCCGCCGGCGGACAAAGGCCGCGCGGCGCCGGTGAAGGGGGCGGCGGGGATTCGCTCCTCTCGGCTACTCTTTGTGATATGGAGGAAGCTCGCCGTGAAGTCCGCCGCCGCCACCCATCCTTGCATCCTTGTGCGCCGCCTCCCGCCCTCGCCCCCCCCCCCCCCCCCCCCCCCATCCGCGGCATGCCGCTCGCGTGGTGCAGCTCTCCCGAGCGGCTGTGGCGGCGGCGCGCCTCCAGGGCCCATCTGGGCCCAGATGGGCTTGGCGGGCCGCCGCACCCCTGAGCTGCTCCCCCGTCCGCGGTTTGCTGCTGGCGCGGTGCAGAGCTTCCGTGCCTGATACGTCTCCAACGTATCTATAATTTCTGATGTTTCATGCTTGTTTTATGTATCATTGTCACATGTTTTATATGCATTATATATCATTATTATACATTTTCTGGGACTAACCTATTAACAAGATGCCACAGTGCCAGTTCCTGTTTTCTGCTGTTTTTGGTTCCAGAAAAGCTGTTCGGGCAATATTCTCGGAATTCGACGAAACAAAAGCCAAACCTCCTATTTTTCCGAGGGACACACGGAGCCAGAAGGGCAAGCCAGGGGGAGGCCCACGGCCTCCAAACCACTCTTGGCGCGCGGCAGGAGAGAGAGTGCGCCGAGAGGTGAGGTGGGCCCCTCGGGACTCCACCGACGTTGCCCCTTCGCCTATTTAGTCACCCCGACGCGAAAACCCTAATATATATCTAATACTCCAGAAAGACTTCCGCAGCGCCGTCGCCATCGCGAGACCTCGTTTCGGGGGTCAGAAGTTCCTGTTCTGGCACCCTGCCGGGACGGGGATTGACCCCCGGAGCCATCTCCATCGACTCCACCGCCTCCACTTCGACTCCATGATGGTTTGTGAGTAGTTCCCCCATGGACTACGGGTTCTTGGCTGTAGCTAGTTGGTACTCTCTCTCCCATGTACTTCAATACAATGATCTCATGAGCTGCCTTACATGATTGAGATCCATATGATGTAATTGGTGTTGTGTTTGTTGGGATCCGATGAATTGTTACATTATGATCAGATTGTTCATCATATTATCATACTATTGTTTATTTAAGATCTTGCATGCTCTCCGGTACTTGTGGTTACCCTGATCAAGTAGTTGCTTGTATCTCCAAGAGGGAGTATTTATGCTAGATAGTTGGGTTCAGCCTCTATTTAACCTGGGATAGTGACAGCAAGTTCTAAGGTTGTAGATGTGTTGTTGCCACTAGGGGTAAAACAGCAATGCTTTGTCTAAGGATGAATGTGTTGTTTACATTATGCACAATACTTAATGCAATAATCTGTTGTTTGCAACTTAATACTGGAAGGGGTGCGGATGCTAACCGGAAGGTGGATTATTTAGGCACAGATGCATGCTGGATAGCGGTCTGTGTACCTTGTCGTAATGCCCAATTAAATACTACAGTAAACCTTATCTTATCATAAGCATGCATTGTCATGCCCTTACAATTATCAATTGCCCAACTGTAATTTGTTCACCCAACACCTGTTATTTGTTTGGAGAGTTACCACTAGTGTAGATAGCTGGGAACCCCGGTCCATTTGTCATCATCATTGCTCTCTGGTCCTATATGTCATTAGAAGTAGTATCAACTATTTTCTGGTGCCATTGCCTCCGTGTTACTGCTGCTGTGTTACTGTTACTATTGCTCTCATATTACTGCTGCTTTCACATCACCCCTGTTACTAGTGCTTTTCCAGGTGCAGCTGAATTGACAACTCAGTTGTTAAGGCTTATAAGTATTCTTTGTCTCCCCTTGTGTCGAATCAATAAATTTGGGTTTTACTTCCCTCGAAGACTGTTGCGATCCCCTATACTTGTGGGTTATCAAGACTATTTTCTGGCGCCGTTGCCGGGGAGCATAGCTCTACTCATAAGTTCACCTGGGGAGTACACTCTACCTCTCTCTCTGTTTTTATTTTATTTTGTTTTGTCTAGTTTATTTGTGCTTAGTTTATTTTTGTTTAGTTTATTTTTGTCTTGTTTTATTTTTCTTATAAATTCGAAAATCCATAAAAATTTGAAAAACCGAAAAACTAAAAACTGTTGTTATGGAAGAACCCACAACCTATAGGAGCTTATAGAATTATATATGAAGTATAGAGAATCAAAAAAGGGTGAAGTCATGAGTGCTGTGTTAGAAAGTTGAATACAATTGCTAAAATCTTGCTTAAACGCCATGATATAAACTGTTGCTCTAAACAGGATACTAAACATCTTAAATTCCAGTGTAGCTTTAGTGAAGAGTTTTAATTGTGAACTATCATTGGAATAACTATATTCATCTTGGGTTCGAAGAAGTAGAACAATTTGTTTTATTTATGGGAGCCTCTGAGATAGAATCTTTCATGGCTAAAAATTATGAAACTTGTATTGCTTGTAAGGACCTTAAAGATTATGTCTCTTCTATCCTTGATTATTGCATAGAACATTACAGCAATAATCCTTATATCGTTGATTACAAAGAGAGACTCATTAATGCACAAGAATGCACTCACAATTTGCAGGAACCTGTGGAAGAAGAAATTGCTGAACCTGAAAGCTCATTAGATGAAAAAGAGGAGGAGAGTGATGAACAAAAGGAGGAAGAATGGATTAGCTACCCATGCCTACCTTCTAATGAGAGTAACTCTTCATCTCTTACATTATTTGATTGCCCTCCATGCTTACCCAAGGAGGATGAATGTTATGTTCCTGTTGATTCTCTTGAAATTTTTCCTATGAGTAAAACTTGTGAGAATAATTATGCTACTGTTATATATGATAATCCATGCTATTTTGATAAATCTTATGATAATCCTTTATTTGTGGCTGATATCGAAATGCATGGTACTAAAGAGTTTTGCTTAGAAAATGTTTATGATAAAGCTCTAGATGATGGTCCTATGTTACTTGATAATATTAATTGTACCACTAATGAAAATGGGATTGGAGAAGTCTTGACTTTATCTAGGCGTCCCATATATGTTGAGAGTGATCAATCATCTTGTTATAAAATTGTTACATGTGGGTTCGAAATTTTAAATCCCACTATTTATGAGCTTGATAAAAATTGTGTTTGTAGATCATGAAAAGCATGCTTTGTGTGATAGTTATATTGTTGAGTTTATTCATGATGCTACTGAAAATTATTATGAGAGAGGAAAATATGGTTGTAGAAATTTTCATGGTACTAAAACACCTCTCTATATGCTGAAACTTTTGAAGTTACTCTTGTTTTATCTTCCTATGCTTGTCACTTTGTTCTTATGAATTTATTTGTGTACAAGTTTCCTATGCATAGGAAGTGGGTTAGACTTAAATGTGTTTTGAATTTGCTTCTTGATGCTCCTTTTGCTTCATTTTCTATTTTCATGAGAGCATCATTAAAACTATCAAGCCTAGCTAAAAGGCATTAAAGAAAAGCGCTCTTGGGAGACAACCCATGTTTTATTTCTGTAATTTTTCTTTTGCTTTTTGAGTCAAGGAGCTTGCTTACTTCTGTAACAACTCCTTTGTATCTTTATTTTTTGCATTGTTGTGCCAAGAAGAGCCTTTAATGATTAGATGATGCTAGATTTGGATTTCTGCGCAGGGACAGATTTTTAGCTGTCACGAATTTGAGCTTTTCTCCCTGGAGAAAACTCGAAAAATTCTATAAAAAATCACGCATCTTCCTCAGATATGTACGCATCTTTCATTAACTTCACTTTTTCCGATTTGAGCAACGGAAGTACCTCGAAAAAATTCGTCTTTACTGGCTGTTCTGTTTTGACAGATTCTGTCTCTGTTTTTTTGCATTGTCTCTTGTGGACTTTAAGTAAGGTTTCTAGACGTGGAGGGCTGTAGCTAATGTTTTATTGAGTATTGCAATGTGTCACTACAGAACCAAAGTGGATTAATGTTTTTGAGTACTAACCCCTCTAATGAAGTTTATGAGAAGTTTGGTGTGGCAGAAGTTTTCAAGGGTCAAGAGAGAAGGATGATATTGTGATCAAGAAGAGTGAAGAGCCTAAGCTTGGGGATGCCCCCGTGGTCACCCAAGCATATTTCAAGAAGACTCAAGCATCTAAGCTTGGGGATGCCCAAGGCATCCCCTTCTTCATCATCAACTTATCAGGTCATCTCTAGTGAAACTATATTTTAATTCGGTCACATCATATGTGCTGTTCTTGGAGCGTCTTTGTGTTTAGTTTGTTAGTTTTATTCTCTGATCATATCAATGTCGGATCCTATCTATCTTGTTTGGGAGAGAGACACGCTCCGCTTTTTCATTTGAATACTCCTATTCTTCACTTATATTGTTGAGTATTCATTTTCGCACTGTTTAGCTTCTAGCTCTTGGTTTTCATGTATCTCTTGTTCAGAGCTATTAGTTATTTTATAGAAAGTACTCTCTTGCTTCACTTATATTTATTTGGAGAGTTGCTTGGTTGATGTGTTGGTCCAGAAATTTTTGCATGTGGTAGTGGTATAATGAAAAACTTGCATAATCTTGTAGATCATTGAACTTTGATAATCTGATTCTTTGCAAACGTTTTGAGGTATTTAGATGGTAAAGCTTGCTGGTTAATTAAGTTAAAATCATTAGTGGATTGTTGTCTTTAAGCTTGTACCGTACTACAAACTCTAAAATTGTTGAAGGTGTAGTTGGACTTGATAGCTTTCCATGTCTGAAAGTTCATTGTAATAACTAAGTTGTGCTGAAGGTCGAGGGATCTAACGGGGTACTTGTGCCGCCGTGAACGGCCCTTCTTGGAGTGAATTTTAATCATGCTCTTAATGTTGAACCTGCTAGTTGTTTGCAATAAACTTGTGAGTTCTTTTTGACTAATGTTAAGCTACGGTTTTTGGCACTTCCACCATCCAAATTTGCTAGCCTCTTCGGTGCTGTGCATTGCCTTCTGCTCACATTGAGAGTTGTGCATACTTCGCCGGTACATCCAACCCCGTGGGAGGACTTCCTCTTGTTCTCCTACACATAAGCCTATACATCTTCCTCAAAACAACCACCATACCTACCTACCACAGCATTTCCATAGCTGTTCCGAGATATATTGCCATGCAACTTCCATTTACATTACATGACTTGTTGTCATTCATCACTTATATATTGCTTTGCATGATTCTATACAGCTGATGTGTGGTTTACCCATGTTACGCTAGATCATTGCATATCCTGCTACACTGGCAGAGGCATACAGTTTCATACATCATGTCTTGTTCGTTATGAGTTATATGTACCAAAAAGTGTGTTGTCATATTAGAATGTTGCCCCTGAAAGTGAAAAGTGCTATGTGGCCATCGAAAAGAGAAACAGAAAAAGAAAAAAAATAGAAAAAAAAGAAAAAAAGAATAAAGAAAAAGGGGGCAACATTACTATCCTTTATCCACACTTGTGCTCATGTTATAGCACCTGCAGTATTCATAGTCATCATTTGTGCTCATGTTTAGCACCTATACTCCATGTGAGAGAGTTTTCATGTTCTACTAGTATAACTATGTGGGGAATTTACACTATAGAACTTGGGTTGTATATTCCAATGATGAGCTTCCTCAAAAGTGCTCTAGGTCTTCATGAGCAACCAAGTTGGATGCACCCCCACTAGTTCCATTGGAGAGCTTTCATACACATATAGCTCTATGTGCATCCGTTGCATGGCAATCACTACTCCTTACATAGCTTCGATTATAAGACTTCCTCTTGTCTAATGATCACTTATAGCTTTGTGAGACTTTCTTCCATTGGCCTTCCAAACCCCCATTAATGTTCTCTTTGCCATAACATCCTGGTGCCAATACCAAATGCTTGCGCTCACCGGTTGAGTAGACTTCGAAACAGTTGATTCATGACGTTCATGTTTATGTTTACTTGGCTGAATCCTTCTATGTTATGAAAATTTGCTTGATGCTTGGATTGAAGGATAGAACTTCTACGCTGGATACTTAAACCATCTTTAATGAACCTTGTACGGTTTCATGTCTTTAAAGCGATAATTCATGAAAACTTTTAGCTTGTTTGACTCTTGCTTTATTATCTCTTATATCAACTATAGACATTTGCTTTGAATGATTTGATCTCAGCTCACATGCCTTACATTATTATTGGATCAAGATTATGTTGGTAGCATGTCACTTCAGAAATTATTTTCTTTTTATCGTTTACCTACTCGAGGACGAGTAGGAACTAAGCTTGGGGATGCTTGATACGTCTCCAACGTATCTATAATTTCTGATGTTTCATGCTTGTTTTATGTATCATTGTCACATGTTTTATATGCATTATATATCATTATTATACATTTTCTGGGACTAACCTATTAACAAGATGCCACAGTGCCAGTTCCTGTTTTCTGCTGTTTTTGGTTCCAGAAAAGCTGTTCGGGCAATATTCTCGGAATTCGACGAAACAAAAGCCAAACCTCCTATTTTTCCGAGGGACACACGGAGCCAGAAGGGCAAGCCAGGGGGAGGCCCACGGCCTCCAAACCACCTCTGGCGCGGCAGGGGAGGGCGCCGAGAGGTGAGGGGCCCCTCGGGACTCCACCGACGTTGCCCCTTCGCCTATTTAGTCACCCCGACGCGAAAACCCTAAATATATATCTAATACTCCAGAAAGACTTCCGCAGCGCCGTCGCCATCGCGAGACCTCGTTTCGGGGGTCAGAAGTTCCTGTTCTGGCACCCTGCCGGGACGGGGATTGACCCCCGGAGCCATCTCCATCGACTCCACCGCCTCCACTTCGACTCCATGATGGTTTGTGAGTAGTTCCCCCATGGACTACGGGTTCTTGGCTGTAGCTAGTTGGTACTCTCTCTCCCATGTACTTCAATACAATGATCTCATGAGCTGCCTTACATGATTGAGATCCATATGATGTAATTGGTGTTGTGTTTGTTGGGATCCGATGAATTGTTACATTATGATCAGATTGTTCATCATATTATCATACTATTGTTTATTTAAGATCTTGCATGCTCTCCGGTACTTGTGGTTACCCTGATCAAGTAGTTGCTTGTATCTCCAAGAGGGAGTATTTATGCTAGATAGTTGGGTTCAGCCTCTATTTAACCTGGGATAGTGACAGCAAGTTCTAAGGTTGTAGATGTGTTGTTGCCACTAGGGGTAAAACAGCAATGCTTTGTCTAAGGATGAATGTGTTGTTTACATTATGCACAATACTTAATGCAATAATCTGTTGTTTGCAACTTAATACTGGAAGGGGTGCGGATGCTAACCGGAAGGTGGATTATTTAGGCACAGATGCATGCTGGATAGCGGTCTGTGTACCTTGTCGTAATGCCCAATTAAATACTACAGTAAACCTTATCTTATCATAAGCATGCATTGTCATGCCCTTACAATTATCAATTGCCCAACTGTAATTTGTTCACCCAACACCTGTTATTTGTTTGGAGAGTTACCACTAGTGTAGATAGCTGGGAACCCCGGTCCATTTGTCATCATCATTGCTCTCTGGTCCTATATGTCATTAGAAGTAGTATCAACTATTTTCTGGTGCCATTGCCTCCGTGTTACTGCTGCTGTGTTACTGTTACTATTGCTCTCATATTACTGCTGCTTTCACATCACCCCTGTTACTAGTGCTTTTCCAGGTGCAGCTGAATTGACAACTCAGTTGTTAAGGCTTATAAGTATTCTTTGTCTCCCCTTGTGTCGAATCAATAAATTTGGGTTTTACTTCCCTCGAAGACTGTTGCGATCCCCTATACTTGTGGGTTATCAGTGCCCCCGGCGTGGCTGTGGCGGTGGCAGCGCGCCTCCGGTTCCCGTCTGGGCCCAGATGGGCTTGGCGAGCCGCCGCGCCCCTGCCTCAGAGCTGGTTTCGGGATGCTCTGCTGCTCCTGCCGGCTCCTCTGAGCTCTCTGTCCCGGTGGTCCGGCCGTTGATCCCGGCCCCGGGGGCGCCGTCGGTTTTGACGGCGCTCGACCGTGCCTTCCGGTGGTTGCAAGGGTCGCCACCTCTATACTCGGCCATCTTCCTGCAGCGGGCGCCGCTGGGGAGGACAGGTGCCATGGCTTCGCAGATGGCGGCTATGGCGGTGACGTGCCCCCTACGTGGGGGTTCGTCGTGGCTGGGTGTCGAGCCACCCCTGTCTTGCCGTCAGTGTCATGCTGGTGTGCTCCATGGTTCTGCAGATGGCGACCATGGATGCGGTCTTCTCTCCGATGCGAGGTGAGCCGTGGTAGTGGTGGTGGTAGCTTCTCCTTGTCGGTTGCTAGCCCCTCGCGTCGGATCCTTGTCGGAGTCCTGTGGCGTGACTGGCGTGGGTGGTCTCCGTGCGTGCTCTAGGCTAGCCCACCCTTCGGGTAATCGAACCCAGATGGGGTTGGGGTTGCACTCGGTGGTGCTACGCCCTGCGACTACGGTGGCGACCCCCACGTGCGGAGAGGGTGTCTTCGATGCCTTCCTATTCAGCCGGCGACACACAGGCGTCGTGGCGTCGTCTTGACGCGTGCGCCCCTTCGGCCATGCCCCCGACACAGGTGGTGTCGGCGCGCTGTGTGGCCTCGGATGTGCGTTGGTTTCGACTTCGTCGATGGTGCAGTGTCATGGCTGGGTATCCGCTGTCTTGTCCTGTGGATCATCCTTTTTGATCGCAGTGCTTGGGTCGTGATGAGCTTCTCATCTTTCAACTGTCTCCGAGTTTCTCTCTCGGTGTGCCCCTTTCTTGTGTGTTGTTGGTGTGTTCTTTCTTTATTTCTCCTCTCATGTATCCCCCTGTAAACTCTGGTTCGTTTGAACCCATCTTGTAGAGGCTGCAAGGCGTCATAGGCAACATTTTTGAGTAATGAAGTTCAGGCTGGCTCTAAGTGCCCGCCGTAGTCATAGTCAAAAAAAAAAGTTTCATTAAAAAGTCAATTTCTTGGCTGAGGTGGCATGATGATGATTGGAATGCTTGCATGTTGAGAGAAATACTTGTAGTGGGGCGCTCCTATTTAGATATAGAAGATTATTGATCACTTACAATGAAATTAATTCCATGGGATAAATACTTAATGGTTATCTTCTCGTTTGCTAGAATTTTGCTCAAGATCTAGTCACGCCTAATGTCCGGTGTTTTCCTCTGGAGGGTTACTAAATTCTAAAAATTTGAATATATCTTTTTGCAGAAATTTTTCAAATATATGATTTTCTGCGAGTATTTTATCACGGATGCAAATTTGAATACTAAAAACCTCACTTTTGTACTCGAGCCCATCATCGGTCTACCGTCTCTATCGATGCAAAACTACTCTCTAAGCTCGTGGAAACAGAGTGATAAGTCATCCTTGCCTTGACTCTGTATGATGACCTCCTTCCCTTTTGCTCTCCCAATTTCCAATCACATACTCCCTCTATATCAAATTATAAAACTTTCTACCCACTTTTTAGACATATGCCTTGCACTAAAACATGTCTAGATACATATGTGTAGAAATTAGGTAGAAAGTCTTATATTTTGATAAAGAGGGAGTAGTTATCAATTTATTCTAAGTTTAAAATTAGAGAAAAAAATGTGGGACCAGTGGACCACTTCACTCAATTTCAGATTTGGTAGTGGACGCTTTGATTTATTTGATTGGAGTGAAACTTGGAAAATAAACATATTCGCTTGATTTCAGATCTACTCCCTCCATTACATAATATAAGATGTTTTAGCCATTTTCCACATGCACATACATACACATGTATCTAGATACATTTTAGTTTATATGTACAATCTTTTTAGTCAGAATCTAGATAGCATGTGTACCCCTAAAACATCTTATATTGTGGAATGGAGAGAGTATTACAAGATTATTTCAGACTCGAGACCTACTCTACAAGAGTCCGATCTTAAACTGTAATCAGTCAGAGCGTGTGGTCTTGTGTCGACTCTGCCCCTCAGTATCCCCTTATACTCGATATTTATACGTGCCCAGTATGAATATAGGACGCTGCCGGAGAGCGCACGCGCTAGAAAAGGAAATATTTCCCTCCACCCCTGCTAGAAATGGAAAGGCCAGTAGGAACCATGCATGTGCTTGCATGTGCATGTGAAACCAGCCCAATGCCACTCCCTACCGAGCCCACGTGGGCCTAGTCTAAATTTTAAAAAATGTATAACTTTCAAACCAAGCGTCCAAATCAAAATCGGTTTTGACCGTAGTGTTCCTCGCGACCAGATCTACAAAACTAGATCCCCCATGGACATGTTCTGATAATTATTTTCCAAAAAGCAACTTTTTGTCATGGTAAAGCAAGTTCATGGTAAAAACATGCTTTTCTATCTAGAAGTTGCTTTTAGAAAATATTCATCAGAATATATAAGTATGAGATATTGTTTTGAATGTCTCATGCCAAGGAGCATGATAGTCTCTCATAAACCAATAAGTTGACCATTGCTTGAATTTGAAAACATATCCCCCACTCATCCTCACATTATTTATTGTTTATAAAAGAAAAGGCAAATTTATAGTACAAACTTTGTTCTTGTCATGGAAGTTGCTTTTAGAAATCAGAACATATGCTAGAAAAACGTGTCTCAACCAATAAATTGCTTTTTGAACAAAAACAACATCGGAGTAGAAACAAGATTTTCTCTTTTAAAAGCAAGTTTATAGTACAAAGTTGCTTTTCGTGCTAGTGTATACTACATAGCTGCTTTTGTGATAAAAAACAAGTTTATATTTCAAAAGTTGACTTCGTAAAATATTTTGAAAACCAATTGTTATCACGAAAAAACAACTTCTGGTCAAAATTTGCATTTGTAGAACGAATCGACGAGTTGAAATAAAATTGTATCACTAAAATGCAATTTATAGTAGGAAAGTTGTTTTTTGATAGAAAAGCAAGTTTATAATACAAAGTTGCTTTTAAAATATAATGGTCAGAACATGTTCATGTGGGGTCTAGTTTTAAAGATATCGTCGCGAGGAACACTATGGTGAAAACCGATTTTAATTTGGACGTTCAGTTTGAAAGTTATGTGTTTTTTAAAATTTCGAACCGGTTTGCATCTGCGTGATGATTGGGCTGCATACGGCAAGTAGAAAAGGTTGTAGATGGGCAGTAGGCAGCAGCAGGAATCAACCCGTTCCGCCAGCGAGCGTACGCTTAAGGAACATGAGTTATGCGTTGGCTGCATGCAGAAAGAAACGACAAGCAGAAAAGCTTGACCATGAGGAGCAGCCAGCTTTTTAAGTATGTGTCGCTGTCGCTCTTCCGACAACCCGCGTCGTCCCTTGTGCACGAGAGCGTGCGCCGCGCGAGGAGAGAGCGCACGCGCGCGATATGTCTTTTACCATGAACTAGTAATCGTGCACGTGCAACGCACGTGTAATCTTGAGAATCTTGCATCGCACAAAATATATAGTCGCAATATGTGCACGTGAAACACACGTGTAATCTTGAGAATCTTGCATGGCACAAAATAGTCGCAATATCAATCTTTGGCATTTGCCAAGACTTTTGAATCCCACCTTTCTTCATTGGTTGTGCTTCTATAAGTTTTGTTCATCTACATCAATTGAGCTCGAAAGCTAAAAAAATTGAACCTAAAGAAACCACTCATCGTTCAGTCTTCCATGCAAGTTAGCCATAATAAGTTTATTTTAACAAAACATGTAAGATAACTATTTGAATCAAGGGTGGGAGGTAGTAATTTGAATCTCTTCAACTTATTGCATGATGGATTATAGCAATTGTAACTCAACCAACCAGATTATGGATGGTTACACTACTAATGAATCTTATGCTTTAGATACAATATTAAGCCAAGCCTTTTGAATCCCACGTTTCTTCACTCGTTGCACTTCTATAGGGTTTTGTTCGTCTACATCTCTTTAGCTCGAAAACTAAAAAAACTGAACCTAAAGAAACCACTCATTGTCCAGTCTTCTGTGCAAGTTAGACATAAGTTCATTTTAACAAAACCTGTAAGATAACTATTTGAATGAAGGGTGGGAGGTAGTAATTTGAATCACTTCAACTTATTGCACGGTGGATTATAGCATTGTTACTCAATCAATTAGATTATGGATGGTTACACTACTAATACAATCATATGTTTTAGATACAATATTAAGCCAACATTCACCAGGCTAAAAAACATCTGGCTATTTTCATTTCTCCAAAACAATACACTTACAAATAGGATTCAAAAACTCCGAGCATAGCCTGAAACATTTGCAATGACAAACAAAATCATCTATTTCATTAACAATGATTAAATCATAGGCTTCGTCTGTTCAGGAAAACTGAACCATGTTTAGTGAACAATACTGCCTCCCTGCAAACAGTAATTGCATGGTAGACAATTATTCAACCGATTATGATTGTGGTTTAAACCTCTTATGCAAATGATTACAATTGGGGTTAAAAATCATTTTGTTCGGTCAGTTTGATAATTCCTATATCACCTCTAGAAAATTAGCTATTACAAATTCACCGCTATGTAGCTGACAGAAATCCATAGTTCTGTTGGTTCAAAAAAATCTGTAGTTCTGAAAACCGGAAACTAACGTCAAATTAAGTTATCCTATTAAATGATTCCGATATAGGAAAGTACTATTATTTGCTTCCTGTCCAGTATTCCGAAATTGCAAAGAACGATGTGTGGCCTATCATCTTTAATCAGATAGAGACGGAGAATGGCAGGCTTGCACAAGATCATGGATATGCATGCTTTAGTTTTGAACACCAGGCGCAGAAACACTTACCTTTGCTTCCGGTGATTGCTGGGGCAGGACAGTCTACATGCGTCAGGGCGCCTGGTCTCTAGGCGGGGGTGTCCGTCGTGCCGGAGGTAGGCATCGTGGTGGCAGCCTTGCGGGGCGCAGGCGTCGGGCCGCATGGTGTCTGGCAGCCGAGAGTGGCCGTGCGTCTCCGGCCGGCGGAGGGCGGGCGGTTGCGTCGTGCGGGTGTGTTCGTGCGTCTCAGGCCGGAGCAGGCGTTGATGGAGAGAGCATTTGGCGGTTGATTCGGTGAGGTTATTGCGTGATTAGAGGGATGCTTTTATTACTTGATTAGCGATTACCAATTAGCGAAGAGGTAAGCTGCGGAGGAATCCCGTGGTCAGTCCGCTAATAGCCGTCGGATGAATTGTTGTGTGGCTGAGATGATTTGGATCACCCCTCTCTCTCCCTTTTTATATTAGTGGTGATATATTAAGCTATGCAATTTGCAGCTGCTATCTATGGATACAAAATACCTCTCTCTTATTTAGCATACACATAATACTAGTGTTTATTTAGTATCACATAAAACTCAAAGTGTGGCGTGGCCAAGACGTACGACTACGTTTTTTTTATCGCATTACTTGGAATCCTTCTATCCCGGACTGTTCTTATGAGATAAACAAGGAAATCATATGTACATCTATTAATGAAAATGAACAATGAATCATCATAGGAATTGGTATCTATATTTAATTCTCTTACTATTTGTTGACGGGTAGAGGCTCTCTTATCCAATTATTATCTTTCGTAAATAGGTTTTCTTTGCTCTATTAATGCAGAAAATATAGAAAGTCTAATAATATCTACTCCCTCTGGTCCGAATTAAGTGTCGGGGGTTTTGAACGGAGGATGCACAATTTTATGGCTACAGTACCGACACTTTTTATGAACCGGAGGGAGTATTATTATTCGAGAACTCACGTCAAGGTGTCAGACTATAGCTAGTGCATTAAAAGACGAGTGGCTGAATGCTCCGAACCCAATTACTCCCTCCATTCCGGTTTATAGGATATATTTGACAAATCTCTAGAACCTAGGTGAATGAGGATTGACCATGTAAAATCCATCTCTCCAATATTTCATCCAATTACACTCTCATATTTAATGCCTACATTAATTAGGGAACGGCCAAATCCAATCGATTTTCATATTGTTCTTGAGAAAGGCCAAAACCCAACATTAACTGCTCGTAATTAATGCTAATTGTTGCTTATTCTTGGAAAAACCTGATTTTGGAATTGCATCCTATAAACCGGAATGGAGGGAGTATGTTGGATGAGCATACTTTAAAAAAAAAGAGAGTTGGATGAGCATGCATACATGTACAAAGAATTTCAGACTTGTTTGAGGTAAATTACATGTAGCAAAACCCTTTTTAAAATACCGGTGGATTCATTATGCATTCTCATTCTTTTGTGCGATTTTCCGTCGAGGCCACAGCAAAAGTTGTTCATTTTTTCTTCCTCAAGACCACAGCTAGTCAAGGCGGCCGCAAATCGTCCTCTCCCGATCGAATCTGGCCAACCAGGTCCCCGTCCAGAACCTAACCCTCTCGAGATGGCCGCCGCCGTCGTAACCCTCCTGCTCATCCTCGCCGGAGTTGCCCCACGCCCCTCCTCCGCCAGCCACGTTGTCACCTTCAACCCTAATCGCGGCGTCACCCCCTCCTCCCTAGCCTGGGACCCCACGGCTCAGCACTTCGTCGTCGCCGGCGGAGGCGACGCCGTTCTGTCCGTCTCCGACGCCGGCGTGACCGAATCGATCGCGTCCTCCGGCGCCTCCGTAGTCGCCGTCGACGACCGCCGCCGGCGCCTCCTCGTAGCGTCCGAGGGTTCCTTCTCCGCCTACGACCTCCGTTCCCCTCGGCCCCATCGCCTCCTCTTCTCCACCCCGCTCCCCGACCCCGCCGCGCCCGGCGGCGTCGCCGTGGACCCCCACTCTGGCGCCGCCTTCCTCACCGTGGGCCCGCACATCTACAAGATTTCCCCTGAAGGCGACTTCGCGGCGCTCCCCGCATCGCCCGTCTATGGCTCCGAGCCCCTTTCCTCCCTCACCGCACACGTGAGCCGCGGGTTTCTGATCGTGGGCCTGCCCAGCACCGGCCACCTCCTCCGCGTGGACATGGAGGACGGCGTCGCGAGAATCGTTTCCGGGCCCTCCTCGTCCCCCACGCCCGTCGCCGTTGCCGTGCGGAGCGATGGGTTGGTGGCCGTGGGCGGATCCGCGACTCTGCGCCTGGTCGGGAGCAACGACGGGTGGGTGTCTTGCGCTGAGCACGACGTGGGGGAGCCAGACGGCGCCGTCGCGGTGGTGGCAGTGGCGGTGAGGGAGCGGAAGCGGGTGTACACGCTGGTGGAGGCGGAGGTGGAGGGGACGAGGGAATGGCGGATCGAGGAGGTTGCGTGGAAGAAGGAAGGGGAGGGAGAGATGGTTGCGGGGTTCATCTTGGTCGGCGCCGCCCTCGCCATCTTCATGTTCTGGAGGTTCCAGATGCGGCAGCTCGCCGGCAACATGAACAAGAAGATCAGATAGAACCACCGCAATGCTTGTCTACTGGCTGGAAACTTGAAAGGCTTACCACTGGATCGAAGGCAGAAGAACTTTTAGGATTGGCTAGAGGGGAACTATGAACTACTCCCCCAATCCCATTGGCTGCACGGGAACCCGATGCCTGAAAGCTATCCTTTCTGGTCTTGTTTATAGAGCGAGGGATAGCAAGGCCTTGGTATATAGGTTCTTGTGGATTAGACATGTTTATTATTTTCCATTAACTGTGAATCCCTTGATCTTGCTTGTTCTTTGGTTCTGCTTGGCAATTGTACCTTGGAATGTCACACGCTGTAATAGGTTTATTTCCTTTCTTATTAGGATCACGATGTAACTGATACTACTACATACTCCCTCTGTTTTTAAATATAAGATGTTTAACTATTGCACATGTTGTCTACATGCATATTAAAGTGAGTGAACATGCACACTAAAATATGTCTACATACATTTACATACATATGAATGCAGACAAATGCTAAAACATCTTATATTAAAAAACGGAGGGAGTATTTGTTATATGATCATAGTGGAGGATTATGTCTTGCTGTAGTGGATCTAATTAAACGGCTAACTACATCTATTTGGGCAAGCAAAATCACGGTTTTATGCACTGTCGTTTGTGCTTTTGAATGTTGTGTATAAAATATATTCACTTACTTTGTTCAGTATATAAGAGTTGTATCTTATAATTGTTACAGATATGTCCACTATGAATTTGTTAAATAAATTAATCCTCTTTGTTCACTCAATAACAACTTATGTCTTATATTGGTTTTCTATATATAGTTAAATTCATCTCACCATTCTCATCTGAATATATGACGATCCGATTATGTATATTGGGGATACGTGGTGTTTCCGTTGACAACAAGACACTTCATTAGTTTCTAGTTGCACGATTTTGTAGGCGACTAGGGGATTAAGCGCGGCATCCGCCGCACCCGTGGGCAAAATTATTGAATTTTTTCAATCGTAAAAGTGTTGAAATTAATTTAGAAACGATATGGAAATTTGGAATTTAAATTAGAAACGATATGGAAATTTGAAATTTAAATTTTGGTCGTGCATATGTAATTTTATGTGACCCCGTTGATATATTTGTCATTTTTTTGTATGAACATGTTTAAAATTGATGGTTTGCATTATTTAGAATTACTTTAAAATCATATGGATAGGTTGGATTATTTTCCAAAAAAAAAGTAGTATTTTTGAAATTATTAGTTTG
Source organism: Poa pratensis (assembly GCA_947311845.1). Lineage (NCBI taxonomy): Eukaryota > Viridiplantae > Streptophyta > Magnoliopsida > Poales > Poaceae > Poa > Poa pratensis. Next base: position 7,543,891 of record CAMZMU010000058.1, on the reverse strand, counting down.
CATTGTTTTGAATTATTGCAAAATCATATTTAGAAATACTCACAATTATTCAAAAAAAAATGTCCACATTTTTGTTGGATTGTTTTCTATTTTTTTAGTTTGGAATAAAAAAAAATTTGGACTATTTTTCCAAAAAAAAAAAAATTGGGGCATTTTCAAATTGTTAGTTTGCATTATTTAGAATCGTTGCAAAATTATATTTAGAATTGTTTACAATTATTTCCGAAAAAATGTCAAAATTTTTGTTGCAATGTTTTTTATTTTGTTAGTTTTCGCGGCTTTGCCGCGCCCGTGGGCTAAAATTTTGAATTGTTTGATCGTAAAATTGTTGAAATTCAAAAATTGTCTAGGTTGTGAAGTTGTTCAAATTTTTGAAATGTCCATATTCAAAAGTTATTCAGATCTGAAACCGTTGAATTTTTTTTAAAATACATGTGTAAATTGTTTAGTTTTTGGAATTTGTTAAAATTGGTAACTTATTTGTATGTGAAATCGTTTTTTTTTAGTTTGTTAAATATTTGAATTTTGTAGGAATACACGATTTTAGTATATGCAAAATTGAATTTTGATTGTATTTTGAAGTATTGTTTTTCCATATCTGTAGGTTCGAAATAATGTTGTAGTTATTGCTCAAATATTTATAAAACATTTCTGCACTAATATTTTTTTTCATGTTTATATTTTTGTTTCATATTTTCCTGACGAACCAGCGAAAATAAGTTGATTAATTTAAATTTATAAATACAAAATAGCTTTAGATTGTGTCCAAATATTTTTCAAATTGGAATGTTACAAAATGTATGGATTTTAACACAAACAAATTAGATCTATTTTTCTGAACATTTTGATATATAATTCATATTTTTCTGATAAACCAGTGAAAAGATATTGTTTTTGCAAATTTAATGATTTTTATGGATTTTATATAATAAGCCGGGCCCACATGTCAGGGTTTTATCAATTTTATAAACATTTCCGAAATTGCACAGCCGCTGACGTGTGGGGCCCACGCTGACGTCGTCCTGACGTCAGCAATGGCGGGCGCGGATCTGGCCGCGGATCCGCCGAGCACGGCGGCGACGCTGCAGGCCGAGCCAGCACGCGCGGCGGGGAGCGTTCGACGCGCCCGGACGCGGGCTGCCAGAAGGTGGCGGCGCCGCCCCTCCTAGGTCGCCGGAACGTCGCCGGAGAGCCGCGGACGCGGCGGAGGGCACCGACGACGGCAGCGTCGATTGTGGCGTGCTCGCGTGGTTCCGGCAGCCGATCTCCGGCGAGAAGGAAGAGGACGCGACGGCGGATCGTCCTGTGTGCTCGGATTTGAGCGGGGAGGCGCGGAGAGGCGGCGATGCGCGGCGGCGGCGACGGTGAGCCCGAGCTCGTGCGGGAGAGAGAAGGAGGGAGGGGGGGTTGTGGCTTTTTTTGCACGGAGGTCCCTGAAGTTTTTTTGATTTGCGATTAAGTCCTCCCGCGATCACAGATAGGTCCTTCCGCGGGTTTTTTTTTGCAATAGTCCGCGGTCACCGGCTGGTACCGCCACGACCGGCGCGTGACCGGGCGACGTGGCGCGCCCCCATTGGCCAAAATTAGGCTGCTACAGTGCTGGGCGAGTTGGGGGGCGACGTGGACGCATCTCGGCCGTCCGTCGCGGCGATCGGACGGCTGTGGATCACCCGCGACGTGGAGGGCTGGAGGAGGCTGCGATCCCACCAGCTTTTATATATAGTAGAATGTACAGGTGCCCATGTGGTGGTCTACATTCTATCTTACATATGATAAGTTTTTTCTTGCACTCCAACTTGTCTACCTAGCTTGGCTTCGCGATATGCATCATCCGGTTTAATCTCAATATTTGCATCATGCATATATTCGACCACTGTAATAAACAATGGTGTATATAATGTTTAGCCCATGTAGACGAATATGGTGGCTTGTTGTCTCTTGTTTAAGAATCTAAATAATAGATAGATGTGCTAATCAGTTGCAAATAAAAAACATTACTCTCACCTAAGCGTTTATCTTGCCTCTTACACAATGTTCAGTATCGTCTGCAATCAGTGGTGCCTATACCACCCCGTTGGTCCTAGTTTACGTCATCAATTAATATAGCCTCCAAACCTCAAACATAACTCTATTTCAGAGGAACTTCTAACTTAACTCTTAATATTGTTATCAGCCATCCTTCCATTATGTTTGCATGTTTACAAAGTACATACCTTTCATCATGTACTAGTAGTAAACCACCCCAAACTTCTCGACCGTAAAATGACTTGTATTAACCAATATTTTGCCTTCGACTAGTAGTAAGCCATCCCAAATTGTTAATCTGCAAGCTTACTCATATACGTTAGCCTGTTTTGGCATCGTGTTGTATTACAGTGGTCACAAATTATATAACTAGTATTGATCTGTTTTACTGTTTGTTTAACCAACTAACCATTTTTGCCGCAAAGAGATTATAAAAAAATCGACACAACAAATTCCAAGTCGTAAACTACAAACAATTACACTTTTGCATCAAGAGATAACATACTAGCTATTACAAAATAAACTTTTATCTGATATATTAAATCATCCATTTTTTGCAAAAAAATAATAATGAATAGTTTGTCTTTTACCAATATTAGTAAAATAAAATATTAGGAATGTTATTTTCACTAAGAAGGAAGCATAGGTTTATTTACAAATATCTATTTAAAGGAAAAAAACAAATACTCCCTATTGTAGACTACTCTGAAAATACAAACACTCGGTTTCTATGAATGAGCCGAAGTAAGTTGCCATGCAATAACCATTTACAAAACAACGTTTAATTGATTTTATAGAAAAATAAGCACAATGAAGTACTTGCATCATTTACGCTCCTAGAAAACAAATGTTTCTCAACAATTATCAATTTACAGTATTTGTAACTTCTTTCCTTCCCACAAAACGTGTAGTAGAAAGAAAGTGTAGAAATTTTGTATATTGTGAATTAGCAGTCTCCAAATATATCATTTTACTATAACGTAAATATCCAAATATAGAAGCCAATAAGACAGACTTTTTTTCTTAGTGAATGATTTTTTGCTAAGTGCACGTACCTCGCACGGGCCAATAATACCTGCTTAAAAGTCATGCATGGGTCGCATATTGTACCCCGGTTAATCAAAACAAATGTATGTTCCAGAATTTCTCAAAACGTATTAAGGAACTCTAATACCGTCTTGTTGAGTCTCTAAGGACTTCTTTTCCAAATAACAAGTATACCTCTGGACGTATAGAGGAAAACAATTTTCTTGGGCAGGATTAAAATGAAATGACCTATAACTAAACCTATAGAACTTTGTGGTAATTCCCATACTTGTGTGTTGCTATCACCTGCAATATTGGAAAACATAAAGCTTGTTCATGCATTTCATGAATTAACTATATTTTTTTAGTTTGGGACTTTTTTCGAAAAGGGGAAGCCCCGGCCTCTGCATCAATCAATGCATACGACCATTTAGTGTGGGACTTACATGTGCAATCCAGTTTATTTGTTTGTCACGGGCTTATGGGTCAAGTGATAGAACAAGAAAACATAAAACAAGGGAGCCAAATGAGAGATAAAATAGAAGGGGATAATTAATTCTAATACTCCTAGAAATTACTAAATTTAGATGTCAAAGGTAGACCATATATTACACTTTTTGTTCATAGTGTGTGTTGTGGGTGGAAGGGAGTTGTGGCCTGGTCAGGTATTTCATCGCTCTTCCACTGAGTTGCAACACCCAACCACCCTGCGGCTGGTAGTATCCTAATAGGAAGGCAATACCTACTTAAAAATCATGAGTCTCTAACGATTTTTTTTCAAATAACAAGAATAACTTCCAGCCGCATAGAGACAAAGAATTTTGCTTGTACATGATTAAAATGAAATGATCTCGAACTAAAGCTACAAAACTCCTTGTGAATTCCCATACTTGGGTGTTGCTATCACCTGTCATTCTAGAAAACCTAAAACTTGTTTATGCATTTCATGAATTAACTGTGAGTTTTTAATCTCGGACTTACATGTGCAATCTAGTTTATAGTTTGTTACCGGCACATCAGTCAAGTGGCAGAGCCAGAAAATAAAGGTAAGGGAGCCAAATGAGCGATAATAATGAAGGCATAATTAGTGATAATACTCTTAGAACTTACTAAATTTAAAAGTAAAGGTAGATCATATATTAAACTTTTTGATTCATGGTGTGTCTTGTGGGTAGAAGGGATTTGTTGCCTAGATAGCCCTCTCGTCGCTCTTCAAGTGGATTGTAAAACCCCAACCACCCCGGAGCTGGTGGTCGTTGATAACCCACAAGTATAGGGGATCGCGTGTAGCCTTTTCGATAAGTAAGAGTGTCGAACCCAACGAGGAGCTAAAGGTAGGATAAGTATTCTCTCAAGTTCTATCAACCACTGATACAACTCTACGCACACTAAACGTTTGCATTATCTAGAAAATAAAACTACGGTAGCAATACGGGTATGAGAGGTAGTTTTGCAAGATAATAAATACAAGAAAGTAAATGTTAGTGCTGCAGCAATAAATACACTAAGTAACCATATACTAACAGTACCATGAGTGTGGAAAAGTGGTGGTAATTGTGGTGGCTTTGTCCAAGATTAATTAGTGAAGGTACTTGGTTCATTGTCTTCGATGCAGTTTTCTATGTGGGAGAGGCTAAATATACATGCACTCCACTACTTGGGATTACAAGTACTATATGATTGGATTGTTAGAAAGCATCCGCAAATACTAACAATGCATTAAGGTTTCCCCAACCATAGCCTTAAGTTCAAGGTCCTCTTACTCCCATACGTGCAACTAATCGGTTCGCGTTCTCAGGTTTCTGTCACTCCGGCAGAACTTCCCCCGCTTCGTTACAAATACTACCAACCCTAGGGTGTTTGATCCATGCGCGCACAAATATAATGGACACCAAAGGACAGCACCATATAGACATACAACTCTAATGAACCTCATGCATTCAATTAAGCAATCAAAAGACAAATAAACTACGGAAACATGATGTAAATCATAGGATAAATATTATAGCATCAAACACCATGTTTACATAGGACGGTACAGAGGTTTGTGGGAGGATGAACCACTGAATACAAGGAGGAGATGGTGATGGAGATGGCGGTGAAGACGGCGGAGAGGGCAGCGCGGCGGCGCAGGGCGGCGGCGGCGCCGGCGGTGCGGGGAACTCCTTTCCCCGCCGCCGGCAAGCTTGGGGAGCGCCGCCCCTTAGCCTCCCTCCTTCATGGCTTCTTGGGAGCCCTCCCCCATGGAGATGGGATCCATGGGGGAGGCAAAAACGTGGCTTTTGGTGGCTGAAATTCGTGGGTGGAGGAGTCCTCCACGAATTAGGTTTCCTCCCTTTATATATCTTCTCGGATTTCCGTCACCCCCTTTTAGGGTTCCACCAAAACGGGCCTACAGGCCGCGTCCGAACTCCGATTGGGCTGATCTCGGGCTTAAAATCTTCGTATGGAAAATTGTGACAACTTTCGTAACAGCCAGGTCTCCATTACGTCATCTTCGAGGGTCAAACTGGCAATCTTCGTAAAAAGTTCTCAGACAGATTTCAGGAAAGTCCCAATTCGACTCCAACAAGGTTTCCTCTTGTATTCTTGATAATTTCTACACATCAAAGAGTAAAACAAGAACATTGTGCACTTTTGCAACTATTAGTAGGTTAGTCCAAATAAATAATAAACTTAATATAAAACAAGTGCTAAAAGCATAAAAATGGCATGAAACAATCAAAAATTATAGATACGTTTTGGACGTATCAACATCCCCAAGCTTAATTCCTGCTCGTCCTCGAGTAGGTAAATGATAACAAAATAATTTTTGATTGTAAATGCTATGATCAGGTCTTTAACAATTGCATGATGTATGGATAATAAAACTTAGCAATCATGTTTCCTAATGAAAAGTATCAACGAACTAAGAGCTTATAACATGAAATTTATAAACATCAACAAGATTGTAATGACCATAATAAAGCATGATAGAGTGGTATCTCGCTTGCCCTTAATTGTGGAGCAAAACATAAATGCCAAGGCACCTCTGAAGTTCAAGTGAAGACTAGATATAGAGATATCAAAGATAAAAGCATCATGGTTATACCTCAATTAATCGTATTCTGGGACAAGCACATTACACTAAGAACGACAGCTATGCTCTCGAAGAAGTGCTCAAAGAAAGGATGGTGACTCAACATAAAAATAAAAGATTGGCCCTTCGCAGAGGGAAGCAGGGATTAACACGTGCTAGAGCTTTTTGTTTTAAAAACAGAGGTAAAAATGTTTTGAGAGGTGTTTGTTAATTGTCAACGAATGGTAGCGGGTGAGAACAGTATTCTACCTGTCAAACGGACTTTTAAGAGCGGCTCCCATGAAGGACGTTATTTCTACCAGCAAGGCAGATCATCCCTCTTTCTCTTTGGTTTACACACATTCAGGTATTTCACTGTTTGTCATTGCTTACTGATGAATCAGGGCAAAAGTGTGAAGAGAATTAATTGGTTAAAGTTGTAATTAATTGGGACTGGGCACCCCGTTGCCAGCTCTTTTTGCAAGTTATTGGATAAGCGGATGTATATGCCACTAGTCCAGGTGTAAAAGTCCATTTGACAAATAGAATAAAGAATAACCACACTAATTCCTCATGAGCTAGTAAACATTGACACAAAAAGAGAAATATTTTGAAGGTTTTAAAGGTAGCACATGCAAATTTACTTGGAATGGCTTGAAATACCATGCATAGGAATTTTTTGGTGGACTCTTTGGGATAACTTGGTTTTAAGGATTTGGATGCACGAGCAGCATTCCCGCTCAGTACAAGTGAAGGCTAGCAATAGACTGGGAAGCGACAACCACGAGAGCGATAACGGTCATAATCATGCTTGCGACAAAATAAAATTAACGGAGGCATAAAAACGATACTAAAACTCTGAGGCAAAATAGATCATCAAGGCTTAATTGACTTTTATTTTTCAGTCATAACATGTGTGAGCATGTGCCAAGTCGATTCAAGTGAATTATTCAGAGGAGGATACCACAATACCATACCATCTTATGAACAGGACAATGCATGTTGATATCAAAATAACATAATATGCACTATTAGCTAGTTGAGACTAACCATAAGAAAACATAAACTACTAAACAGTATTATTCACACATCATTTTTAAGTTTCAACAAGTAATCCATTAACCAAGTAAACATTGAAAACAGAGGATAAATAAAATATGTGATGATCCACTTATTAATGTAACTGGTGTTTGATGCTAAGATAAATAGATAATAAAATACAGCCGCTTCAAGTTTAGTTAAGTTCCTATGTTGCTCAAAAAACAAAGTTTAAAGGTTTGCAAACCGTGGGGTTATTGATGAAGAGGGATGCGGGGACATCCCCAAGCTTATGACTTTGGTAATTCTTCAATATTCCATAGTTTGGTGTTCCTTCATTCTCTGTGAAAAAACTTCAACACAAAAACTTTCCCATTCTTTTCTGCGGTTAGACATTAGTACAATAGATAATATTTCCCAAGTGCTACTATTAAACCAAATAAAATTTTGTTTTTAAGTTACAGAAAGGTTGCTTAAATGGCCAACTTATAAATGAAAGGTAAGAACCATTAAAAATCAAATGAAAACGAAAAGAGGCCACTCTTGCAACAAAAGTCAGAATCTGTCCAGAAAAACAGCAGCTGGAAAACGCAATTTTTAGGTGCACTTAAACATGCCCGAAATTTTAGCCAATTTTTGTACATGCAGAGGATTAGGTGCTACAACATCAGTAATTTTTTCGTGATTTTTAGAGCTTCCAGTAAAATATGAAAAATCGCGCAATAAGCAGTAGATACCGAAAACAGAAAATCACTTTTTACATATGTATCAACTAAGCTAAATGGATAAAACTTGGTACTTTATTTTTGATAAACTAAGAAACCAGAGGCTAAGCAAGACCTAAACATGCTAGCTACAGCAAGGAAAACTCTAAATAAAAATCAAAAGTAAAACCCAAATAAAATTAAAATAAAGAACCAAACAAAGAAGCAAAACAAAAGAAAATATTTTTGTTATTTTGAATTTATAAGTGAAAGTAAAGAAGCAATCGAAACCAAATAAGGAGCCTAATAAAACTAAAGAAGGTAAAACCAAGACATATAAAAGCAATTATAATACAAGTTAAGACAATACATATCATGTGGACGGGTAATATAGAGTATGAACGAGACAACCTCATGTTAGTTGATGAATAGGGGGATGACTCGGGCATCCCCAAGCTTAGATGATTGTATCTTCTTGAATATGTTCTTGGGATGCACCTACACATCCCCAAGCTTGAGCTCTTGCGTCTTCTTATTCATCTCATATCACCATATTGATTAGATCTTATAAGCTACATCCACATAAAACTTCACAAAACTCATTAGTAGGGTTAGTACTCATTAAATAAAATCCACTCATGTTCAAGCATTGACAAGTTTTATAATTTTTACTCAACATTAGCCACTGTATATACTAAGGTGTTCATGATTTCCGTTGTCCGTCGAAAAACTAATGAAACTAACAACACCAAGTACAATATTGAATAAACAAAGAAATCTGTCAAAACTGAACAGTCCGTAAAGATGGCATTCAACGAGATAGTTAAGTAGCTCAAATCGAAAAACTTTAGTCTAATGAAAGAAAGATAATAATCTCAGGTTTATGCACAAAAATTTTCAAGTCAAAATACTATTCTGAGATTTATCACGATTTTATTTACAGAGAAGCACAAAATCTGTCTAAACAGAACAGTCAGTAAAGATCGAATTTTTCGACCTATCTACGTACCTTAAATCAGAAAAAGTTAGTCTAATGAAAGAAAGCTAATAAGCATCACTTTGCACTCAAGAAATTTCAGATCAAGATCACGTTCTGGTGATTTTAAACATTTAATACGGTGGAGCACAGAAAATCTGTTTCTGGACAGCAAAGTAAAACTATCAACTTTCAATTAACTAAAGACTATAATTAGCATTTTATTTTTATGTACAGAGGTATATACACAATATTTACAATATTTACATGTTTTTAATGAAAAGCTTCCATGGAAAGATTTGTTTTGGTTTCATAGGCATGAACACAAGTGTTCAAGGTCGACCCCCATTTAACCATTACTCATCTTTCCAATCACTTTTCTTTTTGAAAACGTTTTTAGATAACAACTACACCTAATTTTTTTTGTAATTCGCATTCCCTATCCATAGTAAGATAAAGAACAACTTAATACTGAAAATAAAAACTACTTAGAGATAAAGCAAACAAGTGCACACAAGAACATTAACCTACGCTATGGCTCCCCGGCAACGGCGCCAGAAAAGGTCTTGATAACCCACAAGTATAGGGGATCGCGTGTAGCCTTTTCGATAAGTAAGAGTGTCGAACCCAACGAGGAGCTAAAGGTAGGATAAGTATTCTCTCAAGTTCTATCAACCACTGATACAACTCTACGCACACTAAACGTTTGCATTATCTAGAAAATAAAACTACGGTAGCAATACGGGTATGAGAGGTAGTTTTGCAAGATAATAAATACAAGAAAGTAAATGTTAGTGCTGCAGCAATAAAATACACTAAGTAACCATATACTAACAGTACCATGAGTGTGGAAAAGTGGTGGTAATTGTGGTGGCTTTGTCCAAGATTAATTAGTGAAGGTACTTGGTTCATTGTCTTCGATGCAGTTTTCTATGTGGGAGAGGCTAAATATACATGCACTCCACTACTTGGGATTACAAGTACTATATGATTGGATTGTTAGAAAGCATCCGCAAATACTAACAATGCATTAAGGTTTCCCCAACCATAGCCTTAAGTTCAAGGTCCTCTTACTCCCATACGTGCAACTAATCGGTTCGCGTTCTCAGGTTTCTGTCACTCCGGCAGAACTTCCCCCGCTTCGTTACAAATACTACCAACCCTAGGGTGTTTGATCCATGCGCGCACAATATAATGGACACCAAAGGACAGCACCATATAGACATACAACTCTAATGAACCTCATGCATTCAATTAAGCAATCAAAAGACAAATAAACTACGGAAACATGATGTAAATCATAGGATAAATATTATAGCATCAAACACCATGTTTACATAGGACGGTACAGAGGTTTGTGGGAGGATGAACCACTGAATACAAGGAGGAGATGGTGATGGAGATGGCGGTGAAGACGGCGGAGAGGGCAGCGCGGCGGCGCAGGGCGGCGGCGGCGCCGGCGGTGCGGGGAACTCCTTTCCCCGCCGCCGGCAAGCTTGGGGAGCGCCGCCCCTTAGCCTCCCTCCTTCATGGCTTCTTGGGAGCCCTCCCCCATGGAGATGGGATCCATGGGGGAGGCAAAAACGTGGCTTTTGGTGGCTGAAATTCGTGGGTGGAGGAGTCCTCCACGAATTAGGTTTCCTCCCTTTATATATCTTCTCGGATTTCCGTCACCCCCTTTTAGGGTTCCACCAAAACGGGCCTACAGGCCGCGTCCGAACTCCGATTGGGCTGATCTCGGGCTTAAAATCTTCGTATGGAAAATTGTGACAACTTTCGTAACAGCCAGGTCTCCATATAACGTCATCTTCGAGGGTCAAACTGGCAATCTTCGTAAAAAGTTCTCAGACAGATTTCAGGAAAGTCCCAATTCGACTCCAACAAGGTTTCCTCTTGTATTCTTGATAATTTCTACACATCAAAGAGTAAAACAAGAACATTGTGCACTTTTGCAACTATTAGTAGGTTAGTCCAAATAAATAATAAACTTAATATAAAACAAGTGCTAAAAGCATAAAAATGGCATGAAACAATCAAAAATTATAGATACGTTTGGACGTATCAGTCGTTACGCTTGATAGCTATCTAGGGTTTATAAACTGGTTGCCTAGACCAACACAAGTCTTTGAAGCGCACGTTGTCCTCACACCGGAAACCTCCAGAGAAGCCGGTCACTCATCCCCAAATTAGTCCGAGTCAAGCACGCTTAACTCCGGATATCTATGGAAACTTCCCGAGATGCATCTTGTAGCATCATATCAATCCTAATAAGTGCTATGCATTGATGTCACATGAGTCTACCATAATGAGATATTTTAGGTGGCAATCATTGTGTCAAGAAGAGGGCAAAGTCGGTGTGGGGTACCCGAAGAGTGGAAGAGGGAATGGCACTCCAAAAGTGAAATTTAGAAATGTCGTTGGGAACATTATTAAGTTATCGGCTAGTGTATTATTTTTTATGATAATAATATGTCTCGCGTCTTCCACCCCGAACAGGGCGGCGCAGGTGTAATCAATGAAGTGGGGGTCACCCATCATCCCCCTGCCTATTAATTACCCTAATAAAAATCTATCCACCCATATCCCTATCCTCAAGTCTCTCTCTAAACACCAATTCCTCCACCACCCCCCTTTCGCTGCTCAACCTTGTATCGTCCTAGACGTCACCTTGACTCAAGCTCGACGATGTGGATGTACTTGTGGTGCCGTTCGAGGCACTAACAAGATGCGCGCTACAAATGATATTAGAGTGATGTCGGGTTAGGGTTAGGATCAGGGTCACAAGATGCTCGATGCCAGCAGAGGGACTAACTGGAGGAGCGGTAAAAGTGATATTAGGGTTGCGTCTCGGGTTAGTGCTAGGATTAGGCTCACGAGATGAAATAAGGGTCAGTGGGTTTCACATTGTCGTCTGATCAGGTTGAGGCAGCACCAGAATCAAGACCTAACGTGAGGTAGGGAGACGGTGTGCACGTTTAATAACCGAAAACCGAGCACACGCGTGGCATGAAGTGTTTGGTAGCCTTAGAGGTCTGAACCTTCCAAATTTCTTCATAATGAGCATATATGCAGACGACCGCTACATTCATTTAAGCTAATAAATATTGGACGCAACGGTTGCTTTACATTCTACGTAGATTACAAGAGACCACGTCGGGAGAGGGTGAAGGGAGAGGGGGCGCTTGGCGAGGTAAACCCATGCTTGATGAAGAAGCTGTTACATTATTTAGTTATTGAAAGTAAATTAATGCATTACTAGTTAAGCGTCAACTTATCATCAAGCCGTGATGATGTACAAGATAAGCACCTTATCCATCTCGTATGCAAAGGATGTATATATGGGTGACAGAGAGGAATATAAGTACACCATTTCTATGCAATTATATAGTGCCAAACTATATATTTCGTCATGCAGAATCCCACATCAAGATATTTGCATGGACCAGATATATCTTTCTTTTATGCTGCGAATAAACTGATATATCTCTAGCAACCATCAAATCCTATCTTGTTAAACTAGTATTAATACTGAAAATTTATAGCACAATAATATCTAATAATGGATTCACAATTTATAGTACTCCTTTGGGGGGAAAGATTTAGTTGTATTCCATCCAAAATTAATTGGTCCGTCCATAAATACGAACCCCAAGAACAGTGTTTTCTTGCAGTCTCCGGCAATCCCTCAAAAGTTTCCTGTACACCAACGGAGCACCGGCCACCAGCCATTCCCATCGATGCCTAGCCTCCTCAGCAAAGTGTCCGGCGCCATGGCCGCCAGCGCCCGCAGCGTCTCGCGCGCCACACGACGCCTCCTGCGCGCACGGCGGTCGTCCCGGCACAAGAAGGACGCGGCGGAACCGGACGGCGTGGGCGTGGTGGACGACGCCGGAGCCCTGTGGCGCCGGGAGATACTGATGGGGAAGCGGTGCGAGCCGCTCAACTTCTCCGGCTGCATCCACTACGACAGCCACGGCCGGCCGACCCCGCAGCCCCGACGCACGGCGAAGGAGGCGATCACGAGGATCTGCCGGTCGTCGGACGTCGTCGATGAGGCCGTCGTGCCGTGTCCAAGGAAGTGAAGTATAGTGCGCCGCTCCAGAGTTAGTTAATGTGCTTGTGATCTCATCATATTCATGCTCGTCCCGTTTGGTGACTAGGCATTTGAAACATGGTCGTCTGGTGAAAATATGAAAATTCTCTGATTTGCGGACGTACGTTGAATCGGTGCAACATGCATGGCCTGCTGTGTGAGAACTAGAAAAATACGCAAGTCCTTTCATAGGGAAAATGCGACAAAGCCCGGAACGCGCACGCCATAAATTCTCTCTCCCAGATTGCTCCGACTGCGATTCTCTAACTTACAAGAGATAAGTCAGGCTCAGGCCATCTTCCTCCAATCCTCCTCCTCCATCCCACTTGTTCGTCTCGATCCGGCCGCTGCCGACCTGTCTCTGCTGCTGCCGGATGAGACGGTGACGACGGCCACTTCCCGCGCGGCTCGTGCTCCATGAGGACATGCAGGTCAGGTCGTGATTCTTGCTCCGTGAGGAGACATGCAAGTTTTCTTGTGATCAGGCCGTGTGTCATTCTGAGGTTGCTCGGTGCCTAGTGCCCTGCGGACAGTTGCACAGCGCGCTACAACAGATGCAGGTTTTCTTTTCTTAAGGGCAGACCGTGAGGTGAGATCGGTAGTGGCAAGACCCACGCAGGCCTTGCAGGGCGCGTCAGCTCGTCGTGGACTCTTCGTCTGCAACATCGGGCACGTCGACCACAACAAGTCCCCTTACTGTCATGATTACCAAGGTGCTGAAGGATGTGGAGTATGTCACGGCAGTTGTGTTCGCCGAAGGCGAGAAATTCAGCCCAACATTTCGTTTTGCATAAGCATGATATTTTCGATCGTGCGACGATGTTTACATCAGGACCATGCTCGAGCTGTCTCTGGTGGGTTCGCAGTAGATGATGAGAAAAATAAGCTTCACAACATGTTTTGCGTCTATAGTTTCATTTGCACGGTGATGTCTGCGTGTGTGTGTGGCAGCTGTGAGCCTGACGATCGGTACATTACAAGAGCGTTCTCGACAAGTGCAGGCAGCAGCACGGGGTGATTTAAATTTTTGGTGGTGCTCTAGAGTACCAATTCTCGATCTGCAGGGTGTAAACGCTAAGTCTAACCGTCATTGGTTGTACCTGACAATGGCGGCTTTTACCGTTTCACTGTTGAGGGCATTGTCTTGAAATCAGGACTTTCTCTTTTTTTTCGAAAAGGGGAGTCCCAGCCTCTACATTGAGTGATGCATACGGCTTTTTATTAACAGATAAACAAACGTATAGAGTTTACATCTCAACGATCACCCAAGGTTGATACATGAATCAACCAGCGAAAAGACAATATAATGCAACTATTGTAGTCGACTAATATGTTGCCACGTATGTCGGGAGAAAATATCATGTACCATCGACAGGAGCCGAGTGCAACCAGTAGCCATAAGGTCCCGTTGGTCTGAAAGAAGCAGGAGCGCCCATAACCTGCAAGACATGAAAAATCTTGGATCTGTTAAAAACCAAATTATTTCAGCAGCTCCAAATAGACCAACAAATAGCTGAAACGCCAATATGAATTCTAGCCTTGGTCTTTTTGTCAATTCCATTCAACCAATTTCCAAACATATTAGAAACATTGGATGGGGGATGAATATTATAAGTACAAAAAACAACACGCCAAATCAGTTTAGCAAAGGGACAAGATATGAACAAGTGTTCTACTGTCTCTTTAGAACCGCAGAAAGAACACTTAGTACATCCCTGCCACTTTCTCCTGGCAAGGTTATCTTTAGTAAGCAAAACTTTTCTATTCAGGAACCACATGAACACTTTTATCTTAAGTGGTATTTTTAGTTTCCAAAGATAAGTTCTTAAGTATCTAGTACGTCCATTCATCAAATCCTCATACATAGATTTAACTGAGAAAATCCCATTCGTTGTGAGTTTCCAAACAAGAGATCTGGCCTATCTGACAAATGAATATCCATCAATCTAAGACATAATTGGGACCATGTGTCCCATCTACCGCCTATAAGAGCTCTCCTAAAGGACATTTTTAAAGGAGGAGCCCCATTAAAATATCATGCACTGTAACATTTATATGCTGACCAATGTTATAAAGTTGTGGACATTGTTGAGTTAAAGGGGAGCTACCCAACCAAGTGTCCTCCCAAAACCTAGTTGTTTCCCCATTACGAATCTTGAAGTCAAAGAACCCATCTTTAATCCGCATGAGGCCTTTCCAAAAGGGGGAGTCATTCAGATTAGCCTCTACCTGTGCCAACGTTTTGCTATGAAGGTATTTATTGTGCAACAATTCTTGCCACATCCCTTCCTCATTCAATAGTTTAAACATACATTTACTGAGTAAACATTGTTTTTTTTTAGCTCAAGTACCTCTATTCCGAGACCCCCTGGTCTTTTGGTCGGCAAATAATATTCCACTTTGTTAACCAATATTTACGTTTGTTCTCATTGTTTTGCCAAAAAAACGTGATATAAAGCTTTTCGTGACCCCTTTGGGTATTTCTAAGAAAGACAACATAAACATCGGTAAGCTTTTTTATACTGAATTTACTAGGACAGGACGGTCCCCATAGGAGAGAAGCTTGCCTTTCCAGCAGCCCAATTTGCTTCCAAAACGGCATTCCACTCGGTTCCATTCACCATTGTGTAATTTTTTGTAATGAATGGGAACCCCTAGGTACTTAAAAGGTAAGGAACCAGACTCACACCCAAAGATGTGTCTATACTGATCTTCTACCTCCTTAGCTTTCCCAAAACAGAAAATCTCACTCTTGTGAAAACACTTTAATGGTTAGATCGGCCGGCGATTGGCGGTTCTGCGTTAATCCCTTCCTAAAGGCGCCGCTTTGAAGAACCATTTTCATAATCCAGGTGTTACTAATAGTGGTGGTTGTTCCTGCTCTTGAGAGTCGCTTGATCCTTTGATTCCAGGTGGGATGGCTGATAAGTTAAGTCAGAGAACTTAGAGAATTTGTGTCTTGCACCCTACTCATCTACTCCCGCCGTCACACAATATATAAGTAATAACTTCTTATATTACGGGATGGAGGGGATATATCCTGATATACTCGGTCATTTAGGTACTAAATTTAGGTTCGAGTTGTAGATGTGTCTCCGTATTGCATTGAGTTTGCATCATTTTCGCGAACGAAGCATCGGCAGGTTATTATCACCAAAGAAACGGTCCACAAAATTCCAACGATTGAAGCACATTAATGTGAAAACACATGAGATAAGTGAGAATAGGGTTTAGAGATGCCACCCCGCGCGAAGCGTCAACTACAAGCACGCGATTTAGATCGGTACTATTATTTTGACAAATCCGGAACGAGTACACGATGAATCCTTTCTTCTGGTGCTCGTCCCTGTATACCAACTCATTCAGATCACATTATACTTGGTCATGCTACTGCTAGGTTTAGGTCCCCCCCCCCTCCCTCCGCTGTCGAAGGATAGTTTTCAAGATCCCCCGACAATCTTACTTCTGTAGATCAGAAGCAAGGTTATTTGTTCGGCAAGCGGTGCAGATCAACAGATTTGAGTCGTAAACGATGTAGATGAATATTCCTCGAACTTTATTTAGGGTGTGGCTACAAAACCAGTACAAAGGCTATCTCGGCGAGTTATAGGAGGTCTCGGACGGATATTATAGATGTGGATCTAGGTTTAGAACTAGGGTTTAACAGAGAGATGTGGACAAAGATTCGGCGGGTAATGAACGTGTCGGTCTTGATTGGGGTCCTTCGGTATATATATGCAGAGTAGATGTCCGAGCCTTATACGTCTAGGGTTTCCTCTTGCCTTGTACGTGAAGTCTTGATCTCGTAGCCTTCCTTCAATGTAGTCTGTAACGAGGTAAACTTCAGTGAGCCTTGGTGCAGCACGACATGTCTTGGTCGGTGAGAAGCTTCCACTAGTACAAAACCTCACATTGGAGACGGGACCTAGAGCCGGTCAAACCAAAAAGAAGAATGGCCGTCTGGGAAAAAACACCTCAGTCGGCGGGAATTTGATGTCCGTCTCAGATAACACCTGCGACGGTTAATAATGCCGACCGTCACTAAAAATATTACCATCGGAGACGGGTAGAATATTTAACCGGCGCAGTCGATTTCTTAGACGATGGTGATTTGCGTCCGTCGCTAGTAAATTTTATTGGAGACGGAGTTGATTTATGCCCGTCGCAACTGAATAAGTTCAGTTTGTGGCTGAATCTAGAAGAGTTTAGTTTCAGTACGTACGTGTGCTCTGTTCTTCTAATAGTGATACAACAGTTTGGACAATTTATAAACACCAACAATAATAAAACAAAGATAACGATCGACACCATTACATAGCAGAAACAGAGTCATGAAGCAGCTACAGATCGATCGAGGCCTAGGCGCACTACAAACAACGACACACACACACGCGTACACATAAGATACACAGTTCAGATAGATAGGAAACAGAATAAATTAAAGTAGAGAGATATGCCGGCCGGCCAGAGATCGATCAAGCTCTAAGCGTCGAGGTGGAGGACACGAACAGTCGGGTACATCGGAGGGAGTCTCGCGTCATGGAGGAGCTCCGGGTTGACCTGGACGTAGCAGACGAGGGTGTCCCTCACCCAGAAGACGTCACCGTGCATCTTCGACACCTTGGGTGAATCCCAGAGCCTGACGTAGACCCCGCTGCCATCCGCGCCAGGGTCGACCTTGTACATGCGATGATTGCGGTACATCGAACGCATGATGATGTTCGCGGCGCGCCATGCGGTGACGTATCCACTGATGGCAAAGAACTGGAGCACGCTCCCACGGCCATAGGCAGCGGGGCCGAGGAACTCCACCGGGTGCGCGGCCTGCAGAGGAGTCTCGCCGACAACCTCGATGGTGGTCCAGGCCATTAGCGGCGCTAGCTAGCAGTTCGATCGAGCTCGATCTCTAGATCTCTTTTTGGATGTGGGAGAGAGATCAACGAAAGCAGAGGAGGCGCGCCGATAAGAGAGTGGTGTGTGCTGAGCGCGCTGCCGGGATCGAAATTTATAGCGGCGTGTAGGGGGGCAGGGGCGGGGAGACGTATAGGCGCGGCAGCGCGGCGTGCAATCATAATTTTCCTCTGGTGAGCGCGCTGATCGAGCGAGGTCATTAAGCTCGCTCTCCGATGACCTGAGACACGGGCTCTGGGCATGCATGCATGCATGAGGCTCTTAGCGCGGCCGCAAACCGCGACGCAGAGTGTGCCACGGTACGCATGCACGGGGCAGGTACACGCACGACAACACACACAGTTCGACCGAACATGCACGGCAGGCCACTGCGCGCTTCGACCCAGTGGGCAGGCGAGTGCACGCGCTCATACACCGATACACGGCACAGGCATGCGCACGCTGCAGAGCCTGCATACACGGGAGTGGCGCGCTGTGCAGGCATGCGCGCGTGTACCGGCGTTGATACAGAGCTAGCCCAAAGCTGCGCGCCGGCCGGTAGTTCTAGCTCTGCTAATTAATGCATGCATGGCTTTGTGCATTCTAACTTTAATATATATCTAACGGTGGAAGTTTTGTCGCAAACATAGGCTTAGCCTAGTGGCAAGGGATGTTGATGCCTTCCTTGCCCACCCAAGTTCGAGTACCCACGCTCGCAATTTCGGTGTTGCATATAAAAATGTTGTGATCCTGCAGTCCATTGCCTCCGACAACTCACTATTATCGATTAATTAGTAGTCGATCTAGTGGGTTGTCGCATCATCGAACTGTTGCATTGCAACCAACTTTTTTTGTTTTCCTGTTATATATACAGAATTTTTGTTTCAAAATATATACGCATATGTTTTTTTCCATTTTATATATATGCAAAAAATTGTTTTAAATTATATACATATATATGTGTTTTTACCATTTTGTATATACATAATTTTTTATAATTTTGGTCACATGAAGTATTACTTCATCATCAATAGTTTGCTTTAAAATATATACATATATGTGTTCTTACCATTTTGTATATACACAATTTTTTTGTATGTCTCCGTCCATTCTAACTTTAATATATATATCTAACGGTGGGAGTTTTGTCGCAAACATAGGCTTAGCCTAGTGGCAAGGAGATGTTGATGTCTTCCTTGCCCACCCAAGTTCAAGTCCCCATGCTCGCAATTTAGGTGTTTCATATATAAAATTGTTGGTTCTGATCCCGTAGTCATGTGGGTCTGGCAACTCATTATTATCGATTAAAAGATAATAATCAGTTGTCCCATCCATTGAAGTGCTGCATTGAAATCATCAAAAAAATGTTTTCCATTTAAATATGCGCAGAATTTTGAAGTAAATGCATATGCCATTTTTTTTTACCTAAAATTGCCATCTTTCCAAAAAAATGATATCGGTACATGTGTTGTAGTAAGTACATAATTATAAAATACTTGTAGCTAGCTAGCTAGCTCATATTTTGATAGACCAATATCCGGAGGGTCCGGACACACTCCGAGTTTTCTCTAAAATGGTGTTCGTGTATTAATAGTTCTTTAAAATGTTATTATTGCATATTATAATGTTACCTATCACAAAATGTTGGTACTGTGATTTTTTTGGGAGTTTTAAAATTGAATATCTATTGTTCTTGCATTTAATTGATTTTTTGGGGTTTTAATGATTTTTTCATATAATACGTAAAACATGTCAGAAAATCATGAAACTTGCTATGTGTTTATCATATGATACCTACAGGCTGTGGTAATTATATTACACAATTCCAAAAGAAAATGCACTGAAGTTCTATTGTAACGAGTACAACGTCACTGCCGGTTCATCACATCTTTGAGTATAAACTCCAAAGCTTGTATACTACATTATATAATCTCTTCATTATATGCTCAATTTATTGTAGATCAACTTAACTGAATAGTACAGAGGATACGTACACCTTGTTTTAAATTTATAACTTTTTTTCCTTATTTGTTTGACCGAACATATACGTAAGGTCCGGAGGGGGAATATTGGCGGCAAAGCCAAATTTTGTTGACTCAAAATTAAGGGGGAGGGGGCGGGAGATTTTTTCCCTATTGCTGCCACGCAACTCAAACCCTATCTCGACCCTGACGCTCTCGCCGCCGCCCCATTCCCCATTCTCCATTTCCCCGCCCCCTCACCGTTCCCCATCGTTCCTCGTCGCTCTCAATCCCCAGCTCAATCCCCGCCCCCTCACCGGCCGTCATTCCTCGTCGCTCTCAATCCCAAGATCAGGTACGTTTTTCCTCTGATCCGCTCCGCTCCGCCGCTCTGGTAGCTTAGATCTTCCCCGTTACTTTAGATTTGCCGCTCGGGCTGTGTCACGGCCACTCGGGCTGATGTCGCGGCCGCTCGAGCTGCTGATGCCGCGACTGCTTCTGTCGTCGCGGACGCTCGGGCTGATATCGCGGCCGCTCGGGCTGATGTCGCGGTAGGTCGGGCTCATGTTGCAGCCGGAAGGTCTGAAGCCGCGGCTGGCGCGTCCGCTCGGGCTAATCTCCTCGCCGCTCAGGCCGATGCCACGGTCGCTCGAACTGATGTCCTCGCCCCTCGGGCTGACACGACAATGCTTCAAGCCGAGCAAGCTGTAGAGACCGGCGGCGCTGCGCCGGATGACCACAAGCTGGCGCCAAAAGTACTAGCTACATTAACCACGACGATCAGCCGCCAAAGATCTGTTTGGATTATGTTTAGTTTCGGTCTCTGAAATGTTAAGTTATGGCCGCTCGGGCTGAACATCAGTTTGTTCTAACTAGTAACCGAATTTGTTATTTGAATATGTACCATGGTGTTTGAATATGCAGTACTATGCATTTTAGAATTTGTATGCACATGTTGTGATTCCTGTTTATTTTAACTAATTAATTAGCAGGATATATATGGAATGCCAAGTATGCAAAAATGATTGCGCAGGCATGAACTACACTGAATCCGTCAGCGTTTATCTACAAGAGTGCCACCGGAAGTCAGTGGTAAGAAAGAAAGTCTTGTTCCACATCAAATACTTGTATTGTCTTTGTGTTTATATCATAATATACCTAATTTATGTTTTGCTTTTGCTGCTGCACAGATTGTACCATGCTATTCCAGGCAAGAGTTCGAGTTAGTACGCAAAAGTTTGGATTTTGGTTCTCTTGGGGCACATACAAAATTCATGTGAAAACAAACATAGCAAGACTCGCTTGTACGACAAAGGATGGGAACAGTTGATCAAGCATAACAATCTCAGGGTAGGAGACATGCTAGTTTTTAGCATGACCGGACCAAATCCAAAGATCCCTGTTCTCGTTATGGACTTTGGCAAAAACGCAAAGTACACTGTCGAGAATTCTTCTGACAGTAATTCTGATGAGGATTTAGAGAGTGAAGAAGAGGATAATTACATAGTTGCCCAAAGAGTCCATCTCAAGAACCATGAGAAGTACTGCCTCGTTCCGCTTCTACCCCAAAGAGCTAACTATGTTGGGTTTCCTTTTGTCACTCGTTTGACGAGCACAAATCTGAACCAACATGATACGGTAACGAACACTATCATACACATCTTTACCTCTTCAAAATATAGATATACATATGTACATACGCCTACATGGTTATGTTGTCTGTTTACATGCGCAGAAACTACCTAAGACAATAGCAGAAGAGGCTGGCCTACCGACTAAAGGCAATGATGGACTACGACTTGGAACAGCAGGGGTTGTCACCACCATAACGTACACCACGAAAACTGGCGACCACATTGTCTTCGGCAAGCCATGATGGAAGAATTTCCTCGAAGGCAAGAATTTTAAGGTTGATGAACCTGTGTCGATCATTCTTTGAAAAACCAATGACCTCAGCTTGGAGGTCATGATTGAGATGCAGATCATCTAGTAGTAGTACTTGTTTAGTTATATACATGCATATGTGGGTTTGGTGAAGTCGAAATATTAATTTTTTTGTTGTAGCTACCTTGGGTTGAACTTTCTTTATGTGAATTGTTTTCTATGAATGGAATAAGGGACTGATTCCCTGGTGGCGATGATCTGTTAATTATAATGTTTTGCTTCACAAAGGTGGACCCCTGAAGATATCCTCGGAGACAACGAATATTACGGCCGGAGGGATATGTCGGACCCCACGGGTTTTTGCAACGGCCAGTGATTACATACGTCTCTGATTAGTCATGTTTATAGACGGGCGCGTATCATGACCGTCTCTATATTAGAGACGGTTGTGTTTCCCGGCCGTCTGAGGTAATGAGGTCATTACAGCCGCCCCCAGGGAACCGGATCTAATGAAGCGTATATTAGAGACCCCTGCCTAGAGACGGCCATGATAACCGACTGAGGTGACTCTCTGGGGCCGGCTCTACTGTAAGGTTTTGTACTAGTGTTCTAGAGGCGAGCTACCGGCCAGGGGAGTTTTGGACGCCGTGGGCTAAAAGTGGTGTAGGGCCATGAGGTTACGGCCTAAACCCACTCATAAGTGACACCCCCCCACACACACACACCGTAGCTTACACTGGGGAAGGTGTCTCTGGTTGCAAATTAGTTTGCACCATTTTTGACAAAACAAAACATGACTAGGTTTTTATTTATTGCTAACGAAACGGTCGAAAATATTCCAACCATTAATGTACTCCCTCCAGTCCGTTTTAATTGACGTGGGAAACATAATGCAATAGTACAAAATCTTGTATGGCTTCTGACACTCTTTCCGGACCGGAGGTAGCACGTCAATGTAACATAAAAACAATACAGCGGTGGGAATAGGGGTTAGAGAGGACATCTAGTGCAAAATGGAAACTACAAGCGTTATCAAACAATCAATACAACGAAAAGAACCAAAACAACCTCACCAACTACATCTATATTCATGATATCATCATAAAATCCAAAACCTCTGTGGCAAAAGAGAAGCAAACTCTGCAAAGAGGACAAAACGTTGGGACGTCGACTTGAAAAAATGGTCACCACAACACAACCAAAATCTCTCGTATTGTATCAACATAGAAGAGACACCCCCCCCCCCCCCAAGAAGGTCATCATTGATGATCCAGTAGGTGGAGGCAGTAACCCCAATTGACTCTGGATAGCACAACGACACTTCATAAAAAATATGATAGCTGCCACCCCTGGCCCTAGACGTGACAACTCACACCATTGCACATGCGCTTAAAGACAGACAATCATCATGGCAAACCCTAGTACAATACACACCGATGATAACCTTCTATATTCATAAAACCTGAACAAAATGGTAAAGCCCAACACATCTCAACAATAAGAAAACAAGATCCGTAACAGGGAGGGCAAATCTGACTTGGACATCGAAGAGAAGTAGAGGGACACACAACCACTAAGTAGAAGGTGCATGCCAATCGAGAAAAATGTCGCACATACCAACAAGACCACAAACCATGCCGGCCTTCTAACTACAACTCCTGGTGTACTTAACCTCATTGCCACATATAGAAAAAAAACAGCACATGACTACAAGTAAAACAGGTACACAATAGTATTTTGACAACAATTCTTCTTTAATTTGGATGTGGACAAAATTGTGAGCAACAAAATCAATCTTTGCATATTCAAGGTCAGGATGTGTTATATGATTAATTTCAAGTAAATAAAATTGATATAAGCAACTGCGTTTGCATCTTACACATACAGTTCATTTAATATTTTCTAGAAATGATTGAGATTGACAAGTAACATATAATAAAATAAATTTATGTTGATGGCAGAAGTTTTTCGACATGGATGCCCAGATGTCCCTTCGTATTATAAGAAAACGAAGCCTCTGTCACTGCTACGGTGCTACCACAAGAAAATTAAGAAGTGAAGTACACAATCAACATGAAGACTAAATAAGAAGAGAGTGTCTTTTGTACACGAATCCATGACCCTATGTTCGGTCAAGACCGAGACGGGAGCTCTCCTCCTGGAAACCTAGCGCATCCGCCACCACCTCTGCCTCCCCCATAGATCGGTTCCCGCTCCTCCGGCCGGCCTCGCCGGTGCTGGGAGGGGTGGGGAACTCGATCTATGGGTGGAGTTCTTAGACAGTTATTTTGGGACGGATGGAGTACTATAATATATGGTATTGATTGTCAAAAAAAAAGAGTGTCTTTTCCCTTTTCCTATTTTACATAGAAATAATCTACATCGTGTATGTTCAGATTATGCACGTAGCACATTTGGGCTAGTCTTTTCTTTCCAAACAAGGTTAGCTATGTTCAGAGGCAATCTTGCTGGTTCAGTTAGTGGGCCTCATATGTCAGAAGCCTTGCAACCACTCTATGTGGGCACACTAGTAGAAAATGGGACTTCCGTCCGGAGCTTTAGTCTCGGCCGTGTTTGGGACCGGGACTAATGTGAGCATTAGTCCCGGTTTCAACGGCTAGGACGCCGCACGGGCATAATCCTGGGTCAAACGGGACCTTTAGTCGCGGTTGGAGATACCAACCGGGACTAAAAGGGTTGCGGCAGGCTGCGGCATGTGCGGGCCCTTTTAGTCCCGGTCGGTGTCTCCAACCGGGAC
This sequence comes from Poa pratensis, assembly GCA_947311845.1. NCBI lineage: Eukaryota > Viridiplantae > Streptophyta > Magnoliopsida > Poales > Poaceae > Poa > Poa pratensis. Next base: position 7,519,478 of record CAMZMU010000058.1, on the reverse strand, counting down.
TAAAGAGTGACCTTTAGTCCCAGTTGGAGACACCAACCGGGACTAAAGTCTTTCCTATATATATCCTTCATCCTGCCCGAACTCGAGTTCATCCCCATTTTTCTCTCTGTTTCCTCTCCGAGCTCGAGTTCATCCCCATTTTTTTCCACTATTTGTCAAGATTGGCGGCGCCCCAAGGGTTCTAAAAGGTTAGCAACGTCATCCTCTCATCCGTCATTGCTAGTTTAGCTCATTTCATGCTCTAGAAGTAGAGTGATTTGTGGGTTTTAGTTTTGGAGTAATTATGTGGGAGTTTAATTGATTTATATGCAATTTGAGCTCAAATTAAAGGATGATTTGCATATGTGTAGATGTGGTTTACTTAGTCATTTCTAGTTTAGCTCATTTCATGGTCTAGAAGTAGAGTGATTTGTGGGTTTTAGTTTGGGAGTAAATATGTGGGAGTTTATTTGATTTATATGCAATTTGAGCTCAAATTAACTTCTTAGTTTGCATATGTGTAGATGTGGTTTACTTAGTCATTTCTAGTTTAGATCATTTCATGCTCTAGAAGTAGAGTGATTTGTGGGTTTTAGTTTAGGAGTAATTATGTGGGAGTTTATTTGATTTATATGCAATTTGAGCTTAAATTAAAGGATAATTTGTGGGTTTTAGTGTCGTCCCGTCCCCGTCCCCCTCCTCGCCGCCGTCGATCGCCCACGCCGTCCCGTCGCCGGCACCACCTTGGTGAGCCTCTTGTTCTTATCTTTTTAAAAAAATCTTACTTGTATGATTTAGATAGTTACTTGTATAATTTTCTTACTTGTATGATTGTTTGTTATATATAGTGCCATGGTTTTGATATCCATCCCCGTCGGCCCTCGTCCGGTATATGATTCGGATGTGGTATATTATCTTTTATAACTATTTGTTTCATTTCGTGTTTATGATAATTATGCCGACCAACTTGACATAGATATTTTTATCTAGGAGGTATGTGAACCGGAAATTCCAACCGACCCTCTTGTCGAGAAGTTAAAATTAGTTGAAAAAGAAAACGATGATTTGAAAGAAAAATTGAAAAGAATTGAAGAAGAGAAGATGAAATTGACGTTGTATGTTGCCGATGTCGTCGATGATCACAAGATTAAGATGGATGCAATGCGCTTGAAGATTAGAAAGATTAGAAAATATGCCATTAATAAAGAGGCTAGGTATCATTATGCTGTTGGATCAATTATTACCTTAGTTGCGATTTTGATCGCATTTGTTGTTGCATTTAAATGCTTTAGATAGTTGTATGTTAGTTTCAATGTTGTTTTATGAGAACTATGTATGAACTTTATGCATATATTGTTGCAATAATAACATTTGGTCACTACTCTACTTTGGTTTTAATGTGATGAACTTGTATTAATTTGGTCACTTCTCTATTCATGATGTTGTGTAATGGTTTTTGATATACTTATATAATGCAGATGAGCCGGCAATGGATGTACGCTGACCGACGCTCTTACAAGTTCATTAATGGCTTGCATTCTTTTATCCAGGTGGCTGAGGCAAACAAGCGGAATGGTTTTATGTGTTGTCAATGTGATGTCTGTAAGAATAAGAAGGATTACTCTTCCTCAAAAACCCTTCACATCCACCTGTTTTGGTCTGGTTTCATGTCCGGCTATAATTGTTGGACCAAGCACGGAGAAAGAGGGGTTATAATGGAAGACAATGAAGAAGAAGAGGATGATGACAACTATCCTATGTTCCCTGAATACGCCCAAGAAAATGAAGAAATGGAGGAAGCTGAAGAAGAGGCATCAGATGAGCCCGCTGATGATCTTGGTCGGGCCATTGTTGATGCACAGAGAAACTGCGAAAGTGAAAAGGAGAGGTTGAAGTTGTAGCGCATGTTAGAGGATCACAAAAAATTGTTGTACCCAAATTGCGAAGATGGTCAGAAAAAGCTGGGTACCACACTGGAATTGCTGCAATGGAAGGCAGAGAATGGTGTATCTGTCAAGGGATTCGAAAAGTTGCTGAAAATGATAAAGAAGATGCTTCCAAAGGATAACGAATTGCCCGCCAGTACGTACGAAGCAAAGAAGGTTGTGTGCCTTCTAGGATTAGAGGTGCAGAAGATGCATGCATGCATGCATGCATTAATGACTGCATCCTCTACCGCGGTGAGGAGTACGAGAATTTGAATGCATGCACAGTATGCGGTGCATTGCGGTATAAGATCAGCCGAGATGACCCTGGTGATGTTGAGGGCGAGCGCCCCAGGAAGAGGGTTCCTGCCAAGGTGATGTGGTATGCTCCTATAATACCACAGTATAAACGTTTGTTCCAAAACAAAGAGCATGCCAAGTTGTTGCGATGGCATAAAGAAAACCGTAAGAAAGACGTGATGTTGAGACACCCCGCTGATGGGTCGCAGTGGAGAAAAATCGAGAGAGAGTTCCCGAAATTTGCAGATGACGCAAGGAACTTAAGGTTTGGTCTAAGTACAGATGGCATGAATCCTTTTGGGGAGCAGAGCTGCAGTCATAGCACCTGGCCTGTGACTCTCTGTATCTATAACCTTCGTCCTTGGTTGTGCATGAAGCGGAAGTTCATTATGATGCCAGTGCTCATCCAAGGCCCGAAGCAACCCGGCAACGACATTGATGTGTACCTAAGGCCATTAGTTGAAGAACTTTTACAGTTGTGGCGTGTAGAAGGTGTACGTGTGTGGGATGAGCACAAACAGGAGGAATTTGACCTACGAGCGTTGCTGTTTGTAATCATCAATGATTGGCCTGCTCTTAGTAACCTTTCACGACAGACAAACAAGGGATACAATGCATGCACGCACTGTTTAGGTGAGACTGAAAGTATATATTTGGATAAATGTAAGAAGAATGTGTACCCGGGGTATCGTCGATTTCTTTCGATCAGGCATCTCTTAACAAAGAAAGGCAAGCATTTCAAAGGTGAGGCAGATCACCGGAGGAAGCATACCCACTGTACCGGTGATGATATATATGGTATGGTCAAGGATTTAAAAGTAATCTTTCAAAAGGGTACTGGCGGACAATCTGTTCCGAATGACGCTAACGGACACACACCCATGTGGAAGAAGAAATCTATATTTTGGGAGCTACCCTATTGGAAACTCCTAGAGGTCCGCTCTGCAGTCGACGTGATGTACGTGACGAAGAATCTTTGCGTGAACCTGCTAGGCTTTTTGGGCGTGTATGGGAAGACAAAAGATACACCGGAAGCACGGCAGGACCAACAACGTATGAACGAACGAGACAGCCTGCATCCAGAGAAATATCAAGGTCCTGCTAGATACGCTCTTACCAAAGAAGAGAAGTAAATCTTTTTTGAAATCCTGAGCAATATGAAGGTCCCGTCTGGCTTCTCATCGAATATAAAGGGAATAATAAATATGGTAGAGAAAAAATTCCAAAACCTAAAGTCTCGTGACTGCCACGTGATTATGACACAATTACTTCCGGTTGCATTGAGGGGGCTTATACCGGAAAATGTTCGAGTACCCATTGTGAAGCTATGTGCATTCCTCAATGCAATTTCTTAGAAGGTAATCGATCCAGAAATTCTATAAAGGTTACAGAATGATGTGATCCAATGTCTTGTCAGCTTCGAGTTGGTGTTCCCACCATCCTTCTTCAATATTATGACGCACCTCCTAATTCACCTAGTCGAAGAGATTACCATTCTCGGTGCTGTATTTCTACACAATATGTTCCCCTTTGAGAGGTTCATGGGAGTCTTAAAGAAATATATTCATAACCGTGCTAGGCCAGAAGGAAGCATCTCCAAGGGCTATGGAACAGAGGAGGTCATTGAGTTTTGTGTTGACTTTATTCCTGACCTTAAGCCGATTGGTGTTCCTCAATCGCGACATGAGGGGAGACTGAGTGGAAAAGGCACGCTAGGAAAGAAAGCAATAATAAGTATGAACGGGCGTTCTTTCACTCAAGCACACTACACAGTTCTACAAAATTCCACCTTGGTGGCTCCGTATATCGAGGAACACATGAATATTGTACGCTCCAAAAACCCGGAGCAGTCAGACTCCTGGATTAAACATTCACACATGGAGACTTTTGGCGGTTGGTTGCAAACACATCTCATGAATAACACCACTGTTGGAGATCAGCTGTACTTGTTGGCCAGGTCACCGTCTTCGACTATATTGACTTTCCAAGATTACGAGATAAATGGGAACACATTTTACACGACCGCCCAAGATAAAAAGAGCACCAACAAAAACAGTGGTGTCCGCTTTGATGCAACAAACAACAATGGGCAAAAGGACACATATTCTGGTTACATAGAGGAGATATGGGAACTTGACTATGGACCTTCTTTTAAGGTCCATTTATTTCCGTGCAAATGGGTCAAGCTGAGAGGCGGGGTAAAGGTAGACCAGCAGTACGGAATGACAACAGTGGATCTCAACAATCTTGGGTACAGAGATGAACCATTCGTCCTAGCCAATAATGTGGCTCAGGTTTTCTATGTGAAGGACATGTCTACCAAACCGGAAAAAAGAATAGATAAGCAAGCGAATACATCATACGATGAGCCAAAGTGCCACATAGTTCTTTCAGTGAAAAGAAACATCGTGGGAGTAAAGGACAAGACAGACATGTCAGAAGATTACAATAAGTTTGGTGAAATTCCGCCCTTCACAGTGAACACTGACCCAAGCATCCTGTTAAATAATGAAGATTCTTCATGGTTACGGCGCAATCATAAGCAAGGGACACACGCGAAGAAAAAGTTTTATACCCCAACACTAGATAGGGATGTTGGTGATGTGTAATAATGTATTAAACCTTTTATATAACTGTGTTCTGAAAACTCAGAAGAAAACTCTAAACACTGATTTTTGGTTCTGGTTCTATGAGACAGAGGACTCCATTTGCAACCAAGTGCAACAAAAATATTGGATGTTCCAAAAGTTGTTGAGGATGTTTTCAAATATAGATATGATTTACAAATTTTTAGAAACTAATTTGACTTGATTTGGACAATTAAATCAATAGATGTAAAAGAAATCAGAAAATAGAAAAAGGAACTAGAACAAAAAAAAACCTATTCAAAAGCCCATTTAGACCCGGTTGGCAATGCCAACCGAGTCTAAAGGTGGGCTTCGCGCGCGAAATTTTCGCGGCAGGCCCAAAAATATCTTTAGTCCCGGTTCCAACCACCAACCGGGACTAAAGACCGGGACTAAAGGTCCTTTCGCGGGGACTTAGGGTGGTTTTTCACCCAATCGACCCAAATCCCCACATCGCACCTCCTCGTCCAGCACAGAACGCACGCCACCCGCCGCCGTCCGCCGCCCTCTCCTGCTCCGGTCGCCGCCCTCCCGCTCCTCCCACCGTACGGACGGTCGAAGCCGTCGCCGCTGCCGACGCGAAGCGCCGCCATTTCCAGTCGCCCCGGATGAATCGAGCGGATCGACTGCATCTTCCTCGCCTCCGGGCGCCACTTGCCGAGCTCCCTCCGGTCATCTGTGACCTCCAACGGCTTCCCCGACCGTTCCATAGTCTTCGTGGTGAGCTTCCCCGTCCTCTATCCGTCAGGTCGCCGTGCTCCCTGCCCGCCGCCGCGGATTTGGTCGCGGCCGGCAACTCCGGCGACCATAGGGCTCCGCGCGCCGCCCGTTCGGCTCCCCGCGACGCTGTGGCGCCCCGACCGACTGCTATACAGTGATGCTGTGTGTCACCGGTTAAGCGATACGACCGGACGTTACGGGTTTACCAATCCCCGGCCAAAACCTTTGGCAGGTGTTGCTCAGAATGGATCATTGGCAACACAACACCCGATTGATGCCTTAACACAGGCACAGCCCTCAATGCATAATAGAGAGATCAAGACTTGTGGAACAACTGGCACATCACAGACTCTACGACACAAATCATAATAGTTCAACTCTTATAAGAGAGAAAGATAGCAAATGACATCCAGAGGTCACAGACCCAACATTACATCAAGCGGAAGCAAATTAGGTTGTTCTAAACAACAAGAACCAAATTATGGCCTAAGAGGCCTACAGATAAACATCCAAGCGCCAGCTATTCCGGGATGTCCCAAGCTGCCACCTGGGAACCCCAGACTACTCGTCGACGTCCACAAAGAACCCACCTTCGAGGTCGGTGAAGTCCTCCTCTGAAACAAAACAAACGACGTTGAGTTCGACGAACTCGCAAGATTATATATAGAGCTTTAGCTCGATGAGGCTTTCAAAGTTTTATGGCTGTTTTGCATAAAGCTGATTTTATTTATGAAAACATAACTCAATGGCATCGACTATTCAGAGTATTTTTCAAAAGGGGTAAGAAGTGACTCTTTTCTCTTTGGATCACCTTTCTCATCAACAACCATCACCATCCACTGTACCTGTTCATCAAAGGCACCTCCCCGAATCACCCTCGAGGAAGTCAACCTTGCATTCTTGAGTGGTACCTCTAGTACCCAGTTTTTAATCATTCCGTTAAAGTTATTCTATGATCTTATCGTCCTTTCCCAAGTCGTCCGTAACCGTGGACACGGCTTTTCGAAAAGATTTAACCCTGCAGGGGTGCACTGTGTTTACCTTCGGTACCGCCCGGCTCATTGCCTACGCTTAGCTCTCTTCCGGGGAAAGCCGGCTGAGTGGGAACGGTTACAACCTTTACCTTGCTTGGGACCAACCCAGGATCATCAGTGGCTGTAGGACAAGAGGTACCTCCAACACCCTGTCCCGCGGCCACTTATTTTCCTGACACCAGCATCCTCATCTCAGTCTTGGCCACCATCCCAACGCACACGCAAATGGAATCCCGAACTAGAGGACCCTCGGCTAGCCCTTCACAAGTTAGTCGGTCGACGAGGGCTCCATATACCCCACCGAATGGAAGCGCGCTCATTCTTGGTTCAAGAGGTAAAGAACTCGCACCTAGGCGACGAGAGTGAGACAAAACACCACCATACCACAGTGGCCTCTCATCCCCACCTTTAAGCATTTTATTACCTGTCTCCACCATTTCTCCACCATCAACCATGTATCTCAACACCTGTTTCCAACATGAACCATCCATCGGACGGCTAAGCATTTAACTAAGCATGGCTAAGCAACAACATAGCATAGTTACGTATTTCAGGCCAACAATACAAACCTATGGATAATAGGAGGGAAACAGGTATGGGCATCGGAAACTTAATGCAACTATAGGATACTCTAATCCAATAAAATTGACATTTGGAACCGCATGCAATATTATAGTGGAGAAAATATTTGCGGAAACATAGGATAAGATATGCTCAGAGGGGGGATTACGCTTGCCTTGCTCAACGTGCTGGTAGTACGGATCGTCGGGGTATTGCGGTGTAACCCCGGCTGCTGGATCTATCGAAGCATGACAACGGAGAAACAATCAATCACCACACATGCTTTATCAAATGCAATGCGCAAACACATGATGCCATGACAATTTAAATCCTCGGAGAGGGGATGATTCCATCTATTCAATTTAAACGGAGTTCGGACGCGCACGGGGCACCTCTCGAATATACCGTGGATTTAAGTAAAGCGGCAAATTTACTTGTTGAACAATGTAGTTGAAACCCTAGGATTTAAATTGTAGATGAAATGACATGAGCATGATATTTATTTTAAATGGTAAATCACATTTTTCCGGACATTTTGATATAATACACGCATTTTTCGGAATCACCGATTACAAGTTATTTCATTTACAAACTCCTCTTCTAAATAAACCCTGGTTATAAGTGAATCCAACCCAGAGCAATTATTTAGTCCAAAAAAAAAGAGAAAAGAAATTAAACAGTAGAGAAACTGGTACTGGACACTCGGAATAATCTCGGAATTCCGACGCTCTCGGAATAATCCGACGGATTCCGAATTCAGTCCGAAATAAGCAACTTAGGTACTGACTCGACCGGAATGAACTCAGTAGATAGCCGGAATTTTCCGGCCACCCGGAATTCCGGATGTGTTCCGAATCGATTCCGACACGGGCGTCCAACGAGTTGCGACGGCGAGCTTCCACGAGCTCGAGTTACGGGTCGCGCGAGGGGAGAAGGAGGGCATGGGGAGGAGCAGCAGCTCACCAGGAACTCGTGGGTAGCAACGGCGTGGTCGGAGACGGACCACGGCGGCGGAAATCGTCCGCGGCGCCCGCGGCGGTGGTCGGCAGAAAATCGGACGGCGGCGGCGATTTACGGCCTTCGGGCTCGATTCCTTTGGCCAGAGAGTAGAGGAAGTGGCGGCGGAGCTTCCTGCTACCTTCGATTTACCCGGGGGCTCCTCAATCCGCGGCGGGGACGACGACGGCCATGGCGGCTTCGGGAGCTCGGGGAGAGAGAGGATGGGGAAACGGGAGGAGAACCGAGGGAGGGAGCAGGTGGGCCTCGCGTGCGGCATGCTCTCCTTGCTGGGAGAGGGCAGAGAGGGGCCCGGGCGCGGCGTGCGGCAGGGCAGGGGCCGAGCGGGTGCAACGCGAACGTGCTCCTCGGTCGCTACAGAGGAAGAAGATGAAGAATTTGCGAAGAACCCCCTGGAATTTTTGTGGCAATCACGGATAGGTCCTTTCTCCTTTTAATTTTTAAAACCAGTAGCAATTCCCGGATTTAATTTAGGCACCAGAACATTTTATAAAAATATGACAAAATTCTGGTGGCCTCCTAACAACATATAGAAGCGCCACAAAATTTGGGGTTGCAAACAAAAATGTTTTTGACAACATTTGTTCAACAGGTTCAATTATGGCATTTTTGCTAAATTCAAAATGATATTACTTTAGAAAATTTAAAGCAAGTGAAAAAATATTAATTTGAACTCTTGGAACTTCCTTGACAAATATGGGAGTTTAGTTGAGCTGGTTTTATCACCAAACTCATTGGAGTGTAACTTGTTTGAAAAACAATTATTGCTTTTGTTTCCCGTTGTTTCAATATGTTCTCCAAATCTTTGTTTCAACTTAAGCACTTAAACAAATGATGCCATGATGCATGAATGAAATGCAAAAGCGAAAATTTGGTTCACATTTTAGGTTCACCAACTTTGGGCTGTTACAGACGCCCTCGCGTGGGTCCACGATGTTCCAGCGCCGCGTGTGCTTCTCTGCTCGAGCGCGAGCTCAGCAGAGGCGCGTCTGCCGTCGCGTGACGTCACCTGCTGACGTTACCGCGGGTCCCTCTTGCCAGGAATTGAATTCAACTTTGAAAAATCATAACTAATTCAATTTAAGTCAGAAAAATATAAGTAATATACCAAAATGTTCAGAAAAATGTAATCTGTATATTGGTGTTAAATTATTGTATCCATTGTTGTTAAATTATTGTATCCATTGTTGTTAAATTATTGTATCAATTGGTGTTAAATTATTGTATCCATTGTTGTTAAATTATTGTATCCATTGTATCAATTGTTGTTAAATTATTGTATCCATTGTATCAATGTCAAATTATTATTGTTGTAAGTTGTTTTATCAATTGGTGTTAAATTATTGTATCCATTGTTGTTAAATTATTGTATCCATTGTATCCATTGTTGTTAAATTATTGTATCCGTTGTATCAAATGGTGTTAAATTATTGTATCCATTGTTGTTAAATTATTGTATCCATTGTATCAATTGGTGTTAAATTATTGTACCCATTGTATCAATGTCAAATTATTATTGTTGTAAATTGTTGGAAATTGCAAATGTTATGTTATAGGAAATGTTGATTATTGATAATTGCAACTAAAATATCTTATTACATTCGGTTTGCAGTTAAGCTATGGACGACCACGGCAGAGATGAGGAAGATGCAATATTCGATATAATTTTAACCGGTGGAAGAGATGATGGCTCAAATATCTGAACGAGTCCGGTGAGGGAATTGAGCTAGAAACAAGCAATGATGGCACAGAAAATGTTGGACACTTCACGGAGTCCGGCGAGGTATATTAAGCCTCTCGTGATCACTAGATGGATTAATTGATTTGTATATATATATTAACGAATCTTTCTTCTTTTAGCCCTCCGGATCGAGCCAATCTGCTAGAAGGCAACAAGGCCCGACCAAAAAGTTGGGCGATCATCAAAGGTTCGCGATCGACGAAGTTGCTGAAGATGGCGCACCACTTGCTCCCACGGAGAACGTACGTTGATTTGTAAATCAATGCGGAGTTATTGTTAGAGACAACATCCCGATCACCACTCGAGAATGGAATAAGCCAAAGGAAGATGGAATTAGTTATGTCGACCAAAGATCCAAATATTTGCTTTGGAATACGCTCTTGTCAAATTTCAACCTACCGCCAGGTCTCACAGAGCGCGAAGAAAAGAAAGTCAAGGAGTGGGCTCGTAAGAAGATGGCCACACAATTCCAGACCTTCAAGATAAAATAATATAGTGAATATATCAAGAAAAAACTCCAACATTCACTGGAGAACTAGAGAAGATAAAAGATCACTGGGACGCATTTGTGGAGTACAAGGATTCGTCTGAAGCTCTGGCAAGGTCAAAAAAAAATAAGGCAAATGCTGCGAAAAAGAAATATCACCATACTATGGGGACAGGTGGCTACAAGACTGCCGTGCCTAAGTGAGATAAATTTGATGCCGACCTGATTGCTAAAGGGATCACTCCAGCTACAGCGGAATGGCCCAAGAGGTCCAAGCAGTGGTTGTATGGGCATGGGGGATCGTTGCACCCACAGACAGGGTAGATTATTACAAGGGAACAAATTCAAACAGTCTCCGAAGATCTTGCTAAAGCAATAGAAAATGTTCAAAAGGCAACATTCTAGCCCGAGAAAGAGAACGACGAGCTGACACTCGCCCTCGGGAATGATGAACACTGGTGCCTGGTTGACGGGAGAGTATTTGAGGATGATGATGATGGTGATGATGAGTACTTCCCCGGCAACGGCGCTAGAAAACAGCTTGATGGCTACGTGTTGGTGAACCCCAAGAGGAAGGTTATGATGTAGACAGCAGAAGTTTTCCCTTGAATAATCTACCCAAGGTTATCAATCCAGTAGGACTTGACGATCTATCGGAAGGTTGTTGATGTTGACTCCCCCTGGCGCTAGGGAGCTTGCACCAACGTGGAATCTGCACAGACACAAACCAGAACTTTGCCCAACACGAAACAGAGAGGTTGTCAATCTCTCCGGTCTTGCAGAAACAAAGAGTTAAACGTATGGTGTGGAAAACAGCAGGAAAAACAGCAAGTAACAGGAAACAGATGATTGCAGCAGGTTGTGTAAACAGTATGAGGAAATTGGACCAGGGTCCACAGTTCACTAGTGGTGTCTCTCTCAGAACAGATAACTAGCATGTTGGGTAAACAAATTACAGCTGGGCAATTGACAAATAGAGAGGGCATAACAATGCAATACATGCCAAGATGTCTACTATGAAATCTAGTTGGGCATTACAACAAAGTACATAGACCGTTATTCCAACCGCATCTATGCCTAAATAATCCACCTTCAAGGCAGCATCCGCATCCTGTTCAGTATTAAGTTGCTAACAACAGATTATTGCATGAAGTAAAGTGTGTAATGTAATCAATACAAGTGCCCTTGGACACTGCACCAATGTTTTATCCCTAGTAGCAACAGCACATCTACCATCTTAGACCTTTCTGTCACTGATCCAGATATCTAGAGACTGAACCCACTATCGAGCATAAATACCCCCTCTTGGAGTCACAAGCATCTACTTGGCCAAAGCATCTACTAGCAACGGAGAGCATGCAAGATCAAGAGCACATAGATAAACAACTTGAATAAACATGGTATCAATATTCATCGGATCCCAGCAAACACAACATCTAGCATTACAATAAGATGATCTTGATCATGTTAGGCAGCTCACAAGATCTAAACATGGAGGCACAAGGTAGAGAGACAACCATCTAGCTACTGCTATGGACCCGTAGTCCAGGGGTGGACTACTCACGCATCACTCCGGAGGCAGGCATGGTGATGTAGAGCCCTCCGGTGATGATCTCCCCTCCGGCAGGGTGCCGGGAAGAGCTTCAGAACTCCTCCGATCTGAGATTGACGATGACGGCCGCGACGGAACTTTTCGTGGAATATGATCGACCGTAATAGGGTTTTCGCGTCGCGGAGAATATATAGGCGAAGAGGCGGCGTCGGTGGCCGAGGGGGGCCACCACGCCATAGGGGGGCGCGGGCCCACCCTGGGCCGCGCCCTAGTGTGGCGTGGCCCCCTGGTGGGTCTGCTCCGACTCCCCTTTGGACTCCGTGATCTCCTCGTGATATTATTGACGATGTCTTTTGTTTCGTCCAATTCCGAGAATATTTCCTTAATAGATTTTCTGAAACCAAAAACAGCAGAAAACAGGGAACTGGCACTGTGGCATCTTGTTAATAGGTTAGTCCCAGAAAATGCATAAAAATGATATAAAGTGTAACCAAAACATGTAGCAATTGATATAATAACAGCATGGAACATCAAAAATTATAGATACGTTTGAGACGTATCAAGCATCCCCAAGCTTAGTTCCTGCTCGTCCTCGAGTAGGTAAACGATAAAAACAGATAATTTTTGAAGTGACATGCTACCAACACAATCTTTGATCAAATAACAATGTAATGCACATGATCTGAATGAAGTGATCCAAGCCAATGGTCTATAGTTTGCAAGCAAGTAAATAAAGAGTAAACATAAGTGATCACACAAGTGCAAACTTTCATGAATAACACTATAAAACATTTAGAGATATAATAGTCTAACATAATAGTTAGTTCACAGCAGCAATAATTCTCAACATGAAAGTGTTTGTATCAACACAAAGGAAGATAATAGCTTCAGCTTTTGCTTCAACTTTCAACATGTATATCATATAGATAATGTCAATGCAAAGAATATGATCAACCAAACACAAAGTTATGTAAAAACTGTTATACTGGAGTTGACAATGATGTTTGCTTAAGTAGACAGAAAGAAGTGGGAAAACTGACTCAACATAAAAGTAAAAGAATGGCCCTTCGCAGAGGGAAGCAGGGATTAACATCATGTGCTAGAGCTGTAGTTCCCGAAGGCATATAGAGAGCATAAAATATTGTTTTGTAAGGTAATGGTGTATACAGGTGTCAACAAATCAGCAAATAGGCAATACTCTACTTCACTAGTTGATCAAACTTTACAAGAGCGGCTCCCATGAAGGACGTTATTTCTACCAGCGGGCAGATCATCCCTCTTCTCTTTTGTTTACACACTTGTGAACATTGCTTGACTGACGAATCAGGGGCAAAAAGATGTGAAGAGAATTGTTTGGTTAAAGTTGTAATTAATTGGGACTGGGCACCCCGTTGCCAGCTCTTTTTGCAAAATTATTGGATAAGCGGATGTATATGCCACTAGTCCAGGTGTGTAAAATTTGATCAACCAGGAAATAAAGACCACCTATCTACGTCCTTATGAGCTTTTCAAGTAGTGACACAAAAAGGAAATGTAACAGTTTTGAGTAGTTAGTAGATAGCACATGAAGAAATTTACTTGGAATGGTGAAAACACCACATAATAGGTAGGTATGGTGGACACAGGTGGCATGGATTTGGCTCAAGGTTTTGGATGTACAAGAAGCATTCCCTCTTAGTACAGAGTTTAGGCTAGCAAGGTTATTATAAGCAAACATCATTATCAACTGGAATAGCAAGAGTGTACATAAAACACAAGGTTTGACGAACCATAGACTCCCACTGTCTTCCTTGTTAACACATAGCCTTCATCCAAAAATTATCTAGACTACTATGGACTTCCAATTATGCAACAGATTATTATAGCAGAAAATCCTTATAGTAGTTCTTCATTAATAGCCATTACTTACATGATGCACAAGCTTAAACATTAATTACTTGACAGCTCAAAACAATTGGCAAGCATCAAATTACTCAAGACAACGATCTAAAAAGATTCATGTAAGCATTTTATACCACTACCACATGCATAGCATTTTTCTGGTCCAACCAAACACCAATCAACTTATTTGACAACTCTCCAAACAGATATAAGTGAAGCAAGAGAGTACTTTCTTCAAAAGAAACTGAAAGCTCTAACAAGAGATGTATGAAAAACTGAGAGCTAACAGCAATAACAGCAACTAGACAGGAATACTCAACAAGTATAAGTGAAGCACAAGAGTATTCTAATGAAAAAGTGGAGCGTGTCTCTCTCCCAAACATGAATACTAGGATCCAACAAGTATAGCACAGCAAACAAAACAAAACAAACTGAAAACAAAAACACACTGACGCTCCAAGGAAGAGTACACTAGCATGAAGCAATAAAAATATAGCACCATTAGAGATGACCTGATAATTTGTAGATGAAGAAGGGGATGCCTTGGGCATCCCCAAGCTTAGATGCTTGAGTCTTCTTGAAATATGCTGGGGAGGTAAGCCTCCCCAAGCTTAAGCTCTTCACTCTTCTTGATCATGTAATATCATTCTCCTCTATCAACACTTGAAAACTTCCTTCACACCAAAACTTAACAGCTTTTCTCATTAGCAGGTTAGTGCACTAAAAGATAATACTTCAAAGTTCTAGCAAAGACAAAACTCACAAGCCAACTATTTTAAACATTAGCCACTGTTACTAGGCTCAAGTGGGCACTTTTACACGAAAAGAAACCACTTAAAAACTTGTAAAAGAGAGAATGCAAAATAAAAGACAGAATCTGTCAAACCAGAACAGTCTGTAATGACGAATTTTTTCGAGGCACTTACGATGCTCAGATGAAAACTTTTGAAATAATGAAAGTTGCGTAACATCATCAGGAACATGCACAAAAAGTTTCAGCATTTTTCGATTTTTTCTGATTTTCTACTGAATTAAACGGTGACGAACAGCAATCTGTCCCAATGCAGTCCCGAAAATAAAAACCAACTTTGCATTAGTAACTCTCCTTGGCACAACAAAACAGCAAATAAAAGATACAAAGGAGTTGCTACAGAGGTAAACAAGCATCCTTGACTCAAGAAAACAAAAATAAAACAGCAAATAAAAACATGGGTTATCTCCCAGAAGTGCTTTTCTTTAATGCCTTTGAGCTAGGCATGAAGAGATGCATCAAGTATTGTCAAGACCAGAAAATCCAAAACCATAATTTGTCTTGACACTAGTATCATGTGAGTATTTCATCTTCTTCCTAGGGAAGTGTTCCATACCTTTCTTGAGTGGGAATTGAAATTTTATATTCCCCTCTCTCATATCAATAACAGCACCAACAGTTCTCAGAAAAGGTCTTCCCAAAACAATAGGACAAGAAGGATTGCATTCAATATCCAAAACCACAAAATCAACAGGGACAAGATTGTTATTAACCATTATCAAAACATCATCAACTTTTCCTAAAGGTTTCTTCATAGAAGAATCAGCAAAGTGAACATCCAAATGACATTTTTCCAAAGGTGCAAGCTTGAGAATATCATATAAATTTTTAGGCATAACCGAAATACAAGAACCAAGGTCACACAAAGCATTGCATTCAAACTCACTCAGTTTCATTTTAATAACAGGTTCCCAATTATCATCTAACTTCCTAGGGATAGAAGCTTCAAGTTTTAATTTTTCTTCCCTAGCATGCATGAGAGCTTTGATAATATGTTCAGTAAAAGCCATATTTATTTTACTAGCATTAGGACTCTTAGCTAGCTTTTGCAAGAACATGATGACTTCAGTTATGTTACAATTTTCGAAATTGAAGTTGTTGTCATCAAAAACAATGGAGCAATTATCACCAACACCTCTAAAAATTTCAGCACTTTTACTAGGAACAAAAGTAGTGCTATCAGGCAATTTAAACTTTTTGTAGAGGTAGTAGAGACATTTCCAACACTTATTATCTTTTCACTAACAGTAGGGGGCGCATTAGCATGTGAGGCATCATTTGTTTCATTAGTAAAAATAGTGCAAACTCTAACAACACTATTTTGTTCAGCAATTTCAGCTTCTCTTTCTTCTCTCTCCCATCTTTCATGAAGTTCAGCAAGCATCCTAATGTTATTATCAATTTTAATTTGGATAGCATTGAGTGTTTTACTCTCTCTAATATCACTAGGAATAGCTTTTATTTTCAGCATTTCAACATCATGAGCAAGACTATCAACTTTAGCAGCAAGAGTATCAATTTTTCCTAGCTTTTCCTCAACAGTTTTATTAAAAGTAGTTTGTGTGCTAATAAAATCCTTAAGCATGACTTCAAGATCAGAGGGCACACTTCTATTGTTACTGTAGGAATTGCCATAAGAATTACCATAAGAGTTGCTACCATTAGCAGGATATGGCCTATAATTGTTGCTACCAAAATTATTCCTATAGCATTGTTGTTGAAGTTGTTATTTTTAATGAAGTTTACATCAACATTTTTCTCATCATGAGCAACCAAAGAAGCAAGAGGAATATTATTTGGATCCACAACACCATGTCCATTCGAAAGCATAGTCATAATAGCATCAACTTTATCACTCAAGGAGGAAATTTCCTCAACAGAATTTACCTTCTTACCAGTTGGAGCCCTTTCAGTGTGCCATTCAGAATAATTTACCATCATATCATCAAGAAGCTTTGTAGCAGCACCCAAAGTGATGGACATAAAGGTCCCTCCAGCAGCCGAGTCCAATAAATTCCTTGAAGAAAAATTTAGTCCTGCATAAAAGGTTTGGATGATCATCCAAGTAGTCAGTCCATGAGTGGGGCAATTTTTAACCAAAGACTTCATTCTTTCCCAAGCTTGGGCAACATGCTCATTATCAAGTTGCCTAAAGTTCATAATACCACTTCTCAAGAGATAATTTTAGCAGGAGGATAATATTTTCCAATGAAAGCATCTTTGCATTTAGTCCAGGAATCAATACTATTTCTAGGCAAAGATAGCAACCAATCTTTAGCTCTTCCTCTTAAAGAGAAAGGAAACAATTTCAGCTTAATAATATCACTCTCTACCTCCTTATACTTTTGCATATCACAAAGTTCAACAAAGTTGTTTAAGTGGGCAGCAGCATCATCAGTACTAACACCAGAAAATTGCTCTTTCATAACCAGATTTAACAGTGCAGGCTTAATCTCATAAAATTCTGCTTTAGAAGCAGGTGGAGCAATGGGTGTACAGATAAAATCATTGTTGTTTGTGCTAGTAAAGTCACACAACTTAGTATTTTCAGGATTACTCATTTTAGCAAGACTAAAACAAGCAGCAGGGCAACTCGAAATTAAAAACTAGATGCAGGAATTTAATTTTTTTGGGTTTTTGATTTTTAACAGCAAGCAAAACAAAACTAAAACAAGACAAAAAACAAAGTAAAGAGATTGGAACTGAGAGACTCCCCTTTCCAATAGCCTCCAAGTCCCCGGCAACGGCGCCAGAAAACAGCTGGTGCCTGGTTGACGGGAGAGTATTTGAGGATGATGATGATGGTGATGATGAGTACTTCCCCGGCAACGGCGCCAGAAAACAGCTTGATGGCTACGTGTTGGTGAACCCCAAGAGGAAGGTTATGATGTAGACAGCAGAAGTTTTCCCTTGAATAATCTACCCAAGGTTATCAATCCAGTAGGACTTGACGATCTATCGGAAGGTTGTTGATGTTGACTCCCCCTGGCGCTAGGGAGCTTGCACCAACGTGGAATCTGCACAGACACAAACCAGAACTTTGCCCAACACGAAACAGAGAGGTTGTCAATCTCTCCGGTCTTGCAGAAACAAAGAGTTAAACGTATGGTGTGGAAAACAGCAGGAAAAACAGCAAGTAACAGGAAACAGATGATTGCAGCAGGTTGTGTAAACAGTATGAGGAAATTGGACCAGGGTCCACAGTTCACTAGTGGTGTCTCTCTCAGAACAGATAACTAGCATGTTGGGTAAACAAATTACAGCTGGGCAATTGACAAATAGAGAGGGCATAACAATGCAATACATGCCAAGATGTCTACTATGAAATCTAGTTGGGCATTACAACAAAGTACATAGACCGTTATTCCAACCGCATCTATGCCTAAATAATCCACCTTCAAGGCAGCATCCGCATCCTTTCAGTATTAAGTTGCTAACAACAGATTATTGCATGAAGTAAAGTGTGTAATGTAATCAATACAAGTGCCCTTGGACACTGCACCAATGTTTTATCCCTAGTAGCAACAGCACATCTACCATCTTAGACCTTTCTGTCACTGATCCAGATATCTAGAGACTGAACCCACTATCGAGCATAAATACCCCCTCTTGGAGTCACAAGCATCTACTTGGCCAAAGCATCTACTAGCAACGGAGAGCATGCAAGATCAAGAGCACATAGATAAACAACTTGAATAAACATGGTATCAATATTCATCGGATCCCAGCAAACACAACATCTAGCATTACAATAAGATGATCTTGATCATGTTAGGCAGCTCACAAGATCTAAACATGGAGGCACAAGGTAGAGAGACAACCATCTAGCTACTGCTATGGACCCGTAGTCCAGGGGTGGACTACTCACGCATCACTCCGGAGGCAGGCATGGTGATGTAGAGCCCTCCGGTGATGATCTCCCCTCCGGCAGGGTGCCGGGAAGAGCTTCAGAACTCCTCCGATCTGAGATTGACGATGACGGCCGCGACGGAACTTTTCGTGGAATATGATCGACCGTAATAGGGTTTTCGCGTCGCGGAGAATATATAGGCGAAGAGGCGGCGTCGGTGGCCGAGGGGGGCCACCACGCCATAGGGGGGCGCGGGCCCACCCTGGGCCGCGCCCTAGTGTGGCGTGGCCCCCTGGTGGGTCTGCTCCGACTCCCCTTTGGACTCCGTGATCTCCTCGTGATATTATTGACGATGTCTTTTGTTTCGTCCAATTCCGAGAATATTTCCTTAATAGATTTTCTGAAACCAAAAACAGCAGAAAACAGGGAACTGGCACTGTGGCATCTTGTTAATAGGTTAGTCCCAGAAAATGCATAAAAATGATATAAAGTGTAACCAAAACATGTAGCAATTGATATAATAACAGCATGGAACATCAAAAATTATAGATACGTTTGAGACGTATCAAACACCCAGGACGAACACGAGGCAAAGGCGCCGATGTTCCATGGAGGGCTGGGTTTTCGCAGTGGAATGACAGTTATAAAAGTCGTCAGAGAAAAAAGAAGCAGGAGGCAGACCGGATCCAACGGCTAGAAAAAAAAGAACGAGGAATTGGAACGCATGTTCATGCGGCAGCAGGAGCAACTGGACACAATTAGCCAGCAAAGGGCATCTCAGCGGCAGCAAGAAGATCCTGCATTCGATAGTATCGTCGCATCTCAGCGGAAAAGCATCGTGGGATCCACGGCGGTCCTGGCTGATCATGATGCACTGATGGATGATGAACCGGTGGCTCGCTACCATGAGGAAATTTTTTGAGCTACATCAGTCAATGAAGAACATATCCTTCAAGGTGGCGGTCGGCTTTGCTTTACCAAATGAACCTGGAGCATGCTACCATGGCTGTCAGATTCCAGCTGGCTATGCTCGTGTCGGGGTGGATGAAATTGTGAAGGGATATGAGACACTGGAGCTTGACATGCCTGGAGGTGAAGGGAGACGACACTGGGAGAAGTCACGCATGGTTTCATTCTATGGAAAAAGAAATACATCGTGTTTGCAGACTTGGCGCCAAGGCCACCGACTCCTCCGAGTAGCAATCCACCTCTAAGTCCACCCCTCCTCGATAGGGAGCCCAGCGCGAGTCCATCTTGATCGCCGCGCGTCAGCCGACTCCGCCCACTAAGTGGCTAAAGCGAAAGGTCACCGATCCGCCGACTAATCGGAAGAAAGGTACAAAGAAGAAAACCAAGGACGACGAGGCTCCTGCCAAGTTACCTTATGAAATGACTGATGAGGAAACCAGAAAGGTCGTGGCTGCCGATGTGAAAAGACAATTAGCACCGAAACAGCCCCAGGCAAAGGAGATAATACCTACGAAAGTCGTTGAGCACTTTGTGGAATTTCTTGAGTGACCACCGTCACATGTGGAAAATATGCCGACAGTGCATGACCGTTGTATTAAGAAGTCATATAAGGAACAAATGCAGCAGGCGAGAAGTAGTGCAAGCGGAAAAAAAGTTCCCCAGCTCGGAGAATAGGAAATACAATCGATCCCCCCACTCAAGGTGTTTCCCGATAAAGATGTATACAACGACACTGGTCTCAGTGTTGCTCAACTCAGAGGCGACGCTCGTATCCCCATGGCTGATCTAGCATGGAAATATGTCCACGGGCAGCCTCTGGTCAGACCTGAGGAGGTCAAGCATCTACCAACACAAATGCGAAGATTGCATGAGTGGTACATGGAAGTCGCAAAGGAAGGGCGAACCATGCTCATGGTGGCAGTTAAGAAAGAGCATTACTTCGCTGAAAACGAGATATGTATTGACCTTGAAGAAAATTTTCAGTTATTCAATCAAGACGCCCTCGACAAAGCTATCGTCAGTTCCTATTGTCTATAAGTGATTTATTTCTGTAATTTAAGTCTCTAGCTCAGCTCGTTCATTGCCTGTAATTATCCTCACTATATTCTTTTATACGCTATTATGCAGAATGAAGATTCTCGAATGCAAAAGGAGAATCTATGACATTGGGTTGATTGACCCATATAACTTAACGAATATACCATATGAAATCACGCCACGGACACAGAGGCTAACTTGCTAATGCTTTTAAAGGAACAAAATCACTGCGCAGAAATAATATGGCCTTACAACTTCGGGTGAGTGTTACTGTCTTGTACACATTCTATTTTCTTACTCGATGTTAAGTGTAATTGATGAGTTATGCATGCCTGCGTATATAAACGTGTGCAGCTTCCACTGGATTCTGCTAATCATTAGAGTTGACGATGGAATCGTTGAAGTCATGGACTCATTAAAAAAAGCCTGAAGACTACAAAAGCGTGGTTTTAATGCTTGAGAAGTAATTTCAATCATTATCGCACTATATCGGCCTCTTTCGTTCATTTCCTGATATCAAGTAATTAATAACTCCTTTATTCATTTTCTTTGATGTGCAGGTGTTGGAAACAGTTCATCAAGGAGGTTGCCGGTGAATGGAAACCAGAGCTGCGTTTTCGACGGATCCCGGTAAGTAGTACTAGCTAGGTCTGCGCATCTCTTTAATTCTAGTTTCAATACCATTATCATGCT
This sequence comes from Poa pratensis, assembly GCA_947311845.1. Taxonomy (NCBI): domain Eukaryota; kingdom Viridiplantae; phylum Streptophyta; class Magnoliopsida; order Poales; family Poaceae; genus Poa; species Poa pratensis. Next base: position 7,498,293 of record CAMZMU010000058.1, on the reverse strand, counting down.
TGGTTATTATTTGATTGAATTCTATTCTCGTAAAGTGCATGAGGCAGGAACAAGGGACTAATTTATGTGCATACTACGTTTGCGAGTTCATTCACATGATGATCAGTGAGTGGAAAAGAGATTTAAGAGAACTTCAAGTACGTAAACACTATTCACAATTTTATTTTATTACCATCAATTGTGTTGAGTTCCATTCATAATTACGTTTATAATGATTTGATATATATGCATACAACTCACATATTCATATTGATCTAGATGGAAGAGATGCGGGAGAAACTCCTACCAAAGAACCGCCTAAAAGCAATTCAAGAGGAATTGACGGGATTTTTGCTTACGGAGGTCATATCTGAAAGGGGGAGAACTCCATTGCCGCTAATACCTCCATGTAATTTAATGATCTCCATGTAATTAAATAATTATATATACCAAATTGTATATATATATATATATATGTATATGCATCAACTTGTATAGTATGTAGTAGCGTAGAATATGTATACGAAAACTTGTTTGAAATGAAAAAGAATTTAATAGAAATGGAAAACACAAAATCCTAAACCCTAAATCACTAAACCCTAAACCCCAAAATGAAAAAGAATTTAATAGAAAACACAAAATCCTTAGTCCCGGTTGGTAACACCAAACGGGACTAAAGGTCCTCCAGCCCCAGCGCTCGGCCGCAGCCACGTGGAGGGCATTTAGTCCCGGTTTGTGGCCAACCGGCACTAAAGGACGGGACCTTTAGTCCCGATTTCATATGTGATCGTTGACGTGAAACACTGCTAATCTGCTACTGTCCATCGACGGAAGTGATTGGCTAGGGTTTTGACGAAGCGCCACGCCAACTTTTCTGACAGGCGGCGTAACATTTCCATGAACATGAAAACAAGCGTGCCATCTTGTCAGAGCTTTCTACTTTCCCTATCTTAACTTATTTAAAACCGAGCTTCTTGTCAGAAAATTTGCTATGCCACTAGTAAAAAAAAGCCTTTAGTATCGGTTGGGGAGGGCCTTTAGTCCCAGTTTTCCAACCGGTACTACGAAATCGGGACTAAATCACGTCAACGATCACATATGTGATTCACTGAATTCCACGTACCAGGAACCTTGATGAGCTTCTTTTTTTCGAGAAAACACAAAAGAATTTGCGTTTCTTTTCATTAAACAGGAAGACAACCTTGATGAACTTCTGAACTTGTACCGAGACCTCAAGAGGATCAACTAAAGACCAGTGAGCCAACCAGCTGCCATTCACGCACCTACAGTTGCTAGTTCACCTGTCAGAGATCCAGGGTACAGCGACTCTAGGCGTAGGGTGGAGGTCCCTGATCTTTGCTTAGAAATAAAACATTCAGATAAAGAGCACACGAACTAAACACTGACAATCAAAGAGTTACATTCAGCAACGAAAATGACTACATCCATCCATGCTTCAACAATGTATACCATCACGATTCTCTAGAAAATTCTGCACAATTTATACTAATACCTTCTATCCATAATAAGTGTCGCAGTTTTGGATCGGAGGGAGTAATAAATAGCTGATACCGTAGTGTTTCATGGCATCCTGGCCAAATACTCAGCATCGCTTTTTTATTTCAACTCTGCCATCCATGGTCATGAGACAGCAAAATTCAGGATTCCAAGCAAGAAATCGCTTTTTGTTTACAACACCCGATACAGTGCTTCTAGTTGGCAGATTATAGCAAGGCCTCATGAGAGTCAACTAAAACACATCCGGCAGTTAACCACTTCCATCAATTTGGCCATGGGATAGAAGGTGCGACATGTATTGCTGGAAAAAGCAAGAAGTAAAAGCCAATATAAAACTTGCAAATTATATGGGGAAAATGAATCCACACAAAGGAGCACGTCTGTTTAGTAGTGCATATTTGCAAGTGTTAAAAAACTTACAGCATGGTATGCGTATGGTGGTTTTCCTTGCCGGTCAAAGTGCTTTGCCATGATGGAGAACTCTATTGGACCCCAGTCGTCTATTTCAAAACAATTACCTAACGCAGCCTTGTAAAGCTGCAAACCACCAGAAGAAATCACATATCACCTCTCTGAAGCTAGTGAGCAATGGTCATGCTAAACAGGATGAAAATTTAATTACATCTGCTTACTCCTAAGATAAAACATAAGTTGCAATAGAGCAAACACAAAATATATGTTCAGTTATGTACCTTTGCAGTGTCAGTTAGTAGCTCAGTACCGAAGGGTAGGAGGCGTAATACTGATCGGCCCTCGAAATACCAGCCCTTGTCCTACGGTAAGCTCAGAGAGAGAAGAATATTGACGGGTAAGATCAATAAGTGGCAACAATTTGCAACTATGGAAAACAGGGTAATTCAGCAGTGACATACGTATTGCTTGTGTAAGCATAGGTAACAAGGGTAGTGAAGGAATAGAATCCAGCATAAGACGCCAAGCGCCTAAGCTTCTGAATCTTTAAGATCTCCTTGCACTGATATAAAATATCCATCTCACTTCAGTTTGACACTGGTGTTAGAAAAAGATAAATCAGGTGGAGACGAACACAGTTCAACAGAGTCAGCACTGATGCAGCCATCAGCAAACAAAACATTATGCTATATTAGTATATTTGCTTCTAGATATTACAAAAAAATCCTAGGTGATTGCTGATGCCACTAGCATAGCCAGCTGCCATAGACGCTAAAAAGGAAAGGCTGGACCTGTTAATCTATATAGGCTAGACAGATTAAACAAGTAATTACTAATCACAGAGAAGCTTCTGCATCTATATAGGCATGAACAAATACCTGAAGACAAAGGGAGGATGCCTAAATTCTAATTACACGGAAATATTACATGCTCAGAGGCAGTACTGCATCAGTGGGAACAGTTACATTTCCAGGTTTTACATTTTCTACAGCCATTGCAGAAAAACATAGCACCTAATCTGAACATTATGTCCCTTCGTCTTGCTCTCACATGGCCTTCTCAGCCCCATGTTTTCCTTTTCTATTTCATGCAGGATTGGCACCAGATATGGCAAGGTTGGACTTATCGCCCAATTTCGTGGAGCCCCATGCTTAGAGGTTTTGGATAGAGGATTTTGTAAAAAGTTCGGTTTGTGGTTTTCTCGCATTTCCGTGTTCTCTGGTTTTGAACATGCCGAAACACATCACTGATCTAAACTACGGTTTGGTAAAACAAAAAAGGGGGTTGAAATGGAACTCACGGTGCTCGGGCCCGGCACTTGAGCTTCAATACGAGACTGCCGGAACTGCTGGATTGCCGTGCCTGCCCCACTGCCGCGGGCACGCGGTCCCTGATGCCGGAGGTCAGAAGACCTGGCGCCGGCTTCCGCAAACCGTCGGCCGACAAGAGGTCTCGATGTCGCACCGAGATCACCGTCACGACTCACGAGAAGCAAGACGCGTCGCGCCGGCCGCACCTCGCCGTCGGTCGTCGCCGCTTCGTGCTCCAAGCGTCAGAAAGGTTAGGGATTTGGGGAGCGTCCGGATGTTTTCCCGAGTGTTGGCCGATCTATTTGGGCCATATGGGCCGGCGCATTCTATTTACTTTCCTATCTTCCGTTCCGCCACTGGAGATCTCAAGACACGTGCTCGTTCGTTTTTCTCTATAAAAAACGTGCTCGTTCGTTTTAGGCTGGTCTTCGAAGAAAAGAAAAAGGTTGCGAAACAGTACTACCTTCGATCCATATTAGTGGGCACAACTTTATCTAGATACACATGTATCTAGTCTAAATACTTAACTAGATACATATGAATTTAGACAAAGCTATGCCCACTAATATGGATCGGAGGGAGTAATAAATCTTGATACTTGGCACACCTTGGCCGTTGGTACATAGAAATAGTTGAATGGCAGCAAAAGAATTCACCAACTTGTCAACAAATTGTATCATTATCCTTCTTGAGCTACCCGGAGCATAACAAATACTCACTCATCAAATCTAACTTCAACGTGTGCATGTGCCTTAGTTTCTTGGACTAGGTTATTTAACATCACCTCCAATCCAAGCGAAGATTGAGGTGATATTTTCGTACAACTTCACACTCTCTCCGTTCAAATGAGTAAGGCGTATAAATTTAACCAAAATCAACGACATTCAAGTTTCACTAATGTTGTAGACAAAAATATGAACATTTATGATACCAAGTCAATATCAATAGATTCGCCATAAAATATATTTTATACTGTATTCATTTAATACCATAAATGTTAATATTTTCTTTTATATATTTGGTCAAACCAAGTAAGATTTGAATTTTGACTAAATTTATACGCCTTACTCATTAGAACAGAGGTAGTATTTGTTTTAGTTGTACCACAATTGACGTCGTCAAGGAGCTATCGAGGGACTTTTTGATTCGCGATCTCCAAAATATAGGAATATGAAAAAACATATTGAGAAAACATGGAAATTCATGAAAGTGGGATTTGATTAGCAGGAAAAGAAAAACGCAGGAACCTAAAATACATAACCAAAATCGAGGTTAAAACAAATTCAAAGATAATATTGGGTCATTATTATGCAACTTATAGCCTTTGCCTTGTTTTTGTGCATAGGAATGTAAAAAAGGAGGTTTGAATGGATCATAGAATTCCTTCGTTTTTGCCTTTGAGTCAAATGCATGAATAGTGTCATCATGGGAAACAATTCTATGTCTATGCTTTTGATTCTTTGTTCCTTTGAAATCAGAGAGGGCCTGAGATTCTTTCCATTGGAATCGCCAAAATTGTCGGTGAGGAGGAGGTGAGGCCTTAAGCTCAACATTCATTGTAGCGAGAGGACTTTGAGACTAGGTCAAGGGTCGGTGTTTCCGATTAACGCTTGATACCATAGTGTTCTAGCTATTCTCGTCTTCATACGACAACAGGTGCAGTGATGTGTTGCATTGGCACCAACCGTGCTCATCCACAAGTCCTTGAAAAAGGAAGTTTGCCAAATTGCAGTGGGAGTATGTACCATCATTTGTGAGTTTCCATCTTAGAGCATGTCTAGTAGTACCCCTAAACCCCTATCCAACCGTTTTTTTACGGTTTCGGACGAAAAAATGCCGTAGACTAGAACCCTCGAATCCTCAAATCCGTAAAAAAATTTAAGGGTCGGACCTGTAAACCGGCCTCCAACCTGTAGAAGTGAGGGTTGGAGAGCCAACCCTCACTTCCGACCCGTAGCCATTCCGCGCGAGCGCGCGCTGAAGTTTCAGCGCAAGCCGCCCCGGCCGCCGCCTTGCCTGCCCGCCCCGGCCGCCTCCTCGCCTGCGCGGCCGCCTCGCCTCGCGCCGCCCCGGCCGCCGCCTCGCCTCGCGTCCCCGGTCCCCTCCGCCGTCCCCGCCCTCGGCCCTCCGCCCGCGCGGCCGTCGCCCAGGCTCGCCATCGACGGCGACGGGAATCGCGGATGCCCAGCTCCGCTGCCTCCCTTCGCGTCCCCGCGCCGCCGGCCGCCTCCCCTCGCGTCCCGAGCGTGCCGCCGCCCTCCTCCGCCTCCCGAGCGGCCGCCGCCCGCCTCCCCTCGCCTCCCGAGCTTGCCGCCGCGCCCAGTCGCCAGGAATCGCGCCGGAATCGGGCCGCCGCCGGCTGGAATCGCCTCGCCCTGCCTCCCCTCCGCCGGAATTGGCCGCTCCGCCCTGCCTCCCCTCCGCCGCCGGCCGGAATCGCGCCGGAATCGCGCCGCCGCCGGCTGGAGCGAGAAGGGATAATAAAAATTCCCAACAAGAAGAATAAAAGGAGTAATTGGAAGAATAAAAGTAATAAAAGGAGTAATAAAATTTCTAAATAAATTCCCAACAAAACCCTGCAAAAATATCTTAATTTAATAAGAATTAATTCATATTTTTTACCTAACTATAAAATCAATTCCTCTATATTGGAATATTATTATAGTTTATTAACTAAGGACTCCAAAAACTAAAATAAGCCATATTATTATAGTTTGAGGGTTTGAGGGTTGAGGCAAAGACTAGAACCCTCAAACCCAACCCTCAAAACGGAATATTCCGAGGGTTGGGTTTGAGGGTTCTAGTCTTTGCCCTCTGTTTTTCACAGCTCACAAGGGCTCAAATGTGCCAATTCTCGACCCTTAAACTTTTAAGGGTTTAGGGACTCTACTAGTGATGCTCTTACAGTGTCCGATTTTTCAGGGTGCGCACATCGGCAAGCTAGCTCTCCTACTCATGTTTGCATAGCTGAGAAAGACCACAATTGCTCATCCCTAACATTGTAATGGGCCCGCCTTGCATCACCAAATTGGAAAGGGTGCCCAAAGCTTGTATAGAAGCGATCTCATGCGAAGGTCAGGAGCAGATCCAAACATCATGTATCATTAGGTGTTTCCATCTTATAACGTCTGGGTTTTGAGGATGTTCCCGAGCTTCTTCCAAAGGATAAGAAGTCCTGGATATGGCCAAGAGAAGTCTTGGTTAATCCACTGATCATTCACCGATAGGCACTTATTAACTTGATTACTGAACAGATAGTCAGATTTACACGTATGGTGTGCATACATGGGCTGGTTCGAAGCGAACTTGACCGGATAGTCGTCAAACCACGTACAATATTTTTTAGCCGGATTCGAATTTTCCGAAAAAGGAGAAAGATACTTGGATGTACGAATAGAATATTTGCCCAAACTGCAGAGCCGCTTGTTGCCCTGCACATGTCTATCGATCAATGGATGTAGCAACAGAGGCAGGCGTCAGACATAACCTACCAACCTCCGAGCAAGTAACAGTAAGTCCGTGTCTCCTTTTCGCCCATACCACGTTGCATAGTACCAACAAGAGAGGTCTCCGCCGAGACAAAGATTACAAAAAGACCGCGTTTTAGAATTGACAAAGCCATCACCATCCTCATCTGGTAATAGTAAGAGTAGATTCGGAGAGGAGCAACGAGTGGTGTCATTATCTGGGATAGCTCAGCTTGCTGCATATATAGTTCTGATAATTTGCATTACGATCGACGACGATGAGGTTCACGAAACTAAAGGCACACACTCGGACCCTAGCTAACACAAAGGACACACTTATATATCATCCGGAAATTAACTACTACTCAAAATCTCTCAATGCTAAAAAAAATCTCGACGGCCGCCGGCTGGATCAGATCACTTGGCGACGACCGGCGGGCTTGCTGCTGCTGCAACCCAAGCTTCTTATCTCTCGACGGTGACGGAGACGTTGCCGCCGCCGACGGTGTTGTTGGTGACGACGGTGGGCAGCTCGACCTGCTTCTTCTCCTTCTTTGGGGTCGACTTGTAGTAGCAGCCGTAGAGGACCAGCTGGGCGAGGCCGAACAAGGCGCCGAGGCCATTCGGGATCTGCATGCACGGGAGGCAGTTAGAGCGATCTGCATGCGGCCAGCTGAGCTGGGGAGGGATATGCGTGTTGTATATACTGACCGTGATGTAGAGGTCGAACTTGATGAGCGCGTAGGCCGTCCAGCAGGAGCCGTTGATGAAGTTGACCAGCGACAGTAGGAAGGGCATGTACTCCACACTCTTGGTCTTGATCACCTTGCCCTGCAAGCATATATATACTCGTGGTTAATTACCAGCAAACTCAAAACCTGGAACCAATGTAGATGGCCGGTACAACATACTTTTTCAGCATTGATCACATTACTACATGGTTGGCAAAAGGGAAGAATCACAAAAAGATGCCCATGGGTTTTCGATGAGCGGGATCACAGGTTCTAGTGGAACCATCCTTTGCGGACCGTCACCCAACAGCAAAACACGAGACTTTGGCGCCGGCAACATAAAGTTTGGTTGGCTATACGGAAGGAATGCTACGTTTGTGATCCGTGTTGAGGTAGAAAAATATGTCTATAGGCTTTCATGACCGAACATACATGGGTGCAGATTTTAGATGGGAACACAGAATAAAAACTGATGCCTAATCTGGTGTCGATCGGTAGAAGTGGCACAGAATTAAACCACAGGTAAATCCACCTCGAACTATTAACTGCAAAGGCTGTAACTGAGAGGTCGTTCAATGAAATCTTTGCAGAACCCAGCTGTAATTGACCATGCATGCACCTAAACTTAACCTAGTATCAAAAACCCACACAAAACGCAAACAACATCTCCGCCGCCGCCGTGGCCAGCCAAACTAATTAGATCTAAAAATGGCATCTGGCCACTCACAGACATGTGGGCCCGCCAAACAGCAGATCCATGCAGATTAACTACTACTCAGATCTCATGCTCCTGAACTCATCGCTCGTCCAAACCGTGGAGATTAATTAGCCAGGTGCGGTAATTAAGACTAAACGAACAGCGCCGCCAGTGCCAGAACTCAAACAGATCGAGGAAATAAAGCGTGGATCAAAGAGTTGGGTGTGCGGCGTATACGTACCATGACGGTGAGGGGGATGCGTACATCGCCGTGCCGAAGATGATGCAGAGGATGCCGACAATCATGGAGCGCTTCTCGTGGGTGTGGGCAGCCAGGATCACGCAGAGCACCACGATCACCATGAACACCGCCTCAATAGCAAGCACACCGAGCATCCTCAACTGCACGCACGGCCATGCATTAGGCACAGATCTAATCAAACTGAAACCAAAACATGCATGTTCCAGTACATAGGATCAGAGACGACTTACGCGCTTCTTGTTGAGCGAGTAGATGAAGAAGATGATGAGGTACGCGCCCTCCACGACGAGGCCGACTCCGTTGATGGTGACCACGAGGATGCTGTTGGGGTGGACGATGGGGAGCCCGTAGAACACCCAGAGCATGCAGTTGAGCAGCGTGGCCAGGTAGGGGTCGGGCAAGAACTCCTCCACGTCCTTCCTCTTGATGATCTTCAAAACAGTCGGCCTGCACGAGCGAACAGCAAGCGGCGGCGTCAGATGCAAACCCTAGCTAGCTAGTCACAGAACCACCTTCCATATCTGGACTACACAAGCGGGCGGACTTGGGAGAGGGTGGCGGCGGCTTACACAGGCGAGAGGAAGAGGCCGAAGGAGATGACATTGCCGATGATGCCAACAATGTTGCGGGCGGCGTCGGCGGAAACCATCTTGCGAGCTGAGCGTTGGGAGGAACGAACGAACGAGATGGGAATGGAGAATTATTGTGATCCAGGAGAGAAGCGGAGCTTATATAGGGCGTGGAGGGTGAGGGTCGACTTCCCCAAGTAATCGTTGGAAAAATAGTTATACCGTTGATCTTATCCTATTATCCATCTGACCAGATCGCCGTTCACCTATCCGCTCGGCTCGCCGGGAGTCATCACGATCCCATCGTGGACGACTGACTCTACGGCAGCGCCATGCGTTCCAGCCTGCAGCGATTAAGCACCCACGGACTGCCGAGGCGCCGATCTGATCAGCGCCACCGCGTGTCCGCCCAGCGCTTTCCGTGTACGGGCGTGTTGCGAAGCACAAATTTTAGTTTACTTAATCACTATCAAATGCAGATACATGGACATTTATATCTCTTAAAAGAAAGTGTCGTCGGAAAGTGTAGAGATATAAACTGGGAAGAAATTGAACATTTGTATTACCATATTTCAAACTGCACGACAACAAAAATGGAATGGAGAGAGTAAAAGATAAAACGGTCTGACTCAAATAATTATGTTTGATCATTTGAACTCACACTATTAATTCGAGGTTGAATGGTATCTTTTGCTAGTATATATCGACCTTTTTTGGTGGGATAAAAACTTTATCATTTATGTTACAATATTGTGTGTTCTTGTTTTTGTTAAATTTTATACGCAAGCTTGCCAGATGCAAAATGTTAATCAGTTGCTTGAGTAAAATGCAGATTTAGTACACCATTTTGCCATAAATATGTGATTTGGTCACCAAGTTGCGAAACCCGAAAAGCAGATCACCAGTTGCCGCTCGCGAGCGTTTTGGTCACTCTGTGACAGCGTCAGTTAGTGTACATACGCGGCTCCTCTGCTTTTGCTGCTCTGCTCTCTTCCAAATCTTTATTTCCTCTTATATTGTAAAATATCCCCTTTAGCTGCTTTGCCCTATGCCCTCGGTCGATTTAGTAAATTTTGCTTTGATTTAAGTTTTACAGAGAGACGTGATGAACAAACAAAATAGAAATTTCACAGCTTTTTCAAGTACAAACCATTGAAACAACAAAAACTGGCCCTTCAAATTGGGGTGCCCTTTTGAAGAAAAAAATGGCACTTAGTTTTTGGCCCGGGGTGTCAACAGTTCCTGGCTACGCCATTGTCTCTGTGCGTGTCCATTTCAGTGACATCGGCAGCGTCACGTATCGTTGCACCCCTCTCCAACCCACATTAGCATTAGACAAGCACTCGATGTTTACCTTCAGACACTGAACAAAATTGCCACCTTCAAACCCTTCTTTTATGAACCCAATTACCCAAATCTTCACGACCTGTCATTAAAGAGAAGCTGGAGGCGGGAACTCCACGAAAGCAAGTAGGAAGTTTTAACAGTTAGGTCGGGAGCCTTCTGACGCTGGACTCTCAAATACAGATTCTAAATCATAGGATTGGGATGTCATGGCTTCGCGGCAGTGAGGACTGGGTCTTAAACTCTTAATGATCATGGTTACGAGTGTACGAGCGATCATCCAATGCAATCGGCGTTGTTGCCAGCGCCTTTAAGTAATGGCATGCAACTCGCGTGAAGCCATGAAGAGTCCATGCAGCATGCCTCACATCATTTTGTTTTCCTCAACAGGAACACATAACAACGATTATGTTGCCAAGGCCCTGGAAATCGCATTCTAGAATTTAATTAAGGTCACAGGCAATATGATATTCAGATGTTTCGATTCAATTCCATGCAGGGAGTGCAAGCCATTTACCAGTTTCGCGGCTCAAAAAATTGTCAGAGTTTAGCAGTTTACAGGTGCTAAACACCAAACATTAACAACAACACTACTAAGCTACAAAATTCCAGAGGAATACGGCATGTGAGAACGAGCGGGGTAGAGGAGATGAATGTGCAATGCAGTCCACATTTTTTTTAACCACCATAACAGGAGCAACCAACGAATTGTCTTCACAGGAAGATTCCAGTGTGATATTACCCTGAACAGTTTTCCATAAGAATTCCTTCTGTTTTTTCCTCTAATCGTTCCCACACCAAACTGTGTATACAGTGCTGTTTAGGCACAAATGTTTCCATCGATCTCGTAGTCTGGTTGAATCTCTTGGCATGGCTACACTAGCTCAGCCCAAAATTCGGAACAAACCAATACAGTCCTCAGCTCTTCTCTGCTTGATGTATCCTCGGCTTTTTGGAAGGCGGTGACATGAAAAGCTTTCTAACAGATGTAACGGGATCATCCTCCTGAAATTACAGAAACCAACTGTGAGGTCATGATTCAGAAGAAACAAGAAATGATTCAACAAAAGAACACTACCTCGTTGAGCAGGCTTAGCTGAGCTCCACTTGTGGATCTCCATCAGTTCTTTTATCCTGGGCAAGCAATGCCGAAAGAGTCAGCCTCCATCCAGACAAGGCTTCACCGGCGTCAGGGGATGTCCAAGGGCAGAACGTCCGGTGCTGCTTGATAGGATCAAACTCATTCATTTTGTCATACAGGCCTTCTTTTCCTGCTATGGAAAGATGTGCGGTGAACAAGAAATATTATCAGTAGTTGTGTATGCAGTCTTCAGGAAAAATCTTACCAACAAACTACAATAAATAACTATTTTCACCTCCACTAGAGGGGCCAAAAACTAAACACTGTTGTCATAGATCAGTGTGTTAACTGTAATGTTAAGCAGTTATTCCTGCGAAAGGAGTCAATATGCTAATTGTTGTCAGAAGTTCCCAACTCTTACAACAAGTTACTCCTACGTAGTATTTCCACTACTTTTTCGTTCCCTTCAACTTTCTGATTAAGTACACTTTTATTCCCTTATATTCCTTAAACTGTACTAGCGGGGCAGAATACTTAGCAATCATACTACTGTTAATTATGTTACAGTTAAAGCAAAAGAAACATTAATGAATTTCTTACCTGATGGTTGTACACATTTTTCGAGTTGATAGACGATTTTGTGATTGCGCCAAATTCAACTACCTCAGAACTGTTTGTGTGAAGCTGTACCGAATTCTGATCATTAGCAGGTTCTTCTCCTGTATCCTGAACATGTGAAAACTTAGGATCTGATCCATGTTGATCAAGTTTCAAGTTTGTGCTTGTTAGACTTCTGCTTCTGGCAACACCTGATTCTGGTTCTTCATTCAAAACTTCTTCCATATTGGTACCATTACTTGTCTCAGAATGGGAAGACCCTTGATTGAGCTCAGTGCTGACTTCCATGTTTGCAATGTCCTTTTCAGGATTATCACCTTCATGGTCATGATGTGCCCCTTTGGAGATTTTATTAATGCCTTCCAACATGTGAAGCTCATCCATGCTTCTTTTCGTTTCGTGGGCCCTGAAGAATGCAAAGCAACAGGAACCATGTGGCTGTCATTTCCAGACGAAAATGGTTTTCCACGGGAGTTCAAATCAGCTTTCAAGTGTCGACTGACAACAGGAAATGAAACTCTTGGTCGAAAACTCTGTCTAGTTGGCGGAGGACCACCAGCAATTGTAAAATTAAAACCAACATTTGCAGACTTTGAAGGTTCAGCTCCACTGGCATGCCCATTATTTTGCTCATCTTGTATATTCGCATCTGACACAAGCTTAAAGAGTTGAAGAGGTCGTTCTACAAGTGAAAAACGCCACAAGGCAACACAGGCTCCACAAAATTGACAATCTAAAACAACAGACGATGGATCATAATGTTGATCTCCCTGATTAGCAGCTGCAATTGCTGAAGAACCATCAACTTCCTTGCGTGCGTAAATTACAACCCGATCTTCGAGTGTGTTGTTTACTTGTTCAGGTTGGGCCAATATAGACGTAGAATTTGCATCTGAGTGAGATTCGGTTGCACAATCAACAGCATAGTGAAGTAGGCGTGGTTCCCATCCACATAAGCTTATTATCTTCAGTGCCTGCTAGCCAGTTATGCATTAAGTTTGAGCACAGCGACTTAATGATTAAATGCAAAAGAATATGCAAAACTGTAAACTTAAACTACACAATACTTAACAGCAACCCAACTGTCCAAGATATCTAATCAAAGCATTTGAAACACCTAGCTAAGTACAAGTATATTGCCAACACGGACCAGGCAAATCAGATTGTAACAAAAAGAAATTTTCAGTTACTTAAAACATTTATGAGTTGGGGCCTGAACGTTGTTCTAGCTCATTTTATCAAGACTACAAAGGGTTTTCGATATTACATGACAACACTTCTTGGTATAGATTTTCATCAACAAAGGCATATCTATGTCTTGCTACTAGCAATATGACAGGATCCAGAAAAAAAGAGGGACACGAATAATTTACTTTCCTTTTTCTTTTTTGGAATAAATTAAGTTAGCCAAAACGTCTTATAAATTGGGCAGAGGGAGTACTTTTTACCCTCTAGTTTGACATTTGTGAAAAACATTACCTCATTTAACATAAATTCTTCCCACTTACCACATTTACAGAAGCTTGTGCCAAACTTTACCCCTTTTAAGATTTGAGAGCATTGTTGGTGTGGTTGGTCATCAGGGGTACATGGGGTTCCACATCTATGTGGGTTGCATTGAGTAAACTACGGGGATGGAAGGGATAAGTGACGGCACCATTGATGCAAAATAGGATGGAACTTATGAGGTGTACGGTGTAGGTAACAGCCCGGCCTACCGCTGCCCGCGCTTCGACACAAGAAACACCTGATCGCACTTGGCCGTGGCCTGCAGTTGCCGAGCCTAGCTAGTAGATAGCATGACCATCTACATCGAACCTTGCACCAACCAGGCAACCAAGCAATGAATGGGAAAATAAAAGGAGAAATGTCATGCCCTCATGGCTAGCTAGCTGCTGAGGAGTGCGCAAGTAGTATGTTTACTCGGCTGTTATCGATCTCCTTGCAGCTACATATAACTGTGTGCTTCTCAGCTGGTGATCGACCTGGTGTCTCTTGCAGCTGCCATGACTTTTTCCTTCGTCCTGGGATATAAATATCCACCCACCAGTTCTTGCATACACGGTCTCGCCGAACAGCGGTGCAAGGTGGTAAATTAGATTTGCATCTGGCTTACCAAAAAATGTCTAATTATCAAAGTTTCATGTTCCATTGGTTCCTTGTACCATTTGCTATTTGTGCATGTGTTGCCTTCGATCACTGACTAGTAATGTCCATAGATCGGTTTCATTTAGAGATGTAGGGAGCGAGTGCCGAACTATATGAAAAATGTGTCTCCACGTGGCATGCCAAATAGTCCTGACGATCAGGTTACACTTGACAAAACACTTCTAAATCTTAAAAGGGGTAAATCTGGCACAAGTTAAACTAAATGGAGTAACCAGGGGGATTTCTGCTAAATAGGGTAATTGGTGTCACAAATAGTAAATCATAGAGTAAAAATGGACACTCACCTTTTTTTAGAAAGAGATGCAACGTTTTTAGTGCAATGTGCAACTGGGGATTAAGTACGAACTGATGAACATGCTGCCCAGTGAAGGCTAGAAGGTAAGCAGAATTTATTCAGTTATAAAGGTGGCACCCAGATATCAGATATTAGTAGCATGAAAAATAATAAGAAACAAATGATGAAGAGTAATCAATAAAAGAAAAGGAACATGATTTTGGCAAATATAAACTTCAAAGAGATGCAAATTCCACAAAGAGATGAGGATAATATGTAAATCAAAGTCTGACCTGATAATATGTGCCAGCATCTTGAAAAGTGCCATCTAGATCCTTAATAGTTGAGTCTTCAGTAAGGATAAATCCCCCTTTAAGGACAACTGATGAAGAAAATTGCTGCAATAGAAACTGTTCTAGCTGTGGACTCCTCTTCTTCATGCTACCCAAAGAAGAGCATGAAATTCTTGGAAGTGCTGAAAGCCGTAGCAGAGACGAGAAGCACTCGTAGTAATTCTCAACTAAAACAGGAGGAGGTGTGGGTGGGAATAAGGCAAGTGATTCATCACATATGTTGTCAATCCACGGACAGAGTAGTTTATGTCCAGTGTCCAGCTTCAAGCTGAAAACAGCAGCAGCCTTTTCAACTGCAGGAAAAATACAATTCAATGTAATAAAATAAAATAAATAGTGTTGAAATCAAGGAGGTTAGTTATGCCTGTAAGCAAGTCTCTCACAGATATAAATGGAACAGAAGCAGTGTTAATCAAATAAATCAGCATTTGCTTGAATCTTCAAATACTAAATTGATTAACATTAAGTCCACATAGAAATGTATGTGCATGTTTCATTTAACAATTTCTATGAGAGAAGAGTTGCCTTATTTAGTCATAGCTTGAGATGAAGCCCAATGGTAAAAACAAAAATAATGCACGCACCTTGCTGTGGTGTCCATGAAGAAGGAGAGGAGAACAGGAGCCGTGCCCCACATGCCTCACATGTTATAATGTCCGGTTCAATATTAGTCCACCCTCTCCTGGCGCAGTTAACAGGACTAACAACCTGAAAAAAGGTAACTCGCTATCAGCAACTCTATCACCGAAAAAGTATGAGATGCTTCAGCTGAAATGTCCAACCAATCAGCTAGATTCCTTCAGATTCGATATCCAAGTGAAGAAAAATGTGTAAGCGCACCAAGTGCCTCCGAATAAACACAATATATGCAGAACATACAAAACCTTCAGTCATATTTCTAACTGGTCTATCAAGACAAATCACGGCAGGGCAAACATCCCTTTTGTTCTAGAAATTTCCCGTAATTAACAATCAATCCGTTAGATATCGTGCAAAACCATCTTAATTACGAGTAAGAGATTTCCTAAAGGGGTGGGCGGCGACAACCCTGAGAGAAGGTACGCAGTGCAAGCAACATGAAGGGCGTGTACCTTGGGCTTTGCGAACCAGGTCATGGCCTTGAATGAAGCTAGCCTCCGTACAAGGTCGCGGCGGTCCCACGGGCGGCACGGCGGAGGCGGAGACATCGCTGACATGGCGGCCATCTGCGGCGGTAGCCGTGACCCCCGCACCACCCCGAACCTCCTCCCGGCATCCGCCGCTTTCCCCGCCCTCCACGAGCTGCCACACCAGATAGATCAGATCAAACCCACTTCACAACCACGCAAAGAGGCTCACGCGAGGGAAAAAGAGTCTGGGAGCCTGGAGCTAACCTGGGAGTGGAGGAGGAAGAGGGTTTGGAGCCGGGGCTGGGGTTAGGCTTGGGCTTGGGGAAGTGGTAGAGCTTGTCCATGGCCTTCTTGAGGCGCCGCTCGGAGTCGGCGCCGATGTCTCCGCCGCCGCCACCGCCGGCGGCCATCGGGAGTGGCGCGGGAGGGGGATCGGTGGAGATGGCAACGGCGATGCGGGAGCCGCTGACAGCCTGCCGAGACTTGCTGCTGCAATTTCAGACGGAGGGTATGTACGAGCTGTGACGTTCCGCTTGGGCTTGGGCTTGGGTAATGTCCACCTCGAGTTACATAGGTTGAAAAAACTAGGCTTACCAGGTGGGCCTAACTCGTTTCAACAAGGACTTGGGATGGAAACTGCTCCCTATCACCATCGCTCGCGGCTGTCCTGAGCTTACCGACCGCCCAAAAGCCCATCCGAACGCCCCTCAAGAAAAAAATCCCATCCGAACGAAATGACACACATCCTCCGGAAATCCATATCGGGTCTAGATGCACCCACTACTCAAAAAGCATTTTTCAAAATGTTAAAAAATTCTAAATAAATATTTTAAATATACTAGATGATATTTATGTTACCAAAAAAAGTTTCGTGAAGAAAGACAGTTTTTCATATGTTGTGCAAAAAAGATAAATACGGGGTTTTCAAAATGACTTTGTACGCGATTTTTTGTTATTTTTGCATAGGTCACAAAATTTTCTTTTTTTCGTGAATTTTTTTGTGCTAATATAAAATGTCATGATGTATATCTGAAATTTATTTTGAATTTTTTGACATTTTGAAGAATTTTTTTTACATAATGGGTGCATTCGCACCCGTGACCTGAAACCCCGTGTCCCACATCGCCACGTCTCCTTCATTCATTTTGTCCTTTCATGTTGTACTTCGGGTTCAGAGTCACAAATCTAAAGCTCCACTCTTCTCCAGCGACCATATATCAAGATACTGATTGTGTGCTTCTTTCCCCTTTTTTATTTCGTATTTTCTTCTTTATTACGTCGTTTTTCCCCCTTTTTATTCCTTGTTTTTCTTTTTTGTTCTTAGTTTAGTTTGTCATATTTTGTTGTAAAAATGGATATCGTGTACCTAAGATGACCCCCTTCCCTCCATGCCAACTATGCGGCAACATGAATAAAGGTCAAACCAAAACAAGTCACGATCAATAAGATGGAGCAAGAAGTCATTTGGTTAGTTCTAGTTGGGCTAGTCCATCATGGACCACGACCATCTCCTCTCTTATTCACATTTCTCATAAACTAGTGGATCAAACAATACCATGTCAATAAAATGGATCCCATGAAGCAAGAAGCCATTATGTGGAGTCCTAGTTGGGCTAGTCCACCATGGATTCACATCTCTCATTGACTATTGGATCAAACATTACCTTTGTACCCCTCGCGCCTACCACCATGAAGGGTAGCCATCATCATTTATCAAGTACCCCCTCCATCTCAGTTTATAAGCCACAATTTGCAACTCTATGCGCCCAAGGTGAAGGAGGATTGACCATGTAAAATCTATCTCCCCAATATTTCACCCAATTAGCACTCTCACGTTTAATGCCAATATTAACTAGGGAAAGGCATGTGATGATTTGATCGCGCATGCACTGATCGAGTCTATCACCGCATGCATGCAAAACTGGTCACCCCATAATTAACTGCTCTTAATTAATGTTAATTGTGCCTAATTCTTAAGAAAACCTAGTTTTCATATTATGGCTTATAAACGGGTGGAGGGCTCATTCACTCCACATTTAATACAAGAATGGCACATTCCATGTTTATTCCCCCTTGGGAAGTAGTCAACGACCCAGGGTCCATTCACAAATCCCTCAAGGCTCTCCTAACGTAGAATTAAGCGACACTCCAACGAAGCCGTACAACCTACTACAAACAGCGTTGTTTCAACTCACACATAGTGTACCACAACCTTAATCATAATGCCAGCGTACACACCACTACTAATCGCTTCTTAATCACGTCACTCGAGACACCCCAAATCATCCGTTGTTCAATTTCAACATCACATTCTATTCAGATAATGTTATTGTTTGTATATCAAGTTTTTTTAGAAAATTGTTCTATTTATTGTAAAATGTGTTGATATTTATAATGGGATGTATTCCATCGGTGTTAATTTTTCCACCTATGGGTGTTATTTTTCATTAGATCCTCCGATGTGGCACGCCAGCTTGGAGGGCGAAAAACCATCAACACAAAGAGCACTGAGGCGTTGAGTGGCCCCGTTTACCAAAGATAACGCCGTCGTTGATGACCTCCATCGAGCAAAGCTTCAACAACTTCCCCGACATCGACAGATCGCACCATCCACCTACCTCCACAGTTGACACATATGGCGGGCAACGACCCTAATACATGACGCCTCGAGCTTATTCGTGATGTCAATACCGAATTGAGACCTCACCTCTGCCCTCTACAATGGAGCACATAGAAGCTCGTTGCCCGCCTCGTACCGCTGCTCGTTAGCAGTAAAGACCGCCCCTGCTACACGGCATAATGCCAACTCGCCAAAGAGGCAAACCTAGGCTAGATATATTTAGCCGTTGAGTTTTGAAAGTTAAGTTTATTTGGGATCGCGATATCAGAAAGAAAGACTGGATTTTCCACTGAAGTCGCCTCAAAATATTTGATCTTAGTGGCATTTCCTCTGGAATGTTATTGTTCTAGAACCTGCTTTTTTTCCCTTCTCCTATTATCTTTTCCTACTCGGTTACATCCTGGTGAACAACCATATTTTACTTGCTCTTCACCGGCAATTAATGCACAGTTTTAGGGCAGCATTCACATCGTCTTCTAGGAACATGAAAGCAGAGGGTAATCAGGTCGCTCATCATGCCCAAATCCACGCACCATCGAGTTGGTTGACCCGCTGATGACTGTGCAATCATGGCCGTAATCCCTGCACAAAACTGTCATCCCCACATCGTGGACCCCGTATAGAACCCCCGACCGTTGACTGCGAGCAGGCAGAGGAAGGAGAGGAGAGGAGAGGACCCCCGACCGTTGCAGCCTCCCTCCCTGAGATTTCGAACCCGCGGCCCCGCACCCGCCGTCCATCTCCCCAAGCCCCGATCCGACGGCAATAGCTCCTTCCCTCTCCACCGCATCTCGTCCTCCTCCAGCTCCCCTCCACTGTTACCACTCCACGACCACAAGGCAGGTCTCTCTCTGTGTCTTCCTCTCCGCCTCATCCCAATCCAAGAAACCCCAAACCCCGTCCACCCCAGCATTCCGGCCGTGAAATTCCGAGATCTTGCTCCGATTCGAGGGCGTTAGTGCATCTGTCCTCTGGGGATTTCGTCGATCTGGTGCGCAGATCCGGAGGATTTTGCGAGAAGCCGTGCAAGTGGTGAGCTGCTGCTGGGTTTTCTTTGGGGAGCTGCTTGGTTCGTCAGTGCTGAGGTTCAGCTTGTGACCAGATCTCGTCTCAGCAGATGCCGGTAGCCACGCGGTCGCAGGCCAGCGCCACCCGCGGCGGCGACCGACCATGGAGCTCGTCGGCTGCCCCGGGACACGCCGGCGGCGCGGCGCGGCGCCCGCCGCTCCTAGCCAACGCGCACCACGGGCTCAAGGAGAAGATGCGCGAGCTCAACCTCTTCTACGAGCAGCACAAGCAGCAGCTCGACTCCTCGCAGGGCGGCGCCGCCCTGCGGCGTAGCCGCAGCATCGCGCACGCCAGCGTCGGAGAGGGCAGGGACGAGAACGGTGGCAGGAACGCCGACGAGGAAGAGGAGGGGGCCAAGCGCCACGGCCACGCCTTTGAGGAGGCGGCGGTGCTGAGGGAGAACATGGCGCCTCCGGAGGCGCGAGCCCCTTCCAAGAACGACAACGTCGTCGTCTTCTCGCGACTGGCGGAGCCCAAGGAGAAGGAGAACGTGCCCCACGCCGCCAATTTCATGTCCTGCCCCGCCAAGAAGGCCATGCCGGTTCTCCCGGCACCAGCGGCGAGGAAGCTCTCACTGGGAGGCCGCATCGGCGGCAAGCTGAAGGCTGTAAGCGAGGTGGGGGCTTGGAATGCTGATGCGATGGGGAGCCGGATCCTGGTGTTCGTCAGGCTGCGACCCATGTCAAGGAAGGAGAAGGAGGCTGGCTCCAAGAGCTGCGTCAAGATCGTCAGCAAGAAGGACGTGTACCTCACCGACCTGGCCTCCGACGACTACCTCCGCCTCAAGCGGGTGCGTGGCCGCCATTTCTGCTTCGACGCCTCCTTCCCTGACTCCACGATGCAAGCCGAAGTCTACAACACCTCGTAAGAAAAGCACTATCGTATCATGGATATACAGTAGTAGACACAAGTGTAGAATTCTCTTCTTTTTTATCAACGCACATGTTTCAGACAACTATTTCGTTATCTCAGTAAGAAAAATAATGCAAAAATGCAGAGCTTTTGGACTCTTGCATTTTAGAACTGATAAATTTGGTGTTGAAACTGCAAAACTTGATAAGACTAAATTAGACAATAGCAGATACATTTCATGACAGGTTCGTGATGAAATTGGTTATGGAAGTGCTAGTATTGTAAAATGTTAGGTGAAAGTAATGGTAGGTGTGTTATATTGGTTATAGGGGTGGTATTTCTTGGCTATTAGGAAAAATTAAATGCTGATGAAACCGCACAAGTTGATAAGACTAGATTAGAAAATAGCAGATATTTAATGGTAGGTTTGTGAAATTTGTTATGGAAGTGTCAGCATGGTGAATGTTAGGCAGCAGTAATCGTAGGTCTGTGATATTGGTTATACAGTGCCACTTTCTTGACTATTAGGCCAAATTGCAATTTGTATGCTTCCCTGGTATGTCATGTAACATGAGTTCAGCAGCAGTAATATGGGAGTGTTAGTACGGTGAATGTTAGGCAGCAGTAATGATAGGTCTGTGATATTGGTTATAGAGTGCTACTTTCTTGACTATAAGGCTAAATTGCAATTTGTACACTTCCCTGGTATGGCATGTAACATGAGTTTAATCCTCCATTGTGATATTGCAGAACAGCAAATCTTGTGGAAGGTGTTCTGCAAGGAAGGAATGGAACAGTATTCTGCTATGGAGCAACAGGGGCTGGGAAGACCTATACCATGCTGGGGACGATGGAAAACCCTGGCGTAATGGTGCTCGCCATCAAGGATTTGTTCTTGAAGGTGAGGCAGAGGAGCCATGATGGCAGCCACTCGATTCAGCTGTCATACCTCGAGGTGTACAATGAGACAGTGAGGGACTTGCTGTCTCCTGGTAGACCTCTCCTCCTGAGAGAAGATAAACAGCAGGTATTAGCCTAACCACGTTCTCTACTAACGAAGCAAATTTTGTTAAGCAAGTTTAATTTACTCTTTGTGATATCAAGTTAAGTAGTTATTTACCAATAAAGTGAATTTAATCATGCTCTTCGAATAGAAGGAAATGTATACTGTGTTGCCAAATAGATACATTCTGAATGTTCTGTACACATTTTATAGAATATGTACAATTTATAGGTCTTGTTAATCTGAATATTCTAACAGAAGAGTGTATTGTGCATTCCAGGGAACTGTTGCTGCTGGTCTTACACAATATAGAGCATACTCTACAGATGAAGTAATGAGCTCTTCCTTATGCACTATTACTTTGCAGTTCTCAATCAAAATGATAATAGCATGCTTAACTAATATCTCTGTTTGTCACAGGTTATGAAATTACTTCAGCAAGGTAACCAGAATAGGACAACTGAACCAACTAGAGTTAATGAGACTTCATCGCGCTCCCATGCAATACTGCAGGTGAATAGCTGTCTAGAGTGCACTTTCACCCCTTGTAAACAACATGATTCTGTAAACTGCAAAAATGTAAACCGTTGAAATTTTTACAGGTTGTGGTGGAATATAGATACATGGATGGAGCTAGTGTTGTAACACGAGTCGGAAAGCTCTCACTCATCGATCTTGCTGGATCAGAGAGAGCTCTAGCAACTGACCAACGCTCACAGAGGTCGCTTGAAGGAGCTAACATAAATCGCTCTCTCCTTGCACTCAGCAGTTGCATCAATGCTCTTGTGGAGGGGAAGAAGCATGTACCATATCGCAATTCCAAGCTGACGCAGCTCCTCAAGGATTCACTCGGGGGGTCCTGCAACACTGTGATGATTGCAAACATCAGCCCCTCAAATCTTTCCTTTAATGAGACACAGAACACTCTTCATTGGGCTGACCGTGCCAAGGAGATAAAAATCAAGGTCAGGAACTCTGCAACATGGAAACATCACATATTCTAATTAATAGAACTGATGAGTGAATTTGTCTTGCGATTTTTCAGGCAGTAACGGCTGGGAACGAAGAGATATTTAAGGCATCTGATTCTGATACTGAGCAGGCAAAGCTAGTACTGGAGCTCCAGAAGGAGAATAGTGAGCTGAGGCAGCAGGTGGTGAAGCTGCAACAGAAGTTATTGAGCGTTCAGGCTCAGGCACTTGCTCCCAACTCCACACCACAACAATCTGCTGCCCCCTCGCCCCAGGTACCACGCCTTGCTCAACACAAAGAAAGGCGAAGAGGTCTATCTTAGACGGGAGCTGTTTCAGCACACCAAATCCTAAGAGGCCAGCAGACAATGCACAGGTCCGGGATCTGCAGAGGAAGGTGAAGACCCTGGAGGCCGAGATCGAGAAGATGAAGAAGGAACACTATCAGCAGCTCAAGCAGAAGGACGAGTTCATCCGTGGTCTGATCAACAAGAACTCAAATGACCCTGAAGCAGCAACAGCTGAAAGAAGATTGATCACAAGGGCAAGCATACGGAAGGCCCACAAAGATGCAGCAGCAGCAGGCGAGCTGAAGAGCCCAAGCCACCGGTTCACGTCGCCTACGCCAACTGCTAAGAAGCGTACCTTCTGGGACTTTGGAGGCGATAGCCCTTCAGTTCTTGCTGTCAATGGAAGGAAGACTCGGAGCCATGTGGCCGCTGAAACTCCACCGAGGGCCCCTTCGATGCTACTTCAGGTATAGTCCTTCAGTTCATACCACACAAAGAGCTACAGTTGTACTCCCTCCGTTCCATTTTAATTGACTCCAAAACTGATGTATCTAGACATATTTTATACTAGATACATCTATATTAGAGTCAATTAAAATGGAACGGAGGGAGTATATGAGATGAATGATGCGCATAGAAATTATGTTCTTTTGGGGCCTCACCCCTGCATTACACTTTATTTCAGCCGGGATTCTCGCGTCAAAGAGCCTAGCACTGAGATCGCTAGGACGCTCAGGAGATGACTCCATACAGAGGATAGAGATGTTCATATCGATTTTTTTGTCAGTCATGGTATTCAGTTTTGCTTCGGCTAACTGAACCAGCATAGAGTTTATTAGCATCTATGTCCATCTAAATTATTGGAGCTATACAGAATTTGGTGAGGGGAGAAAACCTGACTTGACTTATTTGTAGAGACACAATCTTTGCTTTCTGCTACTGAAGCTTAATATTTTCCATTTGAATGTTGCTCATGTTGCTCAAATTTGGCAAAATCAGTGGCCAATGGAAATTTGAAGAATCTTGTAAAAATTGAAGGTGTATAAGTTTAAACGCAATATTGTTCACATTTTTTTGTACGGAATCTGAATCTGAGTTAATGGTGGTTCCCCGCAAAGAAACAAAAAAAAGTCTTAATGGAGGTCAATATGCATTTGAGCATGAACTTGGAAACAAATGAACCACAAGATTACATGAAATTACACCCTAGATTTCCATGAACATGATTACCATGAATAATCAAGAACGCTACTGCATCTTCATGGATCTATGATTTGTTGAGTCACTTCAGTTCGTCGAAGACAGAGTTCGCCTCCTCTTCAGCCACATTCTCTTGGTGGGTGCACTACCCAGAAATTCTTCCCTCTGCGATAGCGATCTGCTACTGCTTTGTCCTTGCACATACAGCGGATTCATAAACACCTCATACGAAGATTCAACATCTGCTGGCAACTTATCTTGATCTCCGTCTGCAACATCTGCATTGATGGAAGGTCCAGCCTCTCCTGCTGACCTAGACCCAGTGTCGAATTCCATATCTCCAGAGCTACTGCTGCTGCTGTAGCTCCCACTGCCACTGGAGTAGCTACTGCTTGTTCGATCCTCAGACGAAGCAGAGTTGTCGCTGAGCGTGTTAAAGATCGTAATGCTTTCTCGCTGCGCGCCGTGAAACGAGTGGCTCTTGTGTTTTCCATTGTACAGTGGCAAGATGGAGGAAGAGCCTCGCCTCAAGCCCAGGACATCCCTGCCAAGGCTGTATGATGTGTACAGCTTCCTCTCGACACCTTCCTTGGCTTTCACCATTTCACCCAGCTGTTCCAGAGTTTCGTTCGAAGAGGCGTCTTCGGTCGCCTTCTGCTCTAGCTCTGAGATTATCTTACCTAAGACTCTCTTCCTGGTGTGAAGAGAACGCTGTATTTTCACAAAGTAGAGGTCAGACAAGAGTTCAGTTGCGATCAGGGCACCCTAAAGGCCTAAACTATGTACTATCACACATTACCCTCTTTTCCAGGAACTTCTGCAAGCCATTGTTTTTTTGAAGTTTTTTCTTCCTCCAGAAGATGCAGCAGAACCGAACAACTACCGCTTGTATGATTATGACAATAAGTTGGAAGAAGAACAGCAGAAGGACATGGTTGTGGTCACCTGGTGGACATGATAGATCACTCAATCAGCAATTCTGCATTTCTAACTAAACAACAGCAACTGAAGAAGAAGAAGAATGACACGGCTTGAATTTCACCTGGATCACCATGAACAAACTTTGGTTTTGCTTTTCTGCAGGTCCAAGCAATCTTTTGCCCTTGCAATACAAACAAGTCAAGTCCTCAGTGTAGCTTTAGGATGGAAAAGCAAGACATACATGAGAGAAGAAGCATACTCCTCGTGTAGCACTGCATGGTGCTGCCGATTCCTGTGACAAGAAATTTCAGGAGATCAAGGCTTTGCATATTAGTTGATGTCAGGTATAATTTTAGCAGTTACCTTTCTTTTCCATTGTTTCTCTATTCAGTCAACTTGAAGCGTATTAACTGAGAATTTAATAATACATAAACAAGACTTACTTGCAGCAGATAGAACAGTGAGAAGAATGGTCTCATCTAGTGTAAAGTAGTTCAGGTCACTACTGGACAACAAATTTGACAATTGTCCTGGAAAGAAAAAGATATCAGATAATAACCAATTTGAAGGCACTATTTTGGTGGCACAAAAACGACTCATCCCTGTATGTAAATAAAGAGACAGACCAGTATACTTTTCAGTCCAGTAGACTGTTCCAGTTGCTGGAGCCAACAAAGTAAACAAGATGCTTGAAGGTTTCATCGCAGATACATAGGTATAATCAGCAATAGTTTGGCTTGATTTTGCCTCCATTATGGTCTGGCTGATGTACACTGAAAAGCCTGAGCAGTCTAGGACTGGGCTTGCATGGATCACTGAGTTAGGTGCTGTTCTTCGAAGTAACTTTCTGATGTCACCATCAGGAGAAACTGAATATAATATCCCATCTAACGAGCCGATAGATATCCAACCTGTCACAACAGTCGAATAAAGTGTCATGAATGATGATATAATACAGATTATCACGCAAATATGAATGTTGAAGAGAATGCAGCTAATTAATGGAAATTACTACCCCATGAAAACTAAACTGCTCTAGATGTGAATGCATTAGTGAAGGAACAAACATGTTCCAAAATCCCAAGAATTGATGCTGGAAGATATTTTTTTTCTTTTACCATTGGAATCCACAGCTGGCAAGACTTTGTCATTGCTAAGTGGACCAACACTCTGCTGCCATGAAATGTTTCCTGTCATAACATCAAGCCCCATCACAGTCGACTTTCTTGGAAGGACAATGTATAGGCGCCCATTATTTCCTGGTGCAATTGTCATCACCTTGTCGATTGAGCTCAAGTCTTGGATCCATCTGTACTGACGGCTGTGGATGTACATCGAATAGAGCTGGCCTTCGGTATTCGTTATCTGTCAGTCATATGGAGTTAAAATGGCAGGTGATCATGCATACAAGTTGAAAGGACAAAAAAACTGTATGCAGGTAAATGATGCCTTACATAAAGAGTCCCCTCACACTGATCAACAACCGGAGCTGAACTGAAATAGCAGCCTGAGATGTTTCCCTTGCAGCCCAGACGGTAACCGAAGCGGTCGATCACAGGTCCGGCACTCCACTGCAGCTGCCCGTCGCGCAACGAGAAGGAGAAGATGCCACGGTTCGCAATGGTGATGAAAAGAGATGAGTAGCTGCTGCTGGTAGATAGGCCGATGATCTCCTCGGATGCTGAACTGTGACTGAAAAATACTTCTGATGATGGGGCGCTCGTGTGCTGGTTTTGTGGAGTTATCTTTATGACCTTATCTTCTGCCACCAGATATATCTGTACAATCGATACACCTTACTCTATGGTATGGCGCTCCAGTACAAACGAGTGTGCATAATGTAACAGAAATGTGATTCATTCAGCTAAATTTTAAATTTCTACAGACTACTAGTACTAGACCCAGAAGAAGAAATCATACTCCTGAACTGTTGATACCCCCAAAGAGATAACTGAAGAAGGTCTGCCTGATGCATTCTGTTGCATGCTTACCTTGTCCCTCTCGGTAACTAGGCTGATATCTTGTCTGCAGTTGTACCCGAGCGGAACGATCCACGCGAAGGATCCGTTCCGGTGGAACGCGAGCAGGTTCTTCCCGGAGCAAGCGACGAGGCGGCCTCCGTGGCCGATGATAGGGGCCGAGAGGGCGCGGCCGACACCCGGTGGTATCTGGGCTGCAGGAGAGAGCCATCCAGTCAGTGAGGCGCAGCCGAGGGCAAAATTTCTCACGGCAGGAAACGCAGAAGGTAGAACCGAAACAAGCACGGAAAAGAGCGACTAGATTATATATGGAGGAATTAATCGCTCGTACAGTTCTCAGCCGCGCTCGTGTTGAGCCACTGAAGCGCCGCCGGAGACGCCGAGCGCGCGGCGCCGGTGAGGGGGGACAGGAGAAGAAATAGGCGCGGCAGCAGGAGCAGCAGCAGCGACCCGTCGCCATGGCTGCGCGGTTCCAGAACGGGAGAGGTTTTTGAGTAACCGCACGCTTTCGTTTCCTGGGGTCCCCTATAGCGGGCGTTTGCTGGGCGCTCGCCCATAGCCCCTGCAGATGGGCCAGCTTTTGTCTGGCCCTCAAACATAATAGATTTTTTTATTAATCTTTAAAATAGCTTTATATTAATAAATTTACATTCCAGATTTAATAAACTAAGAAAAGATAAATTTTGAACATAAAAATGTTTAGATATGACATAAAATGTTGTTGTAAAAAATTCATGTATTTTGTAGAAATGTTTATGTTTTGGAAAAAAGCTCCATACGTTTACAAAAATTGTCCACGGGTTAAAATAAATGTTCACGGGGTCAAAATTAAATTTGTTCGTGGGTTCAAATAAATGCTTAGAAGATCAAAGCAAAATATGTTCATGGGTTCAAAAAAATTCACGAGATCAAAAAAAGAATGTTCGTGGGTTCGAAAAAATGTTCATGGATTTTTAAAATGTTCGCTAGCTAAAAAAAGTATGTTCATGGGTTCGAAAAAATGTTCACGAGTTTAAAAATTAAGTTCTTGGGTTCAAAAATATTTACACGAGTTCAAATAAATGTTTACGTGTTTAAAAAAGTATTCATCTATTGCTCAAAAAGGAAATCAAAAAAGAATCAGAAAAAAGAAACAGAAGAAATCAAAGAGTAAAAGGAAATTGAAACAGGAAACAAAAAAGTAAGCATTAGAAGAAAAACCGAAAAAGGGAAATAGACAAGAACATGGGCTAGCCCGTGGAGTCGATGGCTATGGGCTAATGGCTGCACGTTTCCTTACGAGATGGTCCAGTGCTAGAAGAACCGTTATTTGATTTAATAGCCCATCACGTTGACGACTGGGCCTTGTGAAGAGGGATTGTATGGACTATCAAGTGAAGAGGGAACCATGTAATGCGACTTTTTTCTTGATGTATATACTCCGGCGATGAGAACACCAACGATATTTTACCTGACAAACACTCCCTTGAACAAGATTTCACCAACTTCTAAGTCCTATCATCAGAGAGTTACGGCTTCCACACTCCCACACAATTGTTCCTACGCGAACGTGTACCCTCCACGAGTGCACGGAAGAACCACAAGCATGAAACGAAAATGACATATAAACGACAAGGTACATCGAGTTTTTCTCGCGAGATAGTTTGACCTTCTTGCATGATACTCAAATCACCGGAAACTTAGCCCTCTCGATTTGGCCGTTTCTCTGCGCGGATGCACGCATGGAGATGGCAGAAGATAAAAAAAACTGGTGGCGCGGTATGGCACGAAATATAGTCTCACCTTTTAAGGGTGTGTTTGGTAGCCTGGGTCTCCCCAACATCTCTTTCTCAACTGGACCAAGCTGAGGTAATACATGTTGGGCTGAGATTTTATTGTGTGTTTGGTAGGTTGTGTGTGTTGAAACAGGCTGACCTGAGATGTTGTTTGTTAGGTTGTATGTGCTGAGACTAGACTCCAGGAATTAGAATTACAAAAGGGTCCAAAGTTTTACAGATAAGTCCTTGAGCGAAATTCTAAAAAGCAATCAAGTCCCTCCAATCAGGCCCGTGATGTGGGCAGGTCGCCGGCGTGAGGAGGCAGTGCGAGGAGGCCGAGCTGGTCCTCCTCCGCCGCCGCCGGGAGTCCTGAGGTTGACCTTCTCCGTCGTCGCCGGGCGCGGCCTCCGGTGAGGTGCTTGTCTCCAGCGCACGTTTCCGGCGGCGGTGGTGGTCCTCCCGTGGCGAGGCAGCGCGGAGGAGGCGGCGCGGCGTGGCGGTCTTCGTGGCCGGCGGCGGCGCGAGCGGCCGTGGTGGTCTTCGTGGCCGGTGGCGGCGCGGAAGGAGACAGAGGAGGAGAGTGCCGGCGGCGGCCGTGGTGGTCGTCTCCGTGCCGGCCGTGTGTCGTCTCCGTGGCCGTGGTGGTCGTCTCCGTGGCCGCCGGCGGCCCGAGCGGCCGTGGTGGTCTTCGGTGGCCGGGGCGGTGGTCTTCGGTGGCCGGGCGCGGCCGTGCTGGTTCGTGGCCGGTGGCGGCGCAGGAGGGCCTGGGTGTGGAGCTCCCAGCGCGTGCGCGGGGGGGCAAGTGAACAGTGTCCGTCTCGGGGCGGAGGACCGTGTGCGTTTCCTGTTACGCGTACAGTGTATTGCGGGGATGAGGTGAGCCTGGGCGAGGGGAGAAGCTCGATTCGAGCTTCTCAACCCGGCACTGCCCAGAGCCCTTTTCTGCACGAGGCCGGCACTGCCGACGCGGACCGACCCGGGCTACCAAACAAGAAATGGAAAGCTCAGCTGGGTTGAGACGAGCTCAGCTGTGTTCACCCGGGCCACCAAACACGCCCTAAGTTAGTCACCTCCAGCGGGAGGACCGACACCAATGGCGGGGGCGGCCCCGAGAACATCTCCTCCCCACCGTCACCTAATGGTCTACTTCGTCACCATCATCGTCTCGTCTGCCTCATCTCCAACATCGGTAGGTTGTGGCCCTCGTCTCCCATGGTGGTAAGCACCATTGAAGCCAGCCTCCCATCACTCTATTGTTAGTTTGTTATGTAATGCTTAGGGTAAATTTCTCCGTCAACTTATGCAATCTTGATTTCACTAGGACACACATGTGATGTAGGCCTCGCTCCTATTAGTTCATAAGAGAGCAATTCTCATCAGATATGGTCCACTGTTTCCTAATGATAGGGAGAGGATGGTGAATCTAAACGACATCTATATATATAACTGCAACGAGCTTGTGAATCTGATTTGAATGAGTAAAGCCTATTTTGCCCATCTTGTGAAAACATCAAGGGAGAGACAATTGTTACAAGATAGCATCCACACCTATGTGGAACAATAAGTATCAATGTTCCTGCATGTCGTAGGTCAGAGGTTCAGAGTGATCCACGACACATTTAGCAGATCCGGTGTCGAGGTATCGGTATCATGGACGTCATGGATGAAGTGGGTTGAGACAATGTAGGCATGGCTAGCACGGGTAGGAAAACGCTTATAGGTGGAACCCCTTTCTGTGGCGCACCAATATTGCCATGCGCCACAAAATATATTCAGTGGCGCATGGCAGCAGGTGCGCCATAGAATTCTAGCCCTTTTTGTGGCGCATCTTTTGCCAATGCGCCACTGAATGACAGCTTTCTGTGGCGCATGGGGTCACATGCGCCACAGAAAAGAGCTATTTCTGTGGCGCATCAGGTCACATGCGCCACACCCCCCCTGGATCGCTTTTTCAGTTTTGCAAAAAAGGAAAGAAAATGATAAAATCGTCAATAAATAAAATCTTTTGAGATATAGTTAGGTTTTAGTGTCTAGTTGGTATAGAAAATTTGAAATATGAATTTTGACCTTTTTTGCAAAAAACAGAAGAAAAAAATTAGAACGGCCATAACTTTTGCATACGATGTCGAAAAAATAAGTTTAATATATCAAAAAAAAAACTAGAGAAAAACTCGAGCTCGATTTCACCAGGGTTTACCCGGTGAACTTTTCTCAGATCCTCGATAGTTCCTCGAATGTCGCAGGCCGGTCGCATGTTGCGACGAAGTTTTTGACGAAGTCCTCCTCAAAGTGGTCCCATGAGTCGTATGAACTGTTAGGTAGGCTCCTGAGCCAGTCATGAGCCGAACCCGTAAGCATCAGCTGAATGTATTGCATCGCAGTTGTTGTTGTGCCCCGTTGACAGGAGACTGCGATTTTGTAGTCCTCGAGCCAGGATGATGGTTCTTGGCGGCCGTCGAACTTGGGCGTTTCAGATGTTAACCTGAACCCTTTGGCCATCCTAGTCTCGCAGATGCGTCGACTGAAGCACAGAGACCCGCAGGGCTCGAACTCGTCATCAGAGTATGAATCGCTGCTAGAGGAGCGAGAAATTCTCTTCGGGCGACTTTTGTTGACTCGGCGTTGAGTTATGACGTTGCGTGCGTCCTCGCCATCTTGGAGGTGACGAGTGGGCGGCTGCCCTCGGTCCCTTCCAGAGTGATCTTTGGCACGGCGCCGGCGGCTCCGGTCTCTGTCTTCTCGGGTCGCGCAATCACGATCATCGCGACTCCGTGGGCTGGCCACGCGGCGACTTCCGTTCCCCTCGACTGCCCCTGCTTCGGGGTTGACGGCTGCGGCCGCCAGATTGAGCGATTTTATTTGTTGTCGATACAGGGCCGCGTTGGGGTCGCCTTCGGGAGGTTGTGTCGTTCTGAGGTATGTGGCCACCGAGAGCAGAGCTCCCGCGGATGTCTTGGGGATAGGGATCCCTTCTTCATCGTGAGTCATGAAGGAGAGACCCAGGTTGCGGGTTAGTTCCGCTCTTTCCACTTCTGGGATGCGGAACGTTCTGCTTCGACACCTCGGGTCTGTATTTCCCGTGGAGTGGACGGATAGCCCCGCCCTCCGTGCACTCGACGCGCTAGCTTGCCTCCTGCGCTCATCGAGCGTCGCCTGGTGGTTCTTCAGTCGAAGATTTTCCTGCCAGAGGATGTATTGGTGCGTCGCGATCTCCTCGACACGGGCATCATGGTGCACTCCCTGATGACCTTGTTTGCTTTGGCCGCCGCCTCCGCTGTGATGATGAGTGTTGTTTTTCCGTCCGGCATGTTTACCGTTATCGGATAGGTTGGCGCGTTACGGCGAGCGGCAGCCCCAGATGTTTCGGGATCCGTCCCGTTGTTCCCCAGAGCCATGCATACCTGGAAGGGGATGGCGTGTGAGATTTTGCCTCGGCCGCCATCGCTGCAGTTGTCGGTGGAGGTATCGGAGTCGATGTAGTCCTCGAGGAGCACACGAGGTTCGTTGATGTCGTACTGGTGAGCCGACTCGACATCTTCTTCGACTTCTCCGAAAGAGTCGAGGGATGCCGATGCCGATCTTGGTGAAGCAGTCAACGAAGACGCGGCTCCCGCGACCGAAGATGGTGTGAAATTTGTGGTCGATGTAGTCGCGGGTGATGAAGGTGCCGGTGAAGATGGCACGATCGAAGGAGATGTCACCGACGCAGCCGCGGTCGGTGCAGATGCGGTCGATGGAGATGCGGGTGAGATCGCCGCGAGTTGAAGCGGGTCTGTCAAGTTATGCGTTCCCCACCGACTAACATGGAAGTCGAAGGTACCAAAAGTCAGATCCGCACCTGAGTGGAGGTCCACGAACGCCGGGCGAGTGACCGGCGAGTGCGGATCAAAGCCGAAGGAGCCAAAGTACAACAGCTTGATGACCGATGGGGCCGGCAAGTTGCCGTTTGGCGACGAAGTCGGCGAGTTGCCGTTTGCTGATGGAGCCGCCGACACCGTGGATCCAACGCTAGTCTTTCCCACAGACGGCGCCAATTGACGTGGTGTTAACACATCAAATCCCATGGTTCGGTATCTAGGGTTGAGATTAGGGGGGGGGGGGGGAGATATGGTAGCGTCGGTAGTATCGTCGGCTGACAAGCAAGGTTTATCCAGGTTCAGGCCCCGGAGGGTAACACCCTACTTCCTGCTTGTCTGTATTGATGTATGAGGTGTACAAATGAGCTACAATGGCGTCCCGGCGAGATGCGATCTCGCTAGGGCTTTGGTGGTATGAGTCTTTCGTGTGCTAGATCGGCGGCCCTCCCAGCCTTTATATAGGAGGCTGGGTCTCGGGGATTCGCAACCGACTAGGTTTACAGGTAAGGTAAGTTTAAACTGACTAAGGTTCTACTTGTCTTGGGG
This sequence comes from Poa pratensis, assembly GCA_947311845.1. Taxonomy (NCBI): domain Eukaryota; kingdom Viridiplantae; phylum Streptophyta; class Magnoliopsida; order Poales; family Poaceae; genus Poa; species Poa pratensis. Next base: position 7,465,337 of record CAMZMU010000058.1, on the reverse strand, counting down.
CGTACGCCGTCCTCTCGGGCCCCCTTCGTGGGCCCAGATCGTGGATTGCTGACAAGCCCACCTATGGGCCTTAGCTTGTACGTGCACCAGGTGTCCTCATGATGGGGCACCCGAAGGGTACACCCACGTCAAAGACCGGGAGCCACGACGCCAGCTCCGGGCCGCGCAGGCGGATGAGGCGGCGATGGAGAAGCTCCGGCAGGAGAACCCCGAGCTCGTGAAGGCGGAGGAGGAGTACTTCGCGAGCCGGGACGCGAAGAAGCCGAAGACGGAGGCCGGCCCTTCTATGTCTACGCCGGTGATCAACATCGATGACTCCGATTCATCCGGCCTGTCGGATTTTGATTCCGATGACGACTCCGGTGTTGATTGGGCTCAACTTAGGAGGGAATCTGGACTGTAGTTCATGTTTGTCCAAGTTTTAGCTATAACTTTCAAATTTGGGTCTGTTTGGCAACTGTTATGTAAGAAATGTAGTCGAACTTTTCAAATTTGTGTCAAATTCAGTTCAATACTATCTATGTATGGTCTAAAATAGGGCAGCTGTTGGAGAGGAGGTGCCCTATTATAGGGCAGCTGGTAAAGCAGAATTTTTTTGTGCCCTAAAACGCTAAAACAGATGCCCTATACCCAAAAACAACCCTCCTAATAAAGGGCAGCTGTTAGATTTTCTCTTATTAAATCTCAGAAGACTAGATCTTCTACCCGTGGCTTCTAGCAAAAGTGTAAGCAACACAAATACTGCCTCACTTTTTTTTTTTGCTAAACACAGTACAACGCAGACGCTCACATACACGTGCACACTCACCCCTATGAACGCACACACGCACACCCTACCCCTATGAGCACCTCCGAAAGACTGATCCGGCGGTCGGGTCTTGAGATTGACGAAGTCACCACAGGCGCCTCGTTGTCGACGGGAACGTCGCCTCCCACTGAAGAATATTCCGCCTAAATGAGAAACACCAATGTCAAATCTAGGATTTGAACTCTGGTGGGCTGGGGGTACAACCACCTTCCTAACCATCTTGCCACGGGCAAGTTCTCTCTGCCTCACATTTATTGGTGACAATAATTTCATATCAACACCAATGTGGTCCGAGTGAAACCAAAATCATGTTCAACCCATAATGTTGGGATGCACATGGAAATCAACGCGGATGAAATTTGGACGGCGGTGGCAACTTAGCGATCCGTGGACAAAGTAACAACATTAAATGTTAAAAACCAACATGTTGCTATATACTCCCTCCGTCCAAAAATATAAGGCGCACTATTTTTGTGCTAGTCTTTGGTGCTCAACTTTGACCACAAATATATAAATAATTATGCGGATCAAGAATTTATAAATGGTACCGTTGGATTTTTCTTGTAAAATTCCTTTTTTCATATATTTTTATACAAATTTATGGTCATATCATAAGTATAAATCATGATCAAAGTTGTACGCCGTTGACCAACGAAATTAAAGGGCGCCTTGTATTTTGGGATGGAGGGAGTATAAATTTTAAAAAGGAAATACTGAAGCAATACATATTGATTTGGCTGTGGCTGCCGTCACCAAACAGGTCGAAGCAGAATCAATGAACCATTCAACTATATAAATCAATTTTTAAAAATCATTTTGAACCCGATAATTAGTATGAAAACTTCTACACAAATTTGACCATTCCTTTTTTTCTGCTCTTTACCATTTACTAGAAGAATTAGCGCGCTTTGCTGCGTCCATTGTTTATTTGCATCGCTTTGTTTGTTTAATATATGGGGTGAAGGCTAGACTTTTTTGTTTTCTACACCCAACTTGGCAGATTAAGTGTGTTAATTTGTGTAGAACATCCTGTATCCCTGCATCCATTTCCCGGCCGATCGATCTAATCGTGTGCCTCCTGTGTGAGTCGAAGCAAAATTGCATCTACACGCCCGCACCCAGACTTAACAAATGTAGATTTTTGGGAAAACCCCCCTAAGAGCATCTCTAACAGAGCCCTTCAAAGTTTAAGGGCCAAACCCGTAAAAGTCCGGCGACTTTACGGGCCGAGGCCGTTTTTTTGGGCCATAGCAGAGCCCGTAAACGTCGGGCGGCCCGTAAACGGGATAAGGGCGCCCGGGAATGCGCACCGCCGACCGTTATTTATGCTGGGCGAGCCACATTTCACGGGTCGAAACCCTTCAATCCCCACCGCCGCCGACGAGCAATCGACCCAGCGCCGCCGTCGCCTCCGACGCTCGATTCAGACGCCGCCGCCGCAGATCCACCACCGCCGCCGCGCTAGGATGGCCCCGAAGAGGGAGAACTCGCCGCCGCTGCCGGGCGACGATAGATTCGGAGGTGACTACTCCGACGAACGGCGAAAGGAGGTGGTCCGCAGCGATGGTGCGCGGAAGCGGTGCTCGCGCAAGTGGACGAACGACCACTTGCCGGTGCCGCAGCCGCTCCGCTACCGCGCCGTGGAGGAGTTCAACCGCCTCCGATGGGAGCGCGAGCAGGAGCGCCGCCGACGCGCGCGGGTCCTCAACGGCGGCGACGGAAGCTCCTCAGGTGGCGCGAGCAGCTCCACCGCGCCACCTGCTCTTCCTCCGCCGGAAAAGTACGACGCCGCCGCCTTCGGGTCCTCCGTGGCGGTCGAGGATTTCGTCCTCGACGAGCTTCTTGAGTCCATCGTGGCTCAAGTGAAGCTCCGTTCTGTGGCGGAGGCGGCGGAGAAGGCGACGCAGGTCGACCGCGAGGAGGAGATCGACGAGATCTTCCTCCACCAGGGGCTCGAGCAAGACCGCGTCGCCGCGGAGAAGAAGACCTACTGGGAGGCCTAAGCGGAGGACGTCGTCGACCTCATCTCCGACGAGGACTGAAGCTCCAACGCCTCCGCCTCGACCTCGTCGCCGCCGCACCCGAGGTTCCGGTGAGCCGCATTTTGGTTCTAGGGTTAGGGCGGCGACGATTAAGACTAGTTTAGCTTTTGGTTAGTGTAGGTTTTATGTAAAAATCTGTATGAATCGATGATGAACAAGTGTATGCAATGCATCGATGAAGAACAAGTGTTTGTTCCCACCAAAATTGCCAAAAAATGCAGTTTCGTTTAAGGTTTCTGCTATGTGCCGCTCGTATTTGTGAATAGAATTGTCAAAAAAACGCGAACCGTAAACCGTATTTGAGGTTTCGCGTTTGAGGGCTCTGTTAGAGATGCTCTAACTGTCCAATCCCCAAGACGCCACCCATCCTCTACAGACCAAATCGAGGTTTCATGGCTTCGTTTTCCTCTGCAGCCAGCCGGCCATGGTAAAATGGAGGTGGCGAGGCTTCCCCAGAGCTTGGAGACCGCGGAGGGGCGGGGCGGCGAGGAAGTCAGAAGTCGGAGGAGGGTCTCGCCAAGGATATCGTCGGAGTCCAGCGGCGCTGCCGGCGGCGGCAGCGATAGGCGGCAACCGCTAGGCCGTCTCGTCGCTCATGGTGGAATTGGGATTGGAAAAAACCAACTTCCCCGCAGGAGATTCCAATGCCGGCGCGGCCTTTCCATTCTCCGCAAGACCCTCCATGGCACCGCCGCCGATGGCGAACTGCTGCTGGAGGAGGCGCTGAGGTGCTCGACTTCAGGCTCAGGGCCGGTGGCGTCCCACTGCAGGTGAAGACATCAACGGGAGGAAACTAATTTGATTTCTTTCCAACTCGGCCCAAATTACTTCTGCATTCATGAGATTTTACTGATGTTTTGGACCAAATGAACTGCAGGTTTTGATGCATGATGTTGATCAGGTGATGGTGTGCTAGCTCTCCAATAATTTTCGTGCGCCTAGGAAGCAAGCAGTGGCATGGCTGGATGGTTTGCACTTGCTCAGGCTTGAGGAAATAATCCAAAGATTCTTCAGTCTAATTGTTATTTCGGTGGTGTCAGCAATCTAGAAAAGAGGCCTGTATATATTAGCTTTTTCTGCAATGTACGTCCTGAAGTTCAGAGTGACCAAGATCACGAGAGAAGAAAATAAGTTGGCCTTTGGCACATGAGGTAGTGATGTATATTAGAAACAGAGATGTGGGAAATGTATGCTGCTGTAGCTGATTGTAAGCACATTTTTATGTTCATGAATAAAGTTCTCTCTTTGAATATTGATGAGGTCTCAGCACAACTTTGTTCTGTTTTCCGTTAAGTGTTAGCTAGGATCTCAGACTGCTGCAGCTATCTAACAAGCTGACATGAGGAAAGTTTCGGTCAATTGTGATTGGATTCAACTTGGAGATAAAATTATCAGACAACAAATATGGTCATGCTTTAATGCTGTGCCACGAAGCTTGACAGTCTGCCACTACATAGGCACATATCATAGAAAATAACAGGAAGCTAGATTGACAATAGAAAATAAAGGGATAATAGAAAAACACAAATTATCATTCATTACAGGAATTAAAATGCATGAAACAAAATTATTTCCCTTGACTTGTTTTGCTTCGATCTGATCAAATGACGTTTATCAGGCGACACAAGACCATGGATGTGGTGCTCAACCCATGACTCAATCTTGTAGGTGTTGTCACCACATAGTTTGACAAAGATATGTGGATCACAACCACATCTTGTGTCTGTTTTCTTACGCCTTTTCTTGAATGGGTCACTGATCTCCTCATTGTTGTTGGACCTAAATCTTTCCCTATTACACATAAACCGTTTAGTCCGAACAAGCTGATTCTCCGTCTTCTTCTGTTGTCCGACACGAACTCCAAAACAGTGATTCAAGTCCCTTAAATGTCATACCTACTTTAGGCTTCAAATTCTCATCACATTCAGGTTTAAAAGATGAATCCTACGACACCAAGATAAACTGTGATTAGCATCATCGTGCATAGATCAATATAAGATCGATAGCATCCGTTGTCGATGCAAACTACAGAGTATAGTACTTACATCTTGTGTTATATCTGCGTTCTTTTTGGGAGTACTAAACTCTGCATCATTCATATGCATTTGCAAGTTGTTGATCGGCTCCATATGACTGCACACATTGCAACCCAGTTAAGATTTTGACACCCGCAAAATCTTTGATACAAATAATAATTATACACAGAAGGATTGATTTTTTTTCGTTTTACCTGAAACTTGTGGTGTGGCTGATTACTCCTGATTCGTTAGCACTTGTTGCTTGCTCGTGATCGGTTTCCATGGGAGCAAAGATTGCCCGATGATGCACTAGCATACATCAGCACGTGAGACAGGGAATAAAGGAGTTGAATACAGACAGGATACATGATACAGATAGGAACATACTCCCTCCGTTCCAATTTAATTGAAGTACATGTGTGTACGCGGCACCTGCTAGTGGAGACGCGATCGTAGCAATGTGCACGTCTGTCCGCTGGACACAGGGTCGTATGAACGTCGGAGAAGAGAAGCGCGCCGTCTAGGTTCACCGGCCGCCGTCGCAGCAGCGTGCAAGACTCAGGATCATATGTAAGAAGAGAAGCGCGCTCGCCTAGGGTTCACCGGCCGCCGTCGAGATCGCATCAACGTGGGCACGGCCGGTTAGCCCAGCGTCCAGGGGGGTTTCTAAAAAAAAATCAGAATTTCTGATATAGGGTAGAGGCTTGGAGAGCGGGCGCTTTTGTGCAAAATAGACGCGCACTAAGCTAGATAGCCAGGATTTTGATCGTGGGGTTGAAAACAACGGGATGCACGATACTGACCGGATTCACCAAATATGTTGCCAATTAGTAGTACAACGTCCGATCCATATTAATGGACTCAACTTTATCTAGATACGGATGTATCTAGTTAAGTGTTTAGACTAGATGCATCCGTATCTAGACAATGTTGAGACCATTAATATGGATCGGAGGGAGTACTACTAAACAAAAAACACTTATTCTAGCAATCGCATCCATATGCAACAGAAACAGAAGAAAAGCTAATCAAATTCCTATTTATAGGTATCAGGCAATTACAGAAATCGTGGACATGAAAAGAAGGCACATTGCAACTGAAATTCCAATATTCCTTTTAGTGTAGGGCTCTAAATTTTGCAACATTTGTACACGGTAGGAAAAGTAAAATCATATTGCAAAGTTATTCTTGATAACAACATCATAGTCTTTTCCTGCTTCCAAGCATTTAACATCGGTGTAAGCAAGACCTAACAAAATCATTTGCATGATTTTTCTTAATCCGGAACGAATAAATAGTGCAGTTCCTACATTTGGTTGAAATTAAGAAAAAACTTACAAGATCCAGATGTATTGCTAAACAAATAAGCAGTAAAGAAGGTATGAGAATTCATAGGTTTGTTGCGTATGGTCATTCGAGTTACAATAATATGTTTTTTTGTGAAAGCTTATATACAACGGAGAGAATTGTGAAGATATAAGGACAAACCTGGCATTCTCCGGCCATAACAAATCTTATATGGTTAGATGATCTAGATGTGAAAAAGAAGATAGCCAAAAGGGAAGATTCATGGTTAACGAAGAAAACAAAAAGGCTGCTTTTGTTTTTATTAGCTTTCCCTGGTAATTGATATGCACAACTCGAAGCAAAGATGTTATGTTGTACATCTATCAAACCTGCATCTGCATTACTGTTATCCCTCTCACTGATGGTAGCTAATGCAAGTCTTTGTCTTATCACCTGTCTCCTTCCTGAAATATATGGAAGTTAAGGAATATAGCTGTATCAGTGCTGCTCTGGTGCCATTAAAACATTTTGTATCTGTAGTATCTTTATTACAATGAATCCTCATCTATATATAGGCACAGGGCGTAGGTAGATAAGAACCAATCTAGTGAGAAAAATTGTCACCCATAATAGGTGTATCTCCTAGGAAAAGCTATCATTTTATTGTCTTGGTGGACTTAACAAATGACCACAAAAGAGAGATACCATTAACAAGACAAATGCAGTTCTCAGTTGTTCGACACTGAAAACAAGGGTTACACTTTGCATCCGGTCAGAATAGATACCACAACAGTCTCAAACACCACCACATTGTAGGGCAATATAAACATCAAACGTGCATGAGCTGGCCAACAACATCGAGATTACTAGCGGGACATCTTAATCTTCAGAGGCTCTACAGGACAGCATCTAAATAACTCCTGTTAATTGGATGGAATTAACGTCGAAGTTTTCGAGCCAACCGTCTCTTCATCAACGATAACCTTGATATTGAAGGTCTTTTTTCACGTTCGTCTGCGCTGTCTTCGCTATCTGAAACAACATTCTCCATTGGTGCTGCTTTTTGTTTGACGGAACAATTGCTTTGGCTGGTATTTTTCTGTGAATGAACAAGGCCTGGTTCAATGATTTGACATTCCTCTGAGCTTTCTTCACTGTCTGAAACAGCAATGTTGTTCATATACGTTGCATTCTGTTTGATGGGACAATAGCTTTGGCTGACACTTTTCTGTGAATCAACAAAGCCAAGGCCCCTGGGTTGGCTTTGGCTTATGTGGGGGACTGGAGCTGACAGTTGCGCTTCACTGGGCTTCCTGTTCTCATGTTCTGGTGGCTTATATCCCTTGTCACTGCTCTTGTCCATCTCAGACAGCTCAGATTTCAGTGACAACCTCTTACGTAGTAAGCTCGGCTTCTTACGACCTTGATTGCATTCTTTATCTGGTACTGACTGGGTATTTGGAAGTACATGTTGGGTATGAGAATTTTGTTGAACGAGATTAGTACATTCAACAGAAATTTCCCTTGAAACATCTGAGGACCTTTTCTTCAGATTACTGAAACCCGGCAGCGAAGGAAGATGATCTGGAGCCATATTGTCCTTCTGATAACTGCTCTTGCTTTCAAGCTTTACCAATTTCAGTGGCATCTTCTGACCAAGTGACCTTACATTTGTTCTATTACCTTCTGATGGTTTACACACACTGTCTGATGATCTGCCAATGCTCTTTGGCATACTCTCCACTAAAACATCATCCGAAGATTGTGTGGCATGGCCTTTAGTATTGGATGCTGACACTGGAAGATAATTAGGGAACTTATCTTCCACAGTTCCACTGTTCCTTTGGTTAGGAGCCTCTGATGTAACAGAGAGTCTCTGCCCATGTAACTGCAAGTTTGTTCTACTTGCTTGGTATCCTTTCTCGGAAATCACCCCATTATCTGCACTGACAGACATGCTTTCGGAAGTAGCATTCTGTTTGACAGAAGCATTGGCCAAGCATGTAGTAGGAGCAGTGGATATTGTTGTCGATCGTAAGTGGTCTGCCACTGCATCCTGCTTACGAGTGGTGGCGTTCTCTTCAGATCCTTCTGATTTTAGTGATAACTTTTTGCCCAGTAACCACATCTTCTTTCGACTCCCTTCACAATCTTTACTAGATGCTTCCGGCAAAGATTCTAGGTTCCGTGTTTCCTCCATTTGCGTGTTCTGTGCCTATCAGAATACACATTAAGCCCATGACAAGACTGCAGCAAAATGGAGATTGAAATTTTAGATGCTTGTTTACCAGAACTGAAGCATCCAAGGAGCTCCAGCCACTTGTGCCAACTACTGCAGGATTGGCATACTTCTCAGTCCATGATTGGGCATTTATGTCAAAAACTTGCCTGTTGTATTTGTACTCTCGGCTCTATCATAAAAAACAATAGCATGGTTGAATTGTGAAGAAGAAAGTTAGTTATGTTATGATCATTGATTTGCCTACTATTGCCACAAACACACTTATATTTCCTTCCAAAAGGAAGTACTTACTATTTCAGCCATCAGCCCGTCATCAGGATTTGGCTCATTTAGGAGCAAACCAATGCTTCTCAAAACAGTAGAAATGTTTAGTGATGGTTGCCAGGCACCCTGCATCCATAAAAAACATTGTTGGGATTTAGGACTATCTTCATGCGCAAGATAATTCATGTATCATAAATTAATTTTTAATCCTTATAAATTACCTTTGGAGGTAAATTTAGAATATCAAGGCAAATGCGTCCTCCATTGTCGATGTTAGGATGATAAATGGGCGTAACAAAAGTCACATTGGGAGGTTGAAAAGGATATCTGCATCTCAGCAAAAGTGTGACTGTCAGAACATTTGAACAACAAGGGGAAGAGGGTTAGATTCTATCATAATCAAAACAAACCTTTCAGGAATCTGGATCTTCAAAATGAAAACTCCTTTTGAATAAACTGTTTCCTCGGGCCCCTTGATTCCTTCATTAGTAGTAGGGAAGCCGAATCAAAATGATGAGGAAAATAGGTGGAATGCAAAATTTAGCTACAGTTTGGGGTGCCAGCGTGCAAGTGTGTGGTGGTGGGGGTACGTACTGGTCTCAATGGTTGATAAAGATGACAAGGCGCTCTCCTCTTCAGACAGATTAAGAGAGACCCCAGGAGGTGGATCACTCAGCAGAACTTTAATCTCTTTCTGCATTCTTAGACTGAGCCTTGCAGCTTGAGCCATCAAGTTATTTAGGGGAAACTCTAGCCTGCACAAAAGGCACATTACCTTTAAATATAACATATATTTGGAAAATTTAGCACAAGCAAATCAACAGAAAAATCAAAAGCACGGATTATTTTGCTCAATACTCGTGTCATTAGGTCACAATCTCACATATCATATTATTTTATCGAACCAGGATACCATAGTATACATTTACAAAGCATTAGTGGTAGTGGCTTATCATAGTATACCATAGTAGTATTAATGTATTATTGAACTTATTGTGTCAAGTAAGATCAAGCCATCATAGATAAGAAATAAACATTTTCGCAGGATTCCTGTTGAGGATGCAGAACAGCTGCATTCCATCCTTTACAAGGAGAAACGTATAAACACCACTCCAAGGTGTACACACCAAACGCCCGAGTAAATACCAACACAGGCCACTACACAGAACCACCTGTCCACCTCGTAGTCAATACGACCGGCGGGTGCACATGAGTATACTGTTCGTTGCAGGCCTCCACCTTGTAGGCCCTCACTCCTCGCCGGTGCGGCATTACGTCGAACAGTTTGGCGACTGGCCATAAAATAGACAGCGGAGGCACAGACGAAGGGCACGCACAAATCTTACCTATCGCATCAACGGAGATGAGCTCCGGCGAATGTTAGAGCGCGGTGGCGGCGCCTCCTCCTCTCCTCCTCGCTTGTGCTTGGCAATCGTGAGCTCCCACTCCCGCGTCTTGGTTTCGAAGAGAGATTTGGAGGTGCGGGGCGGCAACGCACAAGAAGCGTCGCAGCGAAAAGGGAACGCGGGCGTGGGGAAAACTTAAGTGGGCCGTGGGCCCTACTGGGCCTCTACTGTACAGTACGAGAGGAACGGAAGAGAAGAGAGGATTTCTCCCCTCAAAAAAAAAAAACCCTAAAAAAACAAGAAGAAAGGATTCCTCAATCCAGTAGCCACCGGCCGATGGCGACGACGGCTGCAGCGTACGGCTGCTCGGCGGCCGCGGTGCGGCCGATCACGGCCAGCCCCTTCGTCGGTCGCGCGCCCCCGTCCCGCGTCTCCCTCGCCTACTCCAACCCCAAGCCCAGGTAGCCGGCTCCGGGGTACGCTCCATACTAGCTTCTTCTCGTGTCGTATTCAGCTCGGCGATGCCGGTGCTAATAAGCTTCTGTGTTCCCCTTGCAGCCTGAGGGTTTCTCATCGTCGTAGGAAACTGTATGTCTCTGCGTGCTCCGATGAGGTTGGCCCGGACGCCTCCGCAGCTTCACCGTCGGTGAGCTGCTGATCCCCCTCTCCCTTCCGCTGTCTTTTATCCTTTGATATTGTTCGATGGACTGATCTGGGTTTTGACTCTTTTCTGTTATCGTGGTGGTTAGTGAATTGCTAGTTTTAGTAGCAATACTCGATTCGGAAACCCAGGATTTGATCACGCAGCCAGCAACAGTATGAACTAGTTAGCTGCTTGAAATATAATCAGTTAACTAATTACCAACTTCTGACCTGAAATTCAGATTGACGATATTTTGCTCTAGCATCGTCCATGTGTTTACCCTTAGAATCCCGCTATTAACCGGTGCTTCCGGTGGCCTCCGTTGGACATGTCCAAACCACCTCAGCCTGTGTTGGACCAGCTTTTCTTCTATCGGCGCCACTCCTACCCTCTCACATATCACCTCGTTCCTGATTCGGTCCTTCCTTGTGTGCCACACATCCATCTAAGCATACGCATCTCTGTGACACTCATTTGTTGAATGTGTTGTCTTACAGTGCAGTGCAAAGCCGATATTGTATCAAAAGACGTGGCCTTCAAAAGATAACACAGTGATGTAAATATCCATCTTAGACGATATTGAATGATGTGGCCTTCAAAAGATAACACAAAAACATAGCTTTTGAATTTGGTAGACTGAAAAACTTAGTGATGTAAATATCCATCTTTGTGTCATATAGACCGATATTGTATTTGTATTATGAGACTAACTGAACAGAAATAACTCAGATTTTATTCTCTATGGTGGCTGAGTCATTTTGAAATATTGATAATTTCGATTGAATATTATTTAGTATTTACTCCCTCGGATCCGTTATAACATTCGCCAGAAACGAGCGTGGGTAGTACAAACGTTACGTACATATTCCGAATCTTTTTCTGGATCGGAGGGAGTATCACTTTTCACGTATCATTGAAACTCGAGCATTGTACTGCAGATTAATCGGTAGGCCTGAAAACTAAAACAACATACATTTCTCATGTGATATTGCAGGACGCAACTTTTGATATAAAGCTTCCTAGAAGAAGCTTGCTCGTTGAGTTTACATGTACTAAATGTGATGCAAGGACAAAGCGTCTGATAAACAGGGCGGCATATGAAAGAGGAACAGTTTTTCTTCAGGTAAATTGTTTGGTGCATTTATTTATTTGTGCCGTTCAGCCAACCATTTGCTTATGTAATTACATACCTTATTTGCCTACTGCATTCTCTTTTTTTGAATATGAGACAAGACCATGTCGATATGCTCATGTACTTTCTGAGATATGCTGTACATTATTCTCTAACATGCCCACCACACACAGTGCGCAGGGTGCCAGGTGTATCACAAGTTTGTTGACAATCTTGGTCTAATTGTTGAGTATGACCTACGAGAAGAAAATGAGGTGAACGCTTGTACTGAAGACTGAATTGTAATGTGTTATTAGAAGCAATGTCATGCCAATTTCCTCTAGAAACATTAGGTTTGAATCTTGAGAGAATCGATTATTTGAACATTGTAGAGTGCTTATGGTGAACAGTATATCTACATTGAAATGGCTACAGATAATCAGTTTATAACGGGCTTATATGCACCCATATGGTATCACAGTTCACAACACCAGACTACGTTTTTTGTTGCAAAAATGATCTCTTATTATAGCAAAACGATACATTTTTGCCGGATGTTTGGGCACTAATTGTATGATATTCACGCTGTATACATATCATTCTTTGCTCTCATCTTGATGACTTCGATTGTCTGGGACATCACTTTTCGTCGTCATCTCTTTTTCTTGTTCTTCCTCGTTCACCGCTTGGTCCACATTTTCTGCTTTCCCTTCCTTGGCGCCATCCTTCTTTCTCTTGAGGAACTGGATAAGACCTTCAAGTGCAATCTCTGTCTCTTCATTCCTCATGAGCACCTCTGCTACCTCCGCCGGAGTCACCATGACCTCCTTAATTAACTCTTCTATCTCTGGATATGTGGCATGGTGATCTATAGAGTGGTAGTTGGAGGCCAGGATTCTAAACGACTCTGGGCAGCAGTACCCCATGTGTATGTGCATGTCCATCCTGCCAGGGCGCAGAAGCGCAGGATCGAGCCTCTCCTTGTAGTTTGTTGTGAAGATAATTATTCGCTCCTCCCCACTTGTTGACCAAAGCCCGTCGACGAAGTTGAGTAGCCCAGATAGTGTCACCTGTTCGACATAGCAGTATAGCACACTTCAGAATGGAAAGAAAGCTAGAGAACTGAGAAATATAAAGGGAAGTATCATTTCAAGTGTCTATCTAACCTTGTCCTCTGAAGGGTTGGATTTGGTACCCTCTTGACCTTCGTCCCGTTGTTGCAGCTCGACAGTACAGTCGATGTCCTCAATGACAAGAATTGACCGGTTGGTCATTCCGATGAGCAACCTCCTTAGCGTCGAGTTCCAGTTGACCTCAGTCAGCTCAAGATCATATACATCAAACTTTAGGTAATTGGCCATTGCTGCAATCATGCTGGACTTGCCGGTCCCAGGCGGGCCATACAACAGGTACCCTCGTTTCCAGGCCTTGCCGATCTTCTTGTAGTATTCCTTTCTCTTGACAAACCTCTCGAGATCATCCATGACCGACTGCTTCAGCTTGTGATCCATGGCCAGCGTGCTGAAGGTTGATGGGTGGTGGAGATCAATGGCAAACCATGACTCACCTTCGTTCATGTAGATCTTGAGGGTCCTGTTCTGCTCCTTGATTTTCTTGGCCATGGCCAGGATGTGAGGAAGGTAGGAGGTGAGGGCCTTGTCCTTGTGCTTCCTATGGAAGCTCATCTCGAATGACCGGACCTCAAGCTTGAAATTGCCGTTGCCGCCACGGCCGTTGCCATTGCTGCTGCCGGCGCTGGAGTTATCCCGGCAGACGAGGCGCCACTTGAACTCGGTGCCTTCATGGACATCTGCCATCTCTTCGCCCTCCTCCATGCTGAACATCATGCTCTTGGTCTCGTCGACGCGGCTGACCCGGAGGCGCTGCATGTCGGTGTTGATCCGCGTGGCGAGGTATGCCCGCGCCGCGTCGTAGAGCTGGTTGTTGGTCCACCCCTCGGTCTCCTCGATGATGATGGTGTGCTGGGAGGACATGTGCGAGCGGAGGTAGCCCATGCCGGAGAAGAGCAGGTTGCGCACCTCGTACGGCACCAGCTCGTTGACGACGCCCCGCACCAGCATCGCCGACGCGGCGAGGGACGCCGCGGTGGTGACAGCCTTCTTGTACGATTCCATGGCCTTGTCGTAGGACGCCATGGCCGGCGGCGAGCTTCTCCCGGCTCTCACTCCTCTGCTTTCACTTTCCTTCAGGACCAAGTGTTTAGAGATTTCAACCTTCCAAGTGATGGTGGTGGTCGGCGTTGAATGGGGGCGTTTAGCTGGCACACGGTTATATAGGCGCCAGCTGGTTTGCGTGGAAGTGGTTGGGTGACTGGTGAGTCAGTCAAGCTAAAAAATATTGGTCAGATTGGTGCGTTGTCTAGAAAGCAGGCCTTGGCCAAAGTAGAAAAATGGCATCACGCTACTTAGTGGTGAGTTTTCTAAAGGCAGCGGCGTGTTCCTTTGGTGACCGTGCAAAACAAACGCCAGAAATGGCCGTGGTTGGGTATTGAAAGCTCAAAGCAGAACAGACTAACTGGAAGCCTTGCTGGACGCCCACTTTCAGATAATTATATTGTCTCTTTATGCCTATTTTGTTATTGCCTTTTTCTTTTTTCTGCTGGTGAGCGTTCCTGTCGATGTTCAAATGGCCATGATGATGAAGCCATGTTACGTACGATCCACGTGCATGATGAGCGTCAGCAGCATATTGTTTCTGAGAAGGGCATGGGGTTTGAATTACGCGTTTTGCACTGTCCAGTGTAAAAAATATTGAATGCAGATTATGCGGTACCTGCTGTAATGCTGTGCACAATATATAAACGGGCGAATTTCGTGTGTGGGAGAACCATGCTAAAAATAGCACGCTCTAGCGTTCAGAGCAGTGTCTTGCTAAATGAAATGCATGTACAATCATCATAACTTCGTTGTGGTGGATTTACGGGCTGCGCTATTTTGTCGTAGTGCCATGTAATGATCGTGCTGCCAACATATAGGGCGCGTTTGGTAGCCTGTAGCTAGCCGGGCCAGGCCCGCTGGCTGCAGAACCACCATGTTTGTTTGCTTGCCTGCGGCCCGTTTTTTGGCTGGCACGCTGCTTAAAGCACTCTCCCCGCTGGCTGCAGAACCACCATGTTTGTTTGCTTGTCTGCGGCCCGTTTTTTGGCTGGCACGCTGCTTAAAGCACTCTTGGGCCATGCCCAATAGGAACTGCCGAATCGGCAGTTTCCATGGAGCCAAGCCGCCGGGATGCAAACAGTGGAGACGAGCGTGCGCGCGGGGAACGACGAAATCCTTCCCCTGTTTCGCGCCATACCTAGCTCCTTTCCTCCTCTCTTGCCCGGTCACCTCCGCACTTTCCCAAACCACACCGGCGGCTCCTTCCAGGCGACCAGATCGGTGACCGGACCGGCGACCACACCGGCGGCTCCTTCACCTGCACTTACGGCGGCTGGCCCGCGGTTGTGGCACCGGAGCGGCTGCAGCCAAGGATCCGCGCCGTCGTCTCCACGGGCGGCAAGCCCTGCACTTCTTCATCGCCGACAGCGCCGACCTCTCCATCATCTCCAATGGCGAGAGCTAAGGTAAAACTCTTCCCTACTAGTGTTAGAACATAACGGTACAGTAGATCTAGAACGTACTCATGTCAGATCCATTCTATTAGGATGACGCAATGGCGTTGACCAAGTAGACGGCATCACTGGTTGCCGTCATTCAAGCCTGGATGATGATGATTCACAAGATCTTAGTTAAGCGGTATGCTTTTGCTAGACTCCCATATGGTCCTATGTTAGCTCGAGATCGGGAGAGGATGACAAATCTGAACTTCATCTACAACACTTGTGAGATAGAGTCTATTCAAATGCTTAGAATGGGTAGAGGGCCCTTCTATGAACTTGTCAAGAGGTTTAGGGAGGGGGTCTGCTCAAGGATAGCATCCACACGTCTGTGGAAGAGCAAGTTTGCATCTTCCTTCATGTCGTAGGCCATAACCAGAGGTTCAGAGTCATCCATAGCACCTTCAGAAGATCAATTGAGACAATCTCCCGGTACTTCAAGCAAGTACTGTACACTATCGGTGAGCTAAGGCATGAGATGATCAAGCCACCCACAAGCCAAACGCCAGCGAAGATTAGAGATAGCTTCAGATGGTACCCGTACTTCAAGGTAAGCATTGCTCTGTTTGTGCAATCAGTGTTGCGAAATGTTAGGACAGAATATTCACTAATAGTTCTTGCCATTTGCAGGACTGTATTGGCGCCATCGATGGTACTCACATCACAGCTAGAGTGTCCAAAGAACAATCCAAAGCTTTCAGAGGAAGGAAGCACTACACCAGCCAGAATGTGCTTGTAGCTGTGGATTTTGATCTGAAGTTCACCTATGTGCTGGCAGGCTGGGAAGGATCAGCACATGATGCAACCATTCTTGCTGACAACATGTCTAGACCTGACGGGATCAGTATACCTGATGGTAAGTTTTACCTTGGTGATGCTGGTTATGCTTGTCGCCCTGTAGTTTTACCCCCCTTTCGAAGCACCAGGTACCATCTGAACGAGTTCAGTTCAAGATTCGCTCCTGCGACAGCCAAGGAATTGTTCAACCTGAGACACTCGAGTCTTAGAGTGACAGTCGAGAGAGCGTTTGCTGCACTGAAGAATCGATTCAAGATTCTGGACCAGAAGCCATTTCACACCTTCGAGACCCAGGTGAAGCTTGTCCTTGCATGCTGCATCCTACACAATTGGATCCTGGGGTGGGGTTTTGATGAGCATGTCCCAGATGAGGAGGATGTGACACCTGATGACATTGATCAAGGCGATGGCGTCGCCGCTGATGACAATGAAGCTTGGAAGAGCAAGCGGATGGAGTGGGCTGAAGCAATGTGGGCAGACAGAGGCATCAACAGGTTCTGAAGATGAAGCATCACCGTGAAGAAGAAGAGGACCATGAAGAAGAAGATGATGAACTGTGAACTATCGCACCCCCTCCCCCACAAACTATCTACCGGTCTGTAATATCAGTACTGCTAATTGATTCGTACTAGTTAGGGCTGTGGTATGGATGAACTGGAACTGCCATTCCTAGTAGTTAGGGCTGAATTATGGATGAACTGCATTTGCCTATGTCCTACCGTTGTTTTGCTTGCAACCAAACAAACCGCCCTGCAGCGAGCAAGCCGTTTAGCCGTAGCTGCAGGCTACCAAACGAAGAGCACCAAACTTGCTCACTGTTGCGATGCGGGCTACCAAACAAGATGGACAACACGTATTTAGGGGTGGCTACACTCAGCACTGCCCCCTGGAGCCTGCCCCCAAGGCAACGAGATATAGCTGCAGACTACCAAACAGGCACATATTGATGGAAAAGATCCTGATAGGTACATATACAGATGGAAGTGTTGCTAGAAACAAACCCGCAAATGCACATGCATTACTGACGTTTCTGGGTATATTTTTGGAGCCGTGCGTAGGATAAAGCAGCTTTGCAACTGTCAGCACAGACTTGACGGCCAAGTTTGTGACTTTGTGTGATGGAAAGTCAGCCACTCGTAGTTGTCGGCAGTTGGCTGCGAGTTTCCACAGGAAATTTCTGCACTTCTTCAAACCGTGCATGTGTTTCGTCATGGTCTCGTGTCCCCGTCACGTTTCCACGCCGTGCATAAACGCTGCTGTGACTAGAATATGTGGTTGACGTCCGACTGGGATTGAACTGACTGCTGTGACTAGAATGATCCCCACGGTAAACTACTCCACCATAGATCGACTACTCCACGGAGTATGTATCTTCAGTTGAGGATGCTAGTATGTCGACGCACTGGAGGTTCTCGTGATAGTTCGAAATTATTTGGTATCATTCCGCACCATAGACTTCTTGGAACAAAAATTTAGAACATCGCAGACTAAGGCATGGCCTAGTGGTGGGGAAGGGGCTGATGCCTTCCCACCCACCCGAGTTCAAGTCCTCATGCTTGCAATTTCGGTGATGCTGCACTCTCCTCTATCAAAAATCACGTGGCTCTCCCACGTAGGAAACAAAATTTAGAACATCTCCACCGACACTACCAATAAGGCTGGGCTTAAAAAGGGTGTCCAGCCGCGGCCCCAAAAGCGTAGCTTTGCCCGACAGAACCTAATACCACGTACGACACTCCCATCTCGGCCCGGTCCATACGAAGCAGCGTGGGAGTGCCGGACAAAAGCGGAAACCTGACCGGCGGATAGCCCCTGTCATCGACTCAAAAGGTCGATCAATGGAATTTAATGCGGGTGTGGGCCGGCCAACATGATAAAAAACGCGCAGTGGTGGTTCCCGACGTGTCGTGCTTAACCTTTCCCGATGCGCGTCACCGGCGTAATGGCTACCAACCACCTCCCGCGCTTCACCTCCCCATGCCGACTTTATAAAGCGCGGCGCGCACCGGCCCTCCTCATCCCTTCGCCATTCACTTCCTCCTTTCGCACCGACGTAAATGGCGAACAACGACGAAGCCAACAAAGTCGGCAACATCTGCAGGAGCTGCCTCACCAAGGAGGAGGCGACCGTGGTGGCCAAGAACCGCCTCCTCGTGCCACCGGTGTGCACCACCCGGCGGCTGGAACATCAACCTAGGCTGCCTAGCCATCCCGCCGCTCCCCACAAGCGAGAGGGAGCTGAGCACCGTCTTCCGGGATCACCATCCTCTCCTCAAGCCGAAGCAGCTGGTGAACCTAGACTTCGTTGAGGACAACGCAAAGTGGCTGGCAATCCTCGCGCCGGAGCGCCAGGTGGCCATCGAGCACTACGAGGGGCCGACACAGCCCGCCAGTTGAACTGTCGCGAGCGTCGGCATTAGTGGCAAGCCCCTCCACGACGTTCTGCGCTCTACGGGTACCAGCCACATCATCGTCACGTTCCTCATCGCACGTTCCTGAGCCCCTCCCTCCAATTCTCAAGCATGAGTAGCCCCCCCCCCCCCCCCCCCCCCCCCCCCCCCCCCCCCCCCGGCCCCTTGTTAAAGTCAAGGACGATCCCTCGCAAAGGACGGCGCCACTGTGAAGGGGCAGCAACATTTTTATCCGGGAGCCGCCATGCTCCGGCCCCCAGCGTCAAGGTCAAGGAGGAGAAGCCCTCGCCGCCCACGATGACGGAGGTGCGGGCGATGCCACGGTCAGCGGCGACAGATAGACTGGTCCGTGTACGAACAGTTTTACAATAGCCACTACTAGAATGATATTTTAGTTTTCGATTTTTGTTCCAATTTGTAAAATATATTCCAAATATGAATGAAATTCGTTGTTTTAGTTTAAATTATTCGTACAATTTAGTTTAAATTATTTGTACAAATAAAAAAACATACTCCCTCCGTCCCAAAATAACTGTCTTAGATTTGTCAAAAAGTGGATATATCTAGACATGAAATAAGTATAGATACATTCACTTTTGGACAAATTTGAGACACTTATTTTGGGACGGAGGGAGTATTAAGATCACCGTCCCATTAGCGTTCGTTCGACACAGACCGTCTATTGTGAGCGCAGTTGAATATGTTGTTGGTTTGGCTAATGCGACCATTCGACGAAGGAGACGTTGTTGTCACAGTAAAAGCGCTTTGATCGCGTGTGCCAACTCTTTTTTCTTTTTCTTTAAACCGGACGGGCTGGACGTACGATTGGACGGGCCATGGAATGGAAGCATGTGGCTATCTAGCTATGCAACGTATCGTGCAGAGATGGATCGCCGCACAGAGAGAGCTTTTGCCCAAACAGGATGTCTACATGCGATCCATCGCTGAAAGCCAAAGGACCGGTCGACCTGCTGCCCGCCGTCAGTGCTCTCCACGTCCGCTAGGCCACCGGTAAAGCGTTCTTTGTTTTTTGGTTTGTTGGTACTACGACGGAAAGCTTCTTCCACTTCCCGATGCTAGAACGAAATGCATTTGTTTGTTGGTTCATTCATTCACCATTTTAGTATTGTTGGTTCATTCATTCACCCATGCTAGAACGAACGCAGCTTAGCCATCTCTAAGCCAACCTCTTGCATTTTCTGACTTTGTATAGTGATTTTGTCCGAAATTTGACGTCTTTGACCCTCTTGCCCGGGCTTCCAAAACTTTCTGGGTCCGCCACTGATGATATGCCATGTGAATAGAGATAAAGGATATAGATTAAAAGTTGGGTTCTGAAAAGTGGGCTTGGCCTTGTCGGTGGATACAAACGAAGCACGTGAAGTTATAGGTATGGCGAACTTTTAACAAAACAAAACTCAAAGCCTAAGGTCTCCTTTGATTCATGGGATAGAAAAAGTGTAGGAATAGGAATTTCATAGGATTATTATGGCATGTCTAATTGAATCCTATGAGAAGAGGAAGTTCGTCTGATTGTGATGAAGAAATTTTTCCATGAGGTTAGACCTCATGTTGTTTTTCTATGAAGTTTGTACTACTAGATTCCTATAGGAATTTTTCCTATGGGAAATGATCCTATGAATCAAACGGCTTCGAAGGAAAATTTTCCATTGGATTAGAATCCTATACAAATCTTTTGGCAATCCTATGAATTAAAGGAGCCATAAACGACTCCCTAGAAGTATTTAAGAAGGAATCTAGGGAAATTTGGACAACAATAGAGGGGTTGCGGAATCCCACCCTAAGCCTAAACTACTCCCTAAGAGTATTTAAGAAGGAATCTAGAGAAATTTGGATAACAATAGAGGGGTTGCGGAATCCAACCCTAACTCGGTTTTTGGTAGGTTCAAAGTTCTGAAATCTCCACTTGAAGTGCCATCTTTAATTCTTGTGCAGTGTGATGAGACAATAGTAGTGAACAAAAAAAACTCTCCCGTCCCTCGCGTCGCCCGCTCCGGGCGCCTCGGGGAAACCCTAGCCCGCGCCACCGCCAGGGCCCCGACGCCTTCTCTCCTTCGCCGTTGTCGTTGGCCTCGCCGTGGTAGCTCCCGCTGTCAAAGGTGGTTTGGGGGCGACTTGCGATGGACGCGATGATGAAGGCCGACGTCTTGCTTCTCTCTGGTGCGCGTGGCGGCCAGGCCGGCGGCACTGCGTTGGGCGGCCGGTTGCAGCGGTGGCGGATAGTGTGGTGCTGCAGGGCGACGGCGGCCCCTCAGCTTGCTGCCGGCAGCAGTGGCGCAGCCAGGTCTCTGGGCCGGGCGGGCTGGGTTGTGTGTGGCGACTCTCGTGCGCTGCGCCGTCTGGTGCGGTGCGCGGTGGTGGCTGGCTGTCGTGTGGCTGGGTGTGCGGGGGCTGCAGCGCGGTCGGCGGGAGGTGGAGGAGTCCCGGCCGACTTCCCTTTGCCGACATGTCGCTTGACTTCAGGAGCGGAAGCGCGCGAGCGTGGCTGGGCGTGAAGCTTTCCTGCAGCACTTGGATGCCAGGGCGGCGGGCCCGGACTTGGTGGTGGCGTCGAGCTGAGGTAGGAGGTGGCTCAGCGCGAGACGGACCTAGGCCCCGGCGCCTAGCTCTATTTGGTGGTCCTGGACCGTCGGGCGCGTTGGGCTGACGGTGTCTGCGTGTGGGTATGTGATGGTGAGTTGTTCGGTCCCCGTGTGGACGGGCGGGCGGTTCGTGTTTCTCTGCCGGGTGAAAACCTTGCCCAGGACAGGCGACGGTGATGCCCCCGGGCGCCACTTCCTTCTTGAAAGCGTCGTCATGGCGGTGCTCCCACTCCTCCGCCCGGGAACGTCCGGGGGAAACCCTAGATCCTTCGTGGATCGGTCGAGGGCGGCGCTTCGGCGTCGTATTCCCCTTGGGCCTCGTCTTGGATGTTTCGTCGGCCAGAATGATCCGTGGGGATGTTTGGTGGTCAGCGGCGACGATCTTCTCGTTTTCGGCTAGGTGGCGCGTGACCCTGGGGCCGGCGTGGATGTTGGAGCGGCGGCTCCAATCTCGCTTCCGCTGCGTTGCATTGAGGTGCAGGGGTGTCGGCCTTTCCTGCTCGGACGGTTTCATCGTCGACTTGTGTGGTGCATGGCCTCGTGGCCAGCGTGGATGTCAGAGCGGCAGCTCCGGGTTTCGCCTCCGCTATTGCGTTGAGGGGTAGGAGTGTCGGTCTTGGCCGCTTGGGCGGTTAGGCCGTCGACTTGTGTGGTGCGTGGCCTCGGGGCAGGCATGGTGCGTTGTGTTGTTGTATATGGTTTTCGGCCAGTTTTCCTTATAAACTAACCAATTCATTTCTTTTATATCAATGGAACGGCAAGCCTCTAAATGCATCAGAAGATATATTATGTAAAAACGATAATCCTGTGTTCAGTGCAAGGATGCAATCATAGGACTTGCTTCGGAAATGCTTTACTGTATGTACGATAGTCTACTTACTTCGTGTGTTGTCTGGTCAACAGGAGGGCATGCATTAACGCCCAGTTTTGTATTGGCCAGAATAAAAGATGCGGTGTAATCCATACATTTAAATTTAAGTATCATGATTTTCACAGCTTCATCCATGGCTCAATCAGACAATATCATATGGACTGACAAACAAACTCATGAGTCGTGATAAGTTGTAAATCATAGGAATAACATCTCAATTTTGCAAACAACGTCAGATTTTATTGAGATCCTGCGGTTTGGGGAGTACCGAGTAACCCATTTGTTCCCTACTATGACACATTACATCCAGCAGAATCTCATGTTATCAAAATAAATATCTCACGTAAACGTAGCATTCGGAGATGAGAAAACAAATGCTGCCATAACTTCAGGGGATTGAAGCACATTTGGAACAGAGCGGTGGTGTTTGATTTGGTCGAATCCTTTCTTGCTAGCGGCTGATGGGGGTGTGCATCCGCTCGACGATTCTGTTGATGGCATCGCGAGTCATTACAATGGTGTCATGCTGCAGGATGCTGTAGACATTGAGACCCTGTGTTTGAGGGCATTAAACATCAGTATTGTCTTCTTGGGTAAAAAGAAAGGGGGGAAGTACAATATGACTATCTTCAATATTCCACACTGAACTGCTGAGATTCGGAGACACTTACAATTGACGGAATGACATTCACATAGTGAAGATTCTGAGTAGCCAGCTTTAACTTCTTATCAATGTCACCTCCATCCACCAACAAAACCTTTTTCGTATCGTCCATCTGCTTTATGTACTGCACAATGTTCTTTGTTTTGTGGCTAGGGACTTCTAAGTCCTCAAAGATGCAGAGCTATAAAAGAACACGATCGTTAATTTTTCTACGCATACTTATTTACTGCAAGAATGGATTCAAATGGAGAAAATCCAGACTGTCTTTTATATAGGTAATTAGGTATTTGAACGCAGGATCAAATATGTCAAGACGCTTTGCATGGTGAAGAATTCAGGAAAGATCATTACAATGGTGTCATGAAATTTATTGTCTTTTATATAGGTAATTAGGTATTTGAATTTCAGGATAAAATATGTCTAGACAAGTGAAAACCATCTATACAGAACTGGGCAAGTGGTTAGCCTGTTATCTTGAACTTCAGGAAAGATATGTAGTGTAAAATATAGCAATATTGTCATGAAAGCATAAAATGTAGCAAAAACAGTTCCTCGGGCATCCCATAGTGACATGCAACATAATGTGAAACAGCACAGAAATTATCACGTAGTTCTCTAGCACATACAGACATGATTATTGCTGAAGAACGAAAGGGAACTGCTAAATTAGGGTCCAGGATTTACTATAAAAAATCATTTTGCAACACAAATAGTTATTCAGGCATAACCGAAAGCAGAAGCTAACTGGAAATGAGAGCATCCCTGAAGATACGCATTAATTTAGTACAGTGGCAGATACCTTCCCCTCAGCTGTTCGAGCAGACAAGGCGATCTTAAGTCCCAGACGTCGTACTTTCTTTTGCAACTTGAATGCATGGCTTCGTGGTTTAGGGCCATGCATGGTTGCACCGCCTCGAAACTGTTGCAGTCTAAATATTAGTTTAGTTGGAGCACAACATGAGGAGATATCTCCCCAGATTATGCAGTAAAATACATATGACTGATATACTATCATCATCGGGTAGTATAACCTGACAGCCACGCAATGTTCCATGACGTGCTCTTCCAGTTCCTTTTTGCTTGTAGGGCTTTCTTCCTGTGCCACTCACTTCACTGATAGTTTTAGTCGAGTGTGTCCCCTGTGAAAGACAGGTGTTTGCAATTATCAAAAGGTACAGCACAAAATATTCTCAAAAGATAGATACAACTTAAATATCTAACTGAAGGAAGTACCGATTTCATACCAATATATTATACAATGAATCACATGATTTGGGAGCTCAAAATCTGTAGAGAATCAAAAGAAAAGGAGAGATCGTATTGTGCACCTGTTGTCTTTTAGCAAGCTGCCACCTTACTACTCGGTGTACAATATCCTTCCTAATTGGAACATCAAAAACATCACCATCCAAAACCATAAATCCCTTGTCCTCATTATGGAAGTTTGTTACTCTAGCTACTAAGTCCTCATACTGACCTGTAATACAAAAATCTGATTAATTGCAACTCAGCACAATTTGAAAAGCTTGCTTAGGTTGAATGAGGCTAAATTCTCAGTCTAACAATCACACCGAGTCATCTGAGAGATCCCCATTGGTTAAAAATAATATTGTGTAGGTCGCTCGTGAGAAACAGCAATATGATAGCAGCCAATGGATAACATATACTAGAAACGTACCAAGTTCTCGGTCTGGTGTCCAAATACTCTTGCTAGATAGAAGTTCCGGAGGAATCAGCGCGTCATTTGCTGGAGCCAAAAGAGTTGAATACCTGTTGCAGTAGACATTTGGCAAAATCTGCAAATGAAAAACGCTAACTTAGAAGGCAGAACTAGAATAACACGCCATGAAACATGGCAAAGGGACTTAATTAATACACCAAAGGACAAAAGATAGACTTTTGAACATTGCACAACACATATAATTTCTCGTTGCTAATCGTTAGTGAGCTAGAACTTCATATCAACATGAGAAGTTTGTTCTTGACACCCTAGCAACCTAACGAGGGCGCACAAATAACTGCAACTGTTTAAACTATCAGAAATCAAATGATCCATGGGGTCAAACCACATCAAAGATGTAGTATTAGTGCATATATCAGTTCAAACAACTTTAGGAGATCAGGCAAGCCAACTATGGAGATGGACAACAGCTAAAGTACGATCCAATTGAAGATATAACTGCACAAAATATAGCTGAACATTTCTACTTGAAAAAAGCTCTACTGTCTGTATGTAGAGGGGGGCGGGAGTACCAGATACAGACCTTCGCGAGGAGCGGGACGTCGCGGCCGCCGGCGCCGATCTGCGGCGTGCATGCCGTGGCGCGACGCAGGAGCGAAGCGACGTGGGCGAGGGCGCGCATTGACCTAGTGGCGGCGGCGGCGGCGGCCGGGGGAGCTGGGGAGAGAGAGCCGGAGGACGAGCCAAGCCACACTGGTCACCCGCGGGCTGTTACCTGTTAGTCCGTCTGGAATACGCTAAACGGTAATTGGGCTAAGCCCAATAGCTGCAGTTGACAAAAGTTGGGCTGCCCAGAGCGGGCCAGAAGGCAAGAACCAGCGGTCCAGGTAGGCGACGATTATTTCTAATTTGTTTCCGTGTCCGTTCGTCCGTCGATTTGCCTTTCCTTCTTTCTTCCCAAGAGGCAAGGCGAGCAGAGTGAACGGAATTCGAACTGGGATCGAACTCCGACTTCGCCACACACACCGCCATCTGCTCTGCTTGCCTGCCGATATAAGCACATGAACATCTGCCCATCTACCAATTCTTCCACCTCTTAGTGCTCAAAGTTCCTCCCCCGATTCAATCGGCGACGATCGATCAAACGCGCGAGCGGAACCGAGGAAGCAGGATATCGACCATGATTCTCGTGCGCCTGAAGCTGCCGCGCGCGTGGACGGCGGAGGAGGACGCGCGCCTGGCGCGCCTCGCCACGGAGAACGGCTTCCGGCACTGGCACCGGGTGGCGGCGCAGATGCCGGGGCGCTCCCGCGCGCTCTGCCGCGACAGGTGGCGGGACCACCTGGCGCGGGACGTCTACCACCGCGCCTTCACCGCCAGCGACGACGCCGAGCTCGCCCGCCTCCACCGCCTCCACGACGGACGTTGGAGCCACATCAGCCGCGCCGTGCACCGGCGCACCTCGCGCGTCATGAAGCGCCGCTGGAGGGAGCTCCGCAAGGACAGCATCGCCAAAAAGGTGGCGTTGCAGCAAGCGCTCGACGACGCCCTTGCCGCGGGTTTGAGTTCTTGCAGCCTCGGCTGCCGCCCGATTGATCCAGTTGACGGCAGCCTCGCGTTAGGTTTCGCCTGCATGGCCGTCTGATCCCTGCTTCCTGCCCCGATAGTCTAAACATAGATCGATGTTCATCTGTATTCTGTAATATGCTTATTTGGATGTATGTCAACGTTGACACTGTACATGTAAATCTGGTTACACTTTTCAGGGAAGCAAAGTATCTACTGAGTCTAGGCTTCGTTGAGTACCGCATTGTTTTTAAGCCTCGTTCCTGTAATAATCCAGCGCATGTGCTGGCAAAACTTGGTACGAGTGAGGTCTTTGGTAACCATGCTGTGTGGTTTACCGACCTCCCGATTGATGTAGCCCATGCAGTGGCCGACGATGTTGTCGAGTCCACAGTTTAAATGAAATGCCAGGTGTTCCAGTTAAAAAAAAAATTGTTCCTTAATTTCAAAACTTTAATTCCTATGTATTTGAAGTCAGAAACACCAAGTAGACAGTAGCTGCCTTATTTTGATATGCTTATGTTGCTGCATTTTTTCTTCAAGGATTTATGTTGTGGCACTACGGTGTATGATCCAATGTTGTGCACCGGCATTCGTGCGATTAGTTACCTACATCTATTAGAGCAACTCTAGCAAATACCATATAAGTCTCTCGCCCCGGAAAAGTCCGGCCAATATGTGGGGTGGACCATTTTTTTTTGCCCGACCAGATACCGCATATCAGGTCGACCCGAAAAATTTAATCCGGGCCTCCGGATAAGCGGTGGCTTCGGTGGAATATAAACGGGCACGAGTGTCGGATAGGGTAGGCGATCCCGAGCCCTCCGCCGCTACCCTCCCAAAGCTCCGGCGAGCGATTCACCGAGCTCCGCCTGCTCCTCTCCCCTCCTCTCCTACAGGGAAACTCTCTGCGCGGCTCCGCGGGCGCGACAGAGGCCGTTCGCCACCGGAAGACGAGGAGGCCCGCCGCCGACACTCGAAGGGCGCGTGCAAGTGCGGCTCGTACAAGAGCTGTCAGTGGCTGAGGCTCCTCGGCCCGGAGAGGGCGCACAACGTGGAGACAGGAAGCTCCTCCCGTGGCTAGAGGAGGAAGGCCAGAGCTGGAGGAGAAGGTGGAGGAGGAGTACCGGCTGCCTCTGTTGCCGGTGGGCAAGGTGGTCATGAGCTGCGGCCAGCGCGGCAGCGGGGGCACGACCTTGGCGGTGCTCGACGAGCTCCTGTCGATCTTCAAGCGCATCGACAACGCCGACGACGAGCTCGTTCTCGCCACGGTCGCCAGGGATGCAGGAGCGCCCGGCACGGCGGAATGCCTCCAGCGTGCGATGGACGAGCACGAGCTTGCGTGTGATGTTGGCTGGATCTACGAGAAGGCGGAGCTCGGTTTCTAGCTCGGCGCGGAGGATCTCACCGGCCGGATAAGAAGAACTAGTTTCATTTGCATCGTAGTTTAATTTCTGTTCTTTCATCTTCTATGTTAAAATTGTCGCGCCAGTTCAGTTTCATGTATCTGTTCTCGGCTAGCTCTTCTTGTATCAGATAATTAGTATCCGATTATAGGGTATCATGTAGAGTTGCTCTTAAGCCTGTATTTTGTTCGTCCACTAAGTTACAAATCGTTGAAGCATCCATAAATCTTGGCGATCAGTTTGTTCCACATTTGCCACTAGATGTAGCTCACTCAATTGTTGATTGTGAGGCAGAGGCTGGAGTATCCACATTTCGCAGCGCCTCACACTTGTAGGCTCTAGAATATTTTCAGATCCCAACTGCCAACAACATCAAGGCCTCACCGTTGCAAGATGAAAGAGAAAAGTATACAACCCCACAACTTCTACGTTTCGGACATAGGGCCCCACCAAGCCAAAATTACGGTACATAATCCCCATAACTTTGCAAAACCGCACAGAGAACTCCCTGGCTGGTTAAAGGTTAGAAACATCCTCTCGTTCCTCTCTCCCTGTGGCGGCGGTCAGGAAAGGCTCCTAGTAGCCTAACCCAGCCGAAACCGTTGTCGTCGATCTATAGATCATGGCGAGCTCGGCGCAGCACGTAATCCAGTGGAAAGGCTCCTAGTAGCCTAGCCTTATTTCAATATGTAAGTATAATTACCAAGAAAAAGAAGAAAGAAGGATTTATTTGCAGTTATGGATTTCACATATAACTAGAAAAAAGTAATTTCCTTTTTGAATGTCATCCAAAAAAGTGTATACGTAATTGGAAGCAAAAGATTTCTTTTTCCATAGTACATGCTTATTCTTTAGCAAAATCAAAATCATTTTCCAGCGGCAATGAGCATCCAAAACCAAAGGATTTTCTAGGCAACAAACAAACAAATAATAAGGTTTTGGAATAATCTGAATTGACTGTAAAAAATAATACAATTATTTATTATGAACAATTTGGGTTAATTAATTAATGTACTTTTATATATATGTCGAATTACTCAATACAATATTCTTAGAACAAACCTATTTAATATCTACTATATGGAAATAAAAGTTTCGGTAGACTATGTGCTAAGGATTCCTTCCTATCAATGATCAATGAACTTTTCACAATATAATTCTTATAATAAACTATGAGAATTATATAATGAAAAGTGGAGAATTCTTGCAATATGACTCAGCACTTGTCCATTTTCATCTGTTTTCTTCAAATTCATTGGTCGAAGGTTAGTAAATATTATTAATAAGAGCATAATGACTTTCATTCTATATTATAAATTTTGAAACATAAAAAATCCTTTTTTGTTTATCCATTGTATTTCATCATTTCATAGAAACAAAACTATTTTGGATTTTTTTCATTTTATTGATATAATTTTCAAAATTATGCACTAGAATGGGTCGATCGATTTAATATGATACTTAAGAGTCAAGTGGGTTGCTGGTTTCAATGGGGTCACATGAATCTGCATCATCGTACTCAATACCATACTTTGTCGTTGGTTCCATGCAGTTGCCAACATTTTGAGTATACAATTCCACATTTGTAAATTCAGTGCCCAAATTTTTCTCTCTTATATTGCATTACCGACAAGGAACTCAGAATTTCATCTGAGCTATGCGGCTTAATGTAGCTCAAACGTTAAGACACGCACGATAAGGTTTTTAATGTGAAGTAAGACCTGGATCTTCCTTATCAATGGTTGTTGGGCCAAGTTAATAAGTTTGAGGGCTAATGATTTATTGTATTGAATCATTTGAATGCATCATGACCAAGTTCTTGTGTGGTTTACCCTTCATGCACCAAATTTTAGTTACCTCTCATTGTGTTTTCTATTGATGAAATAACCGAGTCACATGGTCTTTACCCTTATTTCTCCAGCAGGGTAAATATCCTTGTATGGATAATAGCCCAATGCTAGTCTTGAGCGTATTCTCAATTGATTGTATTCCCTTTGGATTGAGTTATAATGTCATAAGATGTGAGTTGAAACACAAGAACTGGGATTGGTGAATTGTGTGGAAGTTACTGGGTGATGTAGCTTCCTTGCCTACACTACAACATTTTCACTTTCGGTGTCAGAGAGCTGAAAGTTTGTTTTGCTTGCACTAAAGAATTATTGCTTCTCTGTCTTGCATGTTTAACACACTTTTATTTTCCTTTCCGGAGCATGGCATGTTCAACTTCTGGCTGCTACTCCTCCGTTCCAATTTAATTGACTTGCTATGCACCAAATATGGATGTATATAGACATGTAACAAGTCTAGATATATCCACATGTGGTGCATAGCAAGTCAATTAAATTGGAACGGAGGGGGTACATACCAGCATTGCCGTCTTCCACAAGTTCGACTCCGTGCAACAGATCAGCAGCAAGTTCTTCATCTTATCATCTACGCCATCCAGTGAGAACTCAGGTACGGTGAACTCTTTTTGTTTTGCCAAACAGGTACGGTGAACTCTGGTGCTTAATGTTTTTCATCTGGAGAATGAATGTGGCAAGATTCTTGACTAAGCCCAATAGCTGAAGCTAAGAGAAGTTGGGTTGTGCAGAGCGGACCAGAAGGCAAGAATCAACGGTCGAGGCAGGCTACCGATTTTTTCTCGCGAGAAATTTGATTCCGCGTCCGTCCGCCGGTCGATCGGGTAATTAGTTGCCTTGCTGTCTTCCCGAGAGGCAACGCGAGAGTGAAAGGAATTCGAACTGGGATCGTACTCCGAGTTCATCGAGTCGGGCAGCTTGACTCGCACGCCACACACCGCCCTCTTCTGCTTGCCTGCCGATATAAGCACATGAACATCTGCGCATCTACCAATTCTTCCACCTCCCCGTGCTCAAGTTCTTCCCCCCGACGATCGATCAAGCGCGGGAGCGGAACCGAGGAGTAGGAGGAGATCGACCATGCTTCTCGTGCGCCTAAAGCTGCCGCGTGCGTGGACGGCGGAGGAGGACGCGCGGCTGGCGCACCTCGCCAGGGAGAACGGCTTCCGGCACTGGCACCGGGTGGCGGCGCAGATGCCGGGCCGCTCCCGCGCGCTCTGCCGCGACAGGTGGCGGGAGCACCTGGCGCGCGACGT
The DNA here is from genome assembly GCA_947311845.1 of Poa pratensis. Taxonomy (NCBI): domain Eukaryota; kingdom Viridiplantae; phylum Streptophyta; class Magnoliopsida; order Poales; family Poaceae; genus Poa; species Poa pratensis. The sequence goes on along the minus strand of CAMZMU010000058.1, from coordinate 7,434,842 downwards.
CTACCACCGGGTCTTCACCGCCAGCGACAACGCCGAGCTCGCCCGCCTCCACCGCCTCCACGACGGACGATGGAGCAACATCAGCCGCTCCGTGCACCGACGCACCTCGCGCGTCATGAAGCGCCGCTGGAGGGAGCTCCGCAGGGACAGCAGCGCCAAGAAGGTGGCGTTGCAGCAGGCGCTCGACGACGCCTTGCCGCGGGTTTCAGTTCTTGCAACCTCGGTTGCCGCCCCGATGGATCCAGTTGACGGCAGCCTCGCGTTAGGCTTCGCCTGCATGGCCGTCTGATCCCTGCTTCCTGTACCAGCTGGAGATTCACGGATACGGAAATGGTGGATGCATCAATCGGCGATCGGCACGATAGTCTAAACCTAGATCGAAGTTCATCTGTAATAGGTTTCGTCTATATGGCACAAGTAGATTTATGGACGCGCATGGCGGATGCACCGATCGTCTAAACATATATCAATGTTTCATCAGCTGTAATATGTTTATGTGTATGTACATGAGTACATCAATGGTGTTGACTTCATATATGTTAATCAGTTAGTTCCTTAATTCCAATTTTTCAATTCCTTCGTATTTGAAGTCAGAAGCATCAAGAAGATAGTAGCAGCGGGCTTATTTCATTTTTTGTAATCTGTACTGTGGCATTTATTTCTTTTCTGTAAGAACTTGTGTTGTGGCACCGTGCAGGGTGTATGATCCAATGTTGTAAACTACTCCCATATTTGTTTGACTGGTTACCTACCTCGATTAAGCGCGTATTTTTTGGAAGAAATTACATGGCGGGCAAGGAGGTCGAGACGTGCAGTTTCATCATCCACTAAGTTATAAATCATTCAAGCAGCCACAAATTTTGTCCATCAGTTTGGTCCGAATTATACTACTGGACCCCCCCCCCCCCCCCCCCCCACCCACCCCACCCCCACCCAACGGACGCGGACTGCCGATTTGTGTCCGAGCGGACAGTGCGCACGACCAATGGGCCCCCGCAAACGGACACTTGTCCAGAAATATGTCCGACACGACGCAAATCGGGCCCAAGTTTGGTATACGTATGTGCCCATGCGAACAGTCCGCGGACTATCCTCGTGTCCGGTATGGCCCCACCAGCCAGCGACATGGCGCCTGCTCAACTACCTTGAGCGGTCCTTTTGAAAGGGACAGTGGCCACGTTCCCCATCTCCACTCCACTCCTAAACCCTACGTAAAACCGGAGCTCCTCCATCGCCGGTGATGAAGACGTCGGCCTAGATCAAAGCGCCCGCCGGACGCCACGACGACGAGGCCTCGTCCTCTTCTGGCCGCCACTTTCGTCACCGGGACCGGGTCAACGTATCCGTCGAGGTAGCCCGCCTCTTCCCGCGCGAGGCAGAGCCACCACTGTGGGGGACGTCCACCTCCCCCATATCGGGTTGCGTGTATGTAAAAAAAAATTGCCACTACTACGCAACAGCCAAGATCTACTATGAAGATACAAGTAACAAGACATGCATATTTGATCCAACTGTAAATCGTTACCGATACCGTTGAAGCGGAAGAGATGTCGATGACGACGTTGACGAAGCTTGTGGAAGAACTCCCTCGGCTAAGCCTAGCCGAGAGAATATCGTAGACTCCTTGCGTTCCGCCTTGATCCACCAGAGTGAGATAGGGTCAACCGTTTCTCAACGGATCACCCCTGAGTTTCGCACGCATACATCGGAACTAGTTCAGCAGGGCTTCGTCGTACATGCTTGAAGCACTCACCGCTGGTGTATATGAAGGTGGAGATCTCAACACATGAGAAGGAGGGAGAGAGAGAGATTAGATATTTAGATGTAGATCTAATCGGGGAGGATTCCTCTAATCCAACTAGAAGAGATCTAAACTTGTGTCTCAACCCATGGGGTTGGGGTTGTTTATATAGGTGGCCAAAGGGGAGGGGTGCTTGGGGAAGGGGCAAGCCCTCCCCTTGGTGCGCCGGCCTAGGAGGAGGAGGAGTCCTCCTTCAACTCGGTCTCCCAAGGAGGGAAAGGGAGGGAGGAGTCCCTCCCCTTGCCCAACTCGGATTGGGAGGTGGAGTAAGATTCCTCCTCCCAAACCGCCTCCACCTAGTGGGCCTAGCCCACTAGGGTTTGGGCCAAGGGGGGAGCCCCCCATCCGGTTTGGCCCGCCCGCCCCACTTGGGGGTGTGGCTGCCTTGTGGGCCCCACAGGCCCACTTGGCAGCCCCCTTTTGGTGGGCTCCAAATTATTTAATATTTTTCCAATAATTATTTACTAATTAAATAAATTAATATTTAATTAATAGTTTGTCTAATTAATTCTTATTTGAATATTTCCTTTTACAGAATATTCCCTGAATTAATTACTTATCATATAAAACACTTTTACATGATCCGGCACACCCAGTGTCCGCAGACAAAATACTCCGAATAAATATTTCCCTCTTATATATATATATAAACCCACGGAATAAATCCGACTAGTGATAGAAATAACTATTTCTATCACTCCGGGACACCTAGTGTCTGCATATTCCAATCTCTCTGATAAAGATATTATCTATCACGCAGAAACCATTCCGGTGATACTCTCTCGGTATCCAGACCAACCATATACACAACAAACTAGAACTGACTTAAGCGTGTTACCCTACAGGTTCGATAACGTGTAGCTATAATTAGATGTTTCCATCTAATCACCGGACATGGTCAGGTACATGGGCTACCTGAATGACTGCTACCGTTATGCGAATGACACTCTGTTGAACCTGTTGATTATTAATTCGTCATTCCCATTACTCACGATACTGAACTTACTCGAGATAAATTATTCCTGATATTTCCATGAATCAATCCCTGATTCACTATATCTTTATCTATCTCGTTACCGGTAAGTTTCCTTTTCTCATTCCCGTAATCCGATATCCCACACGATGTAACTTCATCGTGCATTGTCTGCAGAACATATTGGATATCATACATATCGAGTGGCCCCTGGATGTATCTCTCTTTTGACAGAGGAGTAATTTCCTATCTTGAAATATTAGGATATATGCACACCTTTGTAATCACCCAGTAACTGCCGTTATGATCACCCAGTTACAGTCGTGATGGTTGACAGTACCAAAGTAACTCTTTCAATATGCACAACCCTAATAAACTCATGGTCTAAGGACATGTCATATAATAACCATCTGCGATATTGCACTAAGGACAAAAAGACACTTTGGAATCTTCTTAGCATATCAACGATTTGGGTCTACCCGGCCATATTGTTTCCACCAACAATATGTCACTCATTGATACTGACATAAACAATGTCCCATACTAGGAAAATGTGGTCACAAGCAATCAATTAATTAGTCTAAAAGGCAAGACTAGGGTATACTTTATTCTGTTCATGTCTCTACACGTGCAAGTGAGTTTTCCTCTGAATCACATATTCAGGAGTCACCGCAGTTAAGCATAGAATCATGAAGCATAATTATGAATCAGATGTTAAACTTTATTGCCTTTTGGACATACATCCAACAGCCATGGGTGGCACCTCAATTGTCGCAATGTGTCGGTGCCCACCGTGCCTACAGTGGGGCCAGCACGCGGCCAGGAGAACCATCGTCACTGCGCGTTCCTCCCGTCGGACATGCGGGACCAGCCGGCCTACGCCTACGATAGCGATCTTTGAGATCGCTGGTTCGAGGCCGAGGACAACGGTCGAGGCAGGCTACCGAAGAGCAAGGCTTTGATACCTGCAAAATAAACGGGATTAGGTTGAGACTCCAAGTGCAGAGTGTATAGTAAGTGGAAGACAGTTTTCCCCACGAGGGGTGACTCGAGGGTTTAATATCGAACTCTCGGGGAATCTGAAGTGGTAGATTTATCTTCTTATCCTTCTTTTGGTTACCTACAAAACAAGGTTAGATGTTTTGGTCCTCAACCTCACCTGTGGTTGTCAAGCACAAGGTGTAAGAATGATATCAGGATAGTTATGCAATGCAAACAAGAAATAAATATGCAATGATGGTGGATGCAATGATAAATGATATTTTTGGGTTTTTGAATGATGTATGCAAGATGAAAAGTATTTTTGTATTTTCGGATTTAATGATGGCTGAAAATAGAAAAGTGGTATATGGTGTTGGAAAGGTGTTTCTTATGATTAAAAATGGACTGGGGTTCATGGTTTCACAAATGCACTCTCTCTTTATAAAGTGGTAGACAATGGAACACACACAGTTAACATATGAGATTGCAACACAGGGTTTGATAACAAGTTACTTAGATATATGGGCATCACGTCCTAACATAGAGATCTTTTGGTTATTAACCTCTCTTATACTCCACCAAGATGCGAACTAAATCATAACACCTCAGTAATTAAGATAACTCAGAGTATAGCATTAAGTATCATGACATGAAGTGAAAATAAGAACATGCTAGATCTAGTCATGGAGTAGTGGCAATGGTCACGCCCACATCCCCGGTAGCATGGTATTTTAGTTTATCCCTAGTGAGGTAACAAAGTAAGGTAAAGATACCAAAGTGGATCGCAGAACTTTCTCTCACGTTCACTGCACTAGCCACCCCCCGTTACTCCAACTAATGCACACGTTCCCCCACACACGCTCTCATAAACATGCTTGATCAAAACAAGTAGACAAGAACGGGGTACATAATATGCATCTATACTCATAACTGAAACAAACATTGCAATCTCAAACATATATTAACTCATAAAGATCCACCACAAAGGTATTACAACGGTGACCGTAATCATGTTCAGCAGCTCATACGGTGCTAATTAGTGAAGCTCAAGAGAGGAGAGATACATAAGTTACTTCCACAAACCCATAGTCCAGAGGTGGACTACTCCCTCTTCATCATGGAGACGGTGGAGAAGTCGATGGAGAAGATGGAGACCACGCCGGCAGCGCCCCGCCGGAGTTTTCCCCCTCCAATCTGCAGCTCCTGATCTCCGTTTCGGTGTTTCTGTGTTTGTGCGGCGCTCCTTCCAGAGAACGTCGGGGGACCTTTTTTATAGGCGTTTTTAGGTCAAGACGATGTCGGTGGAGCGAAGATCGACGGCAACGGAGCCACGAGGCCAAACGGGTGGGCCCCACGCGGCCACAGTACCTGGCCGCGTGGGCCACCCCGTTTGGCCTCGGGCCTCCGTTTGTTCGCTTCCTTCGCCCACAGGTCTTCTTCCTTCCAAATATTGACGCCCGTAAATTTCCAGGTGATTTCGTTGACGTTTGGGTCCCTGAAACATTAAAATAAGAAAACGGGGTTTTCTGCCTGTGCAGGGTTAATTCCATAAAAATAGGAAATAAATGAATATTCCCAAAATCATTATAAAACATTGATATAACCCTTATATGATGCAAATATGATTGGAATATAAGCAATTAAAGTGCAAAGTTCATGTATGCATTTTACATGCATCAACATCCCCAAGCTTAATCCATGCTCGTCCTCGAGTATGAAGATGATAAAACTAACATGGACTTTGCAATTTAATACTTAACAATGGATATCAAAGATGATTACTATTGCTACATATAGTCAAATGATTCATTCTTCAAAGGAGTAGCAATATGCAAATAGTTTATGAAGTGATATCAAGTATTCAAGACAAGGATGTTCATTGATAGTTCACAAAGTGTAACATGGTAGCAAGTAATATGGAACACATGTATGCATAATGATAAGTAGAACATCCTACAATGGTCATAGAGTGTAGATGAAAATCTGAATATGATAGGTGTACACTTTGGAAAGATGTATATGTGAGTAGAGGTAAAGCATGCATAAGTTTCATCCAACTTCCAAACTCTTCTACTTAAGTTAATGATTGCAATAAGGTATTCATTGGTGTCAAGCTCTCATTGCCCCTATCATAGCATCTTGAATGATTAAGGTTAAAGTGAAAGCAAATATGAGTAGTGTGCTTGATAAAGAATGGGTTGAATGTCTCATGCCCCTTGAATACAAGTACTTACACCATGTGTTACTCAACTTGGGAAACAAAGCAAGTTCAATTAAATATCATTGTAAGCATAATAGTATCATCAAGAGCGTCAACTGGGGTACCTCTTGTCCCAAGATATGGAACAAGCCCATATCAAAATGACAAGACAAACAAACAAAATGAACAATCTCAACACCCTTTTTATTTACCATTTGGAATAGTTTTTTATTGCAAGGTGTATCACAGAAGGTTCACCATAGTATGTAAGTAAATTTCCACCATGAATGATGCATGGCTTAGATTAGCGGCCCAGGCGTCTCTCTAACCATTTACACAAACTCATTTAAACTCACTCTATTTCCACATTTATTTCAACATGATAAGCATCCATAGACAAAAGCACATGATATCAACTAAATGAGATGAAGAGCGTGTTGAAAGCTTGCCATGTGACAGCACATATGGGCTAACTTCCAACCCAAAACATTCATCAAGCCACAAACATCATAATCTTAATCACAATGGGTCAAGTTTTATTATGCAAATAAAAGAACATTGTGCATCAAGTTCGTGAGAGCTATATAACCAATTTTTTCCATTGCAATCAATAACATAAACATTTTCATTCAGAGGTAAGATAACACAAACAACATGTTAAACATACTCGGAATAGCATAAAGCCAATAGGTAGATATGGTGGACTCACTGGAATAACTTTGGTTGAAGGTGTTGGAAACAAGTTTTTGCTTGTTGGAGTTTTTGGGCTAGCAAAAGGGAGAAAGTTGACCATCTAGATGCATGCATGAGTGTCCATAGAACTAACTAATCCATGTTAAACCAAGTGAAATAACAATCAGCACCAAAACATGAATAAGTGATAGCTCTACAAAAAGAATTTGCAAACTATTACTCATAAACAAGCTCATGAATCATGCAACTATATGTATCATTAAAAATCAAGTCAAACATCCCTTTTCCCAATCTTATAAAAGCATCCAACATATTTCAACCCATATTTCCAGTAGCTCTCTCATATATAATTGATAGTGTGGTGGTCTCTCAAGACTCAAACAAAAAAAAAAACGACGCTCCAAGTTTATGCGATAAAGTGTTTCGATCGAAAAACAGAAGTTGGACGTGTGCAAACCGAGAGTGTGTAGGTCCAGCGGGGTTGTCTTCACATCCCCAAGCTTATGGTCTTCACCATCCTTGGATAGCTCTTGGTGCATCTCCTCCAATCCCTGTGAAAAAACTTCAAAACACCGTTTCTCCCATCTCTTTTCTGTGGGGTGCATTAATAGTGATAAACAAATAGGTTCCTTGCTGCATATAATCCTTGAACAAAAATTCATATGAATGTCCAGAAAGTGTATAATGTTGTATGCCTACTCATAAACTCAATTGGATCAAAAAGATTCAACTTAAAAGCTCAAAGCATGCATCAAACAAAATGGGACAGAATCTGTCCAGAAAAACAGCAGCAGCAAAACGTATTTTTCTACCCTACCAAACTTTCTCGAAAAATTCCGAAAAAATTCATGCATACAGAGGATGAAAAGTTGCAACTACAGTTCAAATATGAGCTCATTCGGAGTTACAGAATAAGAATTAAAAATCATACCGTGCACTGACTTGTGCAGGAATAAAATCTCCGAACGCTATAAGCAACTTTTTCAAACCAAAAAGGGTAAAACTTGGCACTTTATTAAAAACTCCAGAACCTAACTAGACACAAAATCTCTTGTTACAGCAAGAGGACACAAAGAAAAATCACACACAAAAATAACCGGGTTGCCTCCCGCAAAGCGCTTTCTTTATAGCCATATAGCTAGGCTTCTTACTTGTTGTTTTATTGTGGACGAAGCTCATGAGGGAGCTTGAACTTTGGTGGTTCCCTCTTCCTTGGAAAGTGTTCCATGCACTTCTTGTGTGGAAACTGAAACTTTACATTCCCTTCCTTTGAATCAATGATAGCACCTGTGGTACGAAGAAAAGGTCTTCCAAGAATAATAGGACTAGAGGTTTTATTCCCCATATCCATGATTAGAAAATCCACAGGCACAAAAGTCATATGTAACTCTACCATAACATCACTTACTTTTCCCAAAGCATGTTTAATAGAGTCATCAGCAAGTGCTAGTTCAATAGAGCATTTTTCAAGATTTTTCAATTCAAGCACTTCATATAGTTCTTTAGATAAAACAGAGACACTAGATCCTAGATCAAGTATGGCATGGTGTGTCTCTTTTCCAATAGTTACTAGTACCTTAGGTATCCACATATCCCCAAGCTTAGGTGGTATCATAGCCTCTTGGTTGTACCTAGCAATCTTTTCTTTCAAGACATGATTAGCAATATAAGAACCAAAACCTGCTTGGTTAGTGTTGATGGAAGGATCACTTGCAAATTTTTGTAAGATAGATATTAATTCATGCAAGCTACAATTTTCTAAGTCAAGCAAAGGATCCTTGACTTCATTAAGCATTTTAACTTCCTCAACTTTCTTTTCCAACTCAATCAGCATAAGAGATTCATCATGTTCAGTTTCTTTAGCTTCTTCTTTTAAACTACCAAGTTGAGACATGAGTGGCAACAAATATTCAGGGTAGTTCAATAATTCATCAAGAGTTTCCTCCAAAGTAAGAGGAACATTTTCAGCAATGTTAACAGAATTCATTCCAACCACAGGTGATGCTTGTGGTTTCCCTGCAGACATACTCAATAAAGTGGCTTGATTATCAGCTAGTTTAGACAAAGCTTTGTCTAGTCCTGCAGCTTGGAGTTGTAAGCCTTTAATATCAGAACTAATAGAAGCAACAGACTTATTCAACTCTTGTATCATGGTATTATGACTAGCAACTTGTTCCATGAGAATTTTGTTAGCCTCAGAATTATCATTGCGTGATAACATAGGCTTCCAATTATTATCATTAGCATTAGGATATGGAACAAAAGGACGATTGTTGGGAACATATGGGGGTTTATTATAAGAGTTATAATTGTTGTTACCATACCCATTATTACCATAGTTCCTAATGAAGTTGACATCAATATTTTCAGAATTGTTTCCAACTAGTTCTTGCAAAGGAACATTTTCAACACTAGGTTTATTAAGCAAAGCAAGAATAGTATCCATTTTAGATGACAAATCATTAGTTTCTTCAATAGAGTTCACTTTCTTAGAAGGATTAGGTGCCCTATCAGTATGCCATTGACTATAGTTTTGTAAAATGCTTTCCAATATATTTTTAGCTTCTACTATAGTCTTACTCATAAAAGCACCTCCAGCAGCAGAATCAAGTATGTTTCTAGACATGTAGTTTAAACCATTGTAGAAAGAGTGTAATATGGTCCATTCATTAACTCCATGTGAGGGACAAGTTCTAAGCATAAGTTTTATCCTATCCCAAGCCATAGCAACATGTTCATTTTCATTTTGCCTAAAAGAAAGGATGTTGTTTCTATTTTGCAAAATTTTAACAGGGGGATAATATTTCTTAATGAAAGCTTCTTTTAGATCATCCCAAGAATTAATACTACCAGATGGCAAGGAATGCAACCACTCTTTAGCTTTTCCTCTAAGTGAAAAAGGAAATAACTTCAGTTTTAGGATATCACTTTCCACATTTTTAAACTTTTGCATGTCACATATTTCAACAAAGTCATGAAGATGCATAGAGGCATCCTCCATAGCACTACCACCAAATTGTTCCCTAGTTATCAAGTTCAACAAACTAGGACTTACTTCATAACTCTCAGCATTTATCTTAGGTGTGGCAATAGCTCTCGTGATAAATTGATCATTAGGAGTGTTTGTGTAGTCACACAACTTAGTTCTTTCTCCCATTTTAGCAAGTTTTTTTTGGTATTTTTAATTTTTTATGCAAAACTGAAATAAATATGATATGATATGCAATGACACTAACAAAACAAATAAATTGCTTTGTAAGTAAAGATGGATAAGATGGTGCTCACGTAGGTGCAACCTCCCCAAGCTTAGGTGTTAGCACAAGTTGGTGACGTTGACTTTGTTGTGAGATGAATGCGATGATGCACACCCTTGGATAAATCTCTCAGCTACGATTCCCCGGCAACGGCGCCAGAAAACGTCTTGATGATCCCGAAGAGCAAGGCTTGATACCTGCAAAATAAACGGGATTAGGTTGAGACTCCAAGTGCAGAGTGTATAGTAAGTGGAAGACAGTTTTCCCCACGAGGGGTGACTCGAGGGTTTAATATCGAACTCTCGGGGAATCTGAAGTGGTAGATTTATCTTCTTATCCTTCTTTTGGTTACCTACAAAACAAGGTTAGATGTTTTGGTCCTCAACCTCACCTGTGGTTGTCAAGCACAAGGTGTAAGAATGATATCAGGATAGTTATGCAATGCAAACAAGAAATAAATATGCAATGATGGTGGATGCAATGATAAATGATATTTTTGGGTTTTTGAATGATGTATGCAAGATGAAAAGTATTTTTGTATTTTCGGATTTAATGATGGCTGAAAATAGAAAAGTGGTATATGGTGTTGGAAAGGTGTTTCTTATGATTAAAAATGGACTGGGGTTCATGGTTTCACAAATGCACTCTCTCTTTATAAAGTGGTAGACAATGGAACACACACAGTTAACATATGAGATTGCAACACAGGGTTTGATAACAAGTTACTTAGATATATGGGCATCACGTCCTAACATAGAGATCTTTTGGTTATTAACCTCTCTTATACTCCACCAAGATGCGAACTAAATCATAACACCTCAGTAATTAAGATAACTCAGAGTATAGCATTAAGTATCATGACATGAAGTGAAAATAAGAACATGCTAGATCTAGTCATGGAGTAGTGGCAATGGTCACGCCCACATCCCCGGTAGCATGGTATTTTAGTTTATCCCTAGTGAGGTAACAAAGTAAGGTAAAGATACCAAAGTGGATCGCAGAACTTTCTCTCACGTTCACTGCACTAGCCACCCCCCGTTACTCCAACTAATGCACACGTTCCCCCACACACGCTCTCATAAACATGCTTGATCAAAACAAGTAGACAAGAACGGGGTACATAATATGCATCTATACTCATAACTGAAACAAACATTGCAATCTCAAACATATATTAACTCATAAAGATCCACCACAAAGGTATTACAACGGTGACCGTAATCATGTTCAGCAGCTCATACGGTGCTAATTAGTGAAGCTCAAGAGAGGAGAGATACATAAGTTACTTCCACAAACCCATAGTCCAGAGGTGGACTACTCCCTCTTCATCATGGAGACGGTGGAGAAGTCGATGGAGAAGATGGAGACCACGCCGGCAGCGCCCCGCCGGAGTTTTCCCCCTCCAATCTGCAGCTCCTGATCTCCGTTTCGGTGTTTCTGTGTTTGTGCGGCGCTCCTTCCAGAGAACGTCGGGGGACCTTTTTTATAGGCGTTTTTAGGTCAAGACTATGTCGGTGGAGCGAAGATCGACGGCAACGGAGCCACGAGGCCAAACGGGTGGGCCCCACGCGGCCACAGTACCTGGCCGCGTGGGCCACCCCCGTTTGGCCTCGGCCTCCGTTTGTTCGCTTCCTTCGCCCACAGGTCTTCTTCCTTCCAAATATTGACGCCCGTAAATTTCCAGGTGATTTCGTTGACGTTTGGGTCCCTGAAACATTAAAATAAGAAAACGGGGTTTTCTGCCTGTGCAGGGTTAATTCCATAAAAATAGGAAATAAATGAATATTCCCAAAATCATTATAAAACATTGATATAACCCTTATATGATGCAAATATGATTGGAATATAAGCAATTAAAGTGCAAAGTTCATGTATGCATTTTACATGCATCAATTGGCCATGGAAGCTCGCGCGTCGCGGCCTCCACCTACAGGGTTGTGGTAACCGTGGCACGCCCGCGAGGCGATAGGCCTGCGTCGCTCCGGCTAGGCATGTGCGTCGGCTTGGGCATGGCCGGGGGGGGGGGGGGGGGGGGGGCTACTTCTCTGGCACACAAACGCCTCCTCTGGCTCCACTCGAGCCTACGTGGCTGCGTGTCACCGCGCCTACATGGCCGCCCATCCTCATCAAGTTTGAGGACGACTCCGATGACGCGTGACAGAGCCACCGACAGTAGGATAACGACAACAACTCCCCCTAAACCCAGTAGCATAGAGTTCTAGTTTTTTGGTGAACTTTGGCCCCAAAAATATATGTAAATTAATTTAAAATTCGTGTTTGTGTTTTGTCTTTTTTCCGAACTTACGGGGTGCCGTTAGGTTTGTCTGTGGACCACCGCAAGTCCACAACGGATCAAAACAGATATTTGTGTCCGATTGGGGATGCCGTCGGAGTTGCCCTTGTTGAACCCTTGACTGTGAGGCAGAGGCTCGAGTAGGGGGTGTAAACGGAATGGATAATTGCCGCACCGTATTCGATTTCGAAAGCGATTTCAAGAATCCATATCTGACTTTAAGGATATCTGATCTAAACTTGACACCCGGGATATGGGTGGGTATGTTAAATAGCCTAGAATATAGATTTTCTGAAATTAAAATAGGATTATCTGATGATTTTAAGCCGAATAATCTGATTTTCTACCGAAATGTCTAACCTATATCTATATAGCATACGTTCAAAAACAATTTACTTAAATAGTACAACCTTTTTAGTGATGAGGTTATTGCATAAATAATTTCGGTTGTAAAAATCGAATCTGAGCCAATTCATTTACTGTACATCGTATCCACATTCGCAGAAAGAAGAACTGTTATGGTGGTTTAGGCCAGCACTTCACACTTGTAGGCTCTAGAATATTCTCTGATCCCAAGAGCCAAACGACACCGAGGCCCCACGCTGCGGGACGAAAAGTCGTACCAACAGAAAAAACTCCCTCACTCACCTCTCATCTCTGCTTCGTCCCGCCCGGATCGCGAGTCTCCAGCCAGAAGAACCCAAACCCCGGACGAGGCGAGGCAGGAAGATCCCGCGCCACGATGGGGGATGGGGACGCGAGCACCGCGGCGGCGCAGACCCGCAGCGGCTGAAGCGGATCGGGCGGGGGCGTACGACTACGAGAACGACGCGCGGTGGGCGGGGTACTGGTCCAACGTCCCGTCCCGCCCCACCTCGCCTCCCTCCGCCAACGTCGTCGACCACTTCAAGCGCAAGTTCTACTAGCGATACATCGTAAGCCCTCAGACCACCATTTTTGGATTGGGTGTACACCTCGTGTCGTTTGTAGCCGCTAGTACGATCTGTTTGACTTGTTCTCTCCGTGTGCTGATGTCGGGACATGATGCGTTGGAAAAGGGTCGATGGCCGGAAATCTGATGCTCCAAGAGTCCAATTGGCTGTTTATTTTAGAGAGAGAGTGTTTGATTGTCCGTTAACATAGAATTGCAGTGTTGTACCACAATAGTCGTAAAAGCAAAATGGTTTTTCATGGGGTTACATGATATCTGCATCATCGTGATCAGAGCCACATTCTACTTGGTTCTATGCAGTTGCCAACATTTTGAGTTATACTATTCCACTTTTTACAAATTCGGTGTGCCTATATTTTTATCTGGCATCACCGATGAGGACCAGATAGTGTTTACTGCTTAGTTTAGCTCAAACATCAGGACGCGCTTGCTAATGCTTTGCGCTGAAAAGGAAAATACAGATCTCCATTATGGATGGCTTTTGGGCCAAATTAATAAGTGCAAGAGCTGAAGGTTTATTTTATTGAATGCATAATGACCAAGTTTTTTTGTAGCTTACCTTTTGTACATCAAAATTTAGTTACCTTATTTGTTTTTTTTTAATGAAATAACTGAGTCACATGTATTTACCTCTAGGATGTGTATGCAATGCTTGCCCTTATTTCTTCAACAGGGTAAATCTCCTTGTATGGCCAGCAGCCCAATGCTAGTCTTGAGTATGTTGCTTGATTATACGTCCCTTTTTTAATTGAGTTATATTGTCGTAAGTTTCAGTTGAAAAACACAAGAACAGAGATTGATAAACTGGGTGGAAGTACTGAGCAATGTGGCTTCCTTACCTACGCTCCAACATTTTCACTTCTCACTGCAAACACACCCATTTTGCGATGGTGCAATTTAGGTGTCAGATAGCTGAAAGTTTGTTTTACTTTCACAAAGATAAAATTTATTGCTTCTCTATCTCTCATGTTTAACATACTTATGTTCCTTTCCGGAAGCATGACATGTTCAACTTCTGGTTGCTACATGATAGCATTTCCCTATCGACATGCCAATAGTTTTCTTTTACGGAGGCCTTGGTACCCACGAGTCAGGTTGGTTTAGTGAAAAGTGCTTTTATTTGGTTATGATCCAATATTTTTGCCTATTATTTGCTAGTTGTTCCTCCATTTGGTATGGTAGTATGTTCAGTTACCATCCTTACTGCTTAAGCCCAGAGTCATTCCAACTTAAAGGACTAGTGTATGACAATTGATCTCTCAAAATTACTAACGCTCCTTTAAACCTCAGGTTGGTATGGTAGTATGCTCAGTTACCATCCTTACTGCTTAAGCCCAGAGTCATATCCAAGTTAAAGGACTAGTGTATGCAATTGACAGTCTCAAAATTACTAACGCTCCTTTAAACCTCAGGATCCCGATTTGGTGGTTGAACCAATGTCTTCCACAAGTTCGACTCCGTCCAACAAATCAGCAGCAGTTCTTCATCTACGCCATCCAGTGAGAATGTTAGAGCTCGTGACTCAGGTACGGTGAACTTTGGTTCTTAATGTTTGTCGCTGGAGGAAGTGGCAAGATTATTGGCTGAAGGCACTCCAGGAATTACTCCTTACTATTTATAATATTATTTATTCTGTGTTCTCAGCAGTGTAAATTGCATGCTCTCACAGGGCTTGTGGCTTTGTACTGAAACCGAGTTCAGAAAAATTGGCGTTCCCTTTTCTGCAAGAATAAAAAGAACTCTAGTGGCTTAATAGATCACTTTTGGAATGGAAACTAGAAAATAAACGGAAAAAATTGTCACATGTTTTCTCTCATTGCCACATCAGTCCTGAATCTGAAGATTCGTTTCATAACTATATTTTGCTCCTATATGTAGGATCACTGCATCCCAACCACCACCAACAGAAAGGACAGGAGTTCTTTACGGTTCGATGAAGAACTATACATTTCTCTATCAATGCTTGGGTAGGGATAGCTACGTTCTCTCCTTCAACGTAGAAAGCATATTCATAATCTACTCGCTGTGAGCACAGTTTGTGTTCTTTATGGTCTAGTTCTCTATTCCGTTTAGATATTTCAATTATTTCGAGAACTAGGCCCTGGTCTCTTGTTTTCTCGTATGTGTGAACAACTGATAGCATATATGGACCGTAGTTCAGCAGGAAAAAACATATGCCATGGCCTTAAATTTCTCAGTCCCCTAACTACACTTCCATTGTGGTTTTTTTTTGATTTATAATTTTTTTGTAGAGGTCTTGATTTATGCTGTTACATGTCATACCGTAATATGGTGCTGCGGACATGGGTTTTTGCAGGTGTTGGTTGTTTCTAGTCTTGGAGTACTTCCAGTTCTAATACAACGAAAGATATCGCAAGCAAAGCATATAGACTTTCATTGCTAGGAACCATATGCTCGTCAGCATATTCTGTATACTGCACTTATGGGGTAAGTTCCTGCTTATCGAATGAAGATGAAGTGTTTTCTTCTAGTTTTGTTTGTGTCAATTTCCCTATTTCTCAATCCTGATCCTCCGACCTCCTGCTGCCTGTAGAAACCAAGAGCATGGAACATGCCTGCAATTCAGCCTTGGTTGCAGTCTATAATTGTAGCCAAGGAGTTTGTTCATTTGATGTTCTCTCTTATGATGTTCACATCTAATGTACACTTTAAGAGTAAGCTTCACTTCCTTTTCCATGCTTTCTTAAGATTTGTGAGTCTAATCTCTGTTCTGGCCTTAGCAGTTTCATTTTTTCTTTATTCAGTTGCTCTACTGCCAGTGCTTTGCTGGGCACTTGATCATGTTGCTAAATTCCTAGGCGTAATTTTGCTCGCTCCTCTTTCTACAGGTTAGTCACTGATTTCTATAAATTGAATTACACCTTTTAGCTTATGGTTGATTTCGTTTGTATCTCTTGTTTAGGAGGTATTTGGAGAGCCTTGTTTGTGGGTGGAGACAAATAACACTACAGTTAGCCTCCTTTGTTCGATGCTGAAATTGCCCTGGGCTTTCTTATGAAACATCACTTTTCACGTATGTTCACAAACATACTTCTCGGTGAACTATTTAGTGAAGGTTTTTGTATCTAAACATAAATAAAAATGTCATATGTCTTTCTCATGCAGGCCAAAACGCAACATAATTCAGACATTCATGTACTTTCATGTGAGTTGTCGTCCTGTACATAAGCATTTTTCCCTGCTTTTGTTTCGTTTTCTGCTTTCAGTAGTTTGAGAATATGACGGCAATATAGGTGGAGTATCTGCATGTATTCTTAGCTGCATTACCACTGCATGCATCTCACTGAACCACTGGAAAGTGAGAACAAGTTATTTCATATGTATGAGGTCTCCCCCTTCCCTTCTCCCCCCTGTGCCAACCTTGCTTTTAACATTTTAAAACTGTTCATACATCTCCATACTGTAAGAAGGGTAGAACTTTATACGATTGCTCAAGCTTTTGACATGGATGTTTACTTAATTAAGCTGTTAGGTTTTCAAAATAGTGCATTCACAACATATTACCTTGCTAAGTTTTGTGTATACATCTATTTTGTACAGCTGTTGAAGATTGATGTACCATGCACCTGTTACATCGGTTATCACCAGAGTGTGTGGGCAAGAATTGGTCGGGCTGTAAACCCGCACATTCATCGGTATGATGCGCCATTCCTCAACACACCCATTTCAGCAGCCCAAAGATGGTGGCTGAGATAGAAGGCATGGGACACGCCATTTGTATGCATCCCTTGATCCCCTCTACATACAGAGAGTTTCTGATACACTGGGCTTTCCCGCTCCGTTGTTAAGAACATACACTTCACTTGCACATCCTTGTATTGTTTTTCATATCCCCATTTCACGTCTTACTGAGCTACTCAATGGGTGGCCCCGGATAAATTTGTCTGTGAAAAGCAGTAGGTCCTAAGTGAAACCGTAATTTGACTGATACGGTTACAGAGGTACTCCTCCGTTTTTAAATATAAGATGTTTTAGCATTTGTTCATATTCGTATGCATATCAATGTATCTAGACACGTTTTAGTTGTGTATGTTCACTCATTTTTGTGTATGCATGTAACAACCATGTGAAATACCTAAAACTTCTTACATTTAAAAACGGCGGGAGTAGCACATAATTCTTGAGGATAATTTTTTTTCACTCAGTTGCACTATTAAATGGTTGATGCCAATTCCATGTTAGTTATCCAGCGAACTTTCTGGTTAGGATGATGGTATAACGTTGTCAATGATCTTTCTCGTTTTGCTCTGGTTAATTAGAGAGAGAAAAAACACCGGATGTATTCGTTCCTCTATGTTTTCGTATAGCATTTCCTGTGAATTTGATTGACTATTGCTTTTTGTATATATACTCCCTCCATTCCACAAGATAAGATGTTTTAGTCTTTTTCCACATACACACGCACACACATGTATCTAGACACGTTTAAATATATGTGTCTATTCTTTTTAGTATGAATCGAGACATGCATGTGTAACACGTAAAAACATCTTACATATTTACATTGTGGAACGGAGGGAGTAATTTATATGTAAGCATAGTGAGAGTAGACTTTGCTCAATGGAGTCGATGGCGGGAATGCAGAGCGTGGCCTGCCTTCTAATTTGATGCTGGCTGTTGCACTCTTTTCAACTGTGGTATGTGGAAAAGTGTATAGTGAGCTTGTTGTTTCCGTACGATGAGACAGAATCTGGCTGGCAAGAGCTTATTTTCCTCCGATTCAAAAATAAGTGTCGCAATTTGAAGTGGGGAGAGTTCAAAACTGCAACATTTATTATGTATCGGGTTACTCATCGATCATCAGATATTATATTTACAAGAAAAAAACAACAAAGGGTTTAGAGAGTTTCTTCACGCTAATTTCTAAGGTTAGTGTCCTCGCTAGTTAAGTACTTTCCTCTATTCCAAAATAAAAGACATTTTGTAGTAAAAATAGCCTAACAAAACGTTTTATATTTAAGGATGAGAGGAGTGTATCAAATTGCTTAGAGGCTCGTGACAAAGAGATAACACTGAAAAGGAACGATTCACGCGACCATGGGAGAAGCCGCGGCAGCAGCGGACAGAAAACAATGAACTGGAGTAGGAAGAACACAGAGGTGCTTTGTGATTCATGTTGACACGTAGCATTAGTGAGAGAGGTCTACCATGATAAGAAAATAGACCTGGTCTCATAGGATTTTATTTCCATGTCAAACATACAGGGGCTCCAAGTGGTAACAAAGTCCTCTGCTCCCACCGTCAACACGTTCTCGCGCCGCAGGCATCAGAATTTCAATGCAGATCCCATTGTTGTACACTATGCGAGGCGCGCCGTCCTTG
>CAMZMU010000058.1:7112459-7334095 GCA_947311845.1 Poa pratensis | reverse complement strand
CGAGTGACATGGGTATGCCTATCGGGTACCCTACCATGAGGGTACCTGGTGCACGTATCGACTAGGCCCAACTATCAGAGCCTACATGAAGCCCATGAAGGGAGGCCCACGAAGATGAAGTATCCTCAAGTTTGGCGAAGCAATAGTCGGTTTAGAGTTTCCTTACTTGTAAATCGAGTCGGTTACGAACACCCGGGACCCAGCCTATTATTTAAGGACTGGGAGGGCCATCGAACCAGACAACGAACCACCAGAGCCACAAACCCTAGCGAGATCGACATCTCGCCGGGATCCTTGTAACCATCATATTCACAAATCAATAACAGACAGGCAGGACGTAGGGGTGTTACCTCCACACGAGGGCCCTGAACCTGGGTAAAATCTTTGCCCTGCTTGTCAGCCGACGATACTTCCAGCTCTACCACGTTCTCTCCCCCATATTCATAACCTAGGGACCTTAACCATGGGTCTTGATGAGTCTACCCCTCGTCAAGTGGCGCCGTCTGTGGGAAAGAATAGCGCTGGACTCGAAGTTTCGCCGGTCCCAACAGCAAACGGCAAATCGCCGATCTCACCAGCAAACGGCAACTCGCCGATCTCATCTGCAAACGGCAACTCGCCGGCCATGTCAGCAAACAGCAACTCGCCGATCCAGGCGACACACGGCGACTCGCCGATCTACTCGAAAAGCGGCAGCCTGCCCGCTTCACCCCAAAAAGCGCATCTGCTCTTCCAATGAATTTCAATCCGCACTCGCCGAGCTTCAGGAGGCGTTTTCTGGCCTTGAATCAGGTTTGAGTTAACTGTTGGAGCATTCAATTTTTTCGTAAACAATCTTGGCACGCAGGACTCAGCAGATCCGCAACAACTGGCGCTGGGCACTCGAGGCTCCGTCGACTGCGCTCGCCCCATCGTCGAATTCCTGAAGCCTGCTCGCCCGCAACAACCATGTCGACCGGCGAGCTCGATAGGTTCATGATGACGGAACTCCAAGGCGAGGAAGCAGAATCAGCATACAACACAAGCAACATCGACTTCAACCTACCACTCGACGAGAGTTTCGACTGCGGGATCTCCCTCGATGACTTCTACGAGCCCGCGATTCATAACGACAACAACGTCGACTCGGAGATCTTCACCAACACCAACCTCGACTCAGAAATCCGTAATGGCTTCGCCAACACCGAGATGAGCATAGGTGATGAGCACATCGACAACGAGATTCGCCTCGAAGATCTACTCGATGAACACACTGGCTCTGACATGAGCCTCGATGGCGATGTCGAGTCCATGACTGGAATCGACAGCACATACACCTGTCCTCGGGTCACGCCCCATCAGGTCTACGTGGCCTTCACCGCAGAATCATCCGCAGACGCTGCCGCTCGCAGGCCTGCACAATTCCCATGCACGGTAACCATGCCAGATGGGGTCACAACCTTGACAATCACGGAGGAGATGGCAGCAAAAGCAGATAAAGTCATAAAGGAGTGCACTATGATGCCGCCAAACTCCACCCAGAGGAGATGTTGACCTTCCAGTACTTCAACTGGCAGGAGTCAATTCGACTGCAAAACTACCGAGCGACGCTCGAGGAGCGCAAAAGGCAAGCCAGCCTCTCGAGTGCCCGACGAAGGGAGCAATCCCTCGGGTCCACACAGCAACCAACCCCTCGACCTAGGTCGCGGTTGGCAAGCCTTCCAGAACATGAAAGGGTAGCAATCACCCGTAACCTGTCGTTCATGACAGAGGACGCTAACGGAATCCCAGTACCCAAAACTGCTGCGGGTGCATTATTCTCCGTAGGTGCTTACCTCAAGGCAATACAACCTCCGGCGAATGACCCTAACGCAGCCCTGCATCGCCAACAACTCAAATCGCTAGCTCTAGCGGCACAGGCTATGCAGCCAGAAGACAAAACTCCAGCAAGGGATCGCGATCGCGACATAGTCGACTCACGACACGCAGCACATCATCGCAGTGGTCGCAGCCACCACTCGGATGAAGGAAGGAGAAGCACGCGCCGGCACAGGTCCAGCAGGAGCAGGTCTCGAAGATCCTATAGCAGCGATTCATACTCTGATCGCGAACCAGAGCCATGCGGAGCATTGTGCTTCACTCGACGCATCCGTGAGACGCGGATGCCCAAACGGTTCAAGTTGACAGGCGAGCAACCCAAGTACAACGGTCGCCAAGAACCTTCTGGGTGGCTAGAAGATTACAGACTCGCCGTGGCATGCCAGCGGGGCACGAACACCACGGCGATGCAGTACATACGACTTATGCTCGAAGGAACTGCCCGCGACTGGCTCAAATCACTCCCTCCATCATCATATGACTCGTGGGATGATTTCCGCAGAGACTTCATCAAAAACTTCGAGCCTCTGTGTGAGCGCCCGAAGACATTCGAGGAATTAAGGACATGTACTCAACGATCAGACGAGTCGCTGAGATCATACATACGGCGGTGGACCGAAATACGCAATTCGGTTGGCAAAGTGTCAGAAGACAGGGCCATGGATGCCTTCATACAAGGTCTCGCCAGGAAGGACTTCAAAGAGGCACTTGGTCGTGAAAAGCCAACCTCCCTGGCTGACCTCATCAAAGTTGCGACTGAGTGGGCAGATGGAGAGGATTCTGTACGCAGATCCCGTGCTTCCCCAACACGCGACAACTACGAAAGCGGCAGTCGAAGCCGCAGAGATTCATACAGAGAAGATCGCAGGCGTAAACGGTCCAGACGTCCTTACGACGATAACAGACCCGAGTTCATGGCGGCTGGATACACACAGCCAAAGGAGGACCATGATAGAAGCAATCGACGCTCGGATGATCGACGTGACAGTCGAGATCGCGAGCAGCGGAGCGATAGCTACAAAAGGCAAGAATGGCGCAAACGTAGCGACGCAAAACCCGAGCGGTCGTTCGAGGAAAAGATGGACGACTGGTGCAGATTCCACCTCTTCAAGGGGGACGACGGAAAACTACGCTCCAATCACACCCTAAGGAACTGCAGGGAATTCGACCAAATGGCGACTGACTATGTGATACGACTCAAGAGGAATGGCCCAGCACCTGCTCAGCCCATGCCTGCACCCGTACCACAGCCAACGCTGTGCCCGCTCTCATGGCGCCACAGCCGCCACCGCAACCCGCACCACAGCCTGCTCCAGGCGCAAATCTCGCAGGTGCCATACAACCTGTGCTACGGGCGGAAGATGATCAATATCCACAGCCCCACGGGCAGATGTACATGATACAAAAGGGTCGCCCCTCTAACAGGCAGCAAAAACTAATCACTCGACAGGTGAACTTGGCTGTCATGGCACCTCCAGCCGTGCCCGAATTTCTGAAGGGATCGGAAACCATCATAAGCTTTAGTCGAGAGGATCATCCCCCAGCTGTAGCTCGACCAGGGCATGCGGCTCTGGTACTCGACGCGCAAATAGGAGGCTACGCCATGACCAAGGTCTTCATGGATGGAGGCAGCGGCATAAACATCATCTTCGCGGACACACTCCGCAAAATGAACAGGTCAGTCGAAAACCTCCCAAAATCTTCAAATACCTTCCACGGTATCGTTCCTGGCAAAGCAATTAGCCCAGAAGGCACCGTACAACTCGACGTTACGTTCGGGGACGTAAGCCACTTCAGGACAGAGTCGATTGAGTTCGAGGTCGTCGACTGGAAATCACAATACCATGCTATTCTTGGTCGCCCGACGTTTGCTCGATTCATGGCGGTGCCACACTATGCGTACCTCACGCTGAAGATGCCAGGACCAAAGGGAGTCATCACTGTCCGTGGAAACTTTCAAAGGTCCGATGCTTGCGACCGCGAGTTCAGCAAAATCTCCGAGATGTTCGGGGTGGAGGAATCACTCGCTGACTTAGCGATTACCAACGACCGCACACTCCTTCCAGAGCATAAGAAGTTGGCAGTCGACAGATCCTTCAATGCTACAAATGACACAAGGTCGCATCAGGTGCACCCGACCGATCCGACCAAGACAGTCAACATATCTTCGAGCCTGCCTATCGCATAGGAAGGCGCGCTCGTCGAATTCCTCCGTGAGAACTGGGAAATATTTGCGTGGTGTCCAGCCGACATGCCAGGTATTCCCAGGGAATTCGCCGAGCACTCTCTCCAATTGTTTCCAGATGCAAAGCCAGTCAAGCAAACGATGCGTCGAATCTCCGGCCAAAGCGAACCGCAGTCGAATCCGAAGTCGACCGGTTACTCGCAGCAGGATTCATTAGGGAAATCAAGAAATCACAATGGGTGGCCAACCCTGTACTCGTAGAAAAGAAGCATACAGACATCCTTCGGATGTGCGTGGATTTCACAGCGCTGAACAAGTGCTGTCCAAGGATCACTTCCCGCTACCCCGGATCGATCAGATCGTTGACTCCACCGCCGGATGCGCACGACTCTCCTTTCTGGATGCTTACTCAGGTTATCACCAGATAAGGATGAAGCAAGAAGACGAAGAAAAAACGGCGTTCATAACCCCACTCGGGGTCTACTGCTACACAACTATGCCCTTCGGGCTAAAAAACGCGGGTGCAACATACCAGCGCATGATGCAGGACTGCCTCAAAAAGCAAATTGGACGCAACGTCCAGGTCTACGTTGATGACATTGTCATTACCACAAGGGAAGAACGCACACTACTCGACGATTTGAGGGAGACGTTCGCAAACCTCAAACGCTTCCATATCAAGCTCAATCCTAAGAAGTGTACGTTCGGCGTTCCAGCCGGGCAGCTCTTAGGGTACCTAGTCTCTGCTCGTGGAATCGAAGCAGACCCGAGAAAATACAGGCCATCCTCACCATGCAAAGGCCTTCAAAGCTTCATGATGTGCAGAAACTAGCAGGACGAGTAGCGGCGCTCAGTCGATTCATCAGCAAACTGGGTGAAAAGGCTCTACCATTCTATCGACTGATGAAGAAGGCGGACAAGTTCGAGTGGACGCCAGAAGCTGAAGCAGCCTTCACAGATCTCAAGCGGATCCTCACAAGCCCTCCAATCCTCGTCGCACCTAAGGAACGGGAACCACTCTACCTGTATGTCTCGGCTACAAACAGGGTGGTGAGCACCGTACTGGTAGTCGAACGCGTGGAGGAGGGGCACATCCAAAGCATACAACGTCCAGTCTACTACCTGAGCGAGGTTCTCTCCATATCAAAACAGCGGTACCCGCACTATCAAAAGCTGGCATACGCTGTATTCATGTCCTCAAGGAAGCTGACACACTACTTCACCGAGCATCCGATTACCGTGGTAAGCAACTCAGCAATCGGTGATATACTCACAAACCCCAATGCAACGGGTCGAGTGGCAAAATGGCTCATCGAGCTGGCTCCAAGAGATATCAAGTACGAGCACCCGAAGGCTATCAAAGCACAAGTCCTACCCGACTTCACAACCGAGTGGATAGAAGCCCAATTACCTGGAGCACCAGACGTGGCCAATTCCTGGACCATGTACTTCGATGGGTCCAAGAAACATGAAGGCGCAGGCGCAGGCGTCGTCCTCATATCACCAAAAGGGGACAAGCTACGTTATGTTTTGCAGATGGGATTCAAGCTACCCTCCAATAACGAGGCTGAATACGAGGCTCTGATCCATGGCATGCGGATGGCAAAGGCACTCGGGTGCACTCGACTGATGATCTACGGCGACTCCAACCTCGTGGTGCAGCAAACAATGAAGGCCTGCGACGCAATCGCGGACAACATGATCGCTTATCGCGATCTGTACAACACACTAGAAGGCAGCTTCGAGGGCTGCGAGTTGAGGCACATAGGAAGGGAAAGCAACGAAGAAGCAGACATGCTAGCCAATCTTGGCTCAACTGGCGCACAAATTCCACCTGGTGTCTTCCTCGAGCGTATTGAACACAGATCCATCAAGGAGAAACGAGAGCCTCCTCCGTCGACTACGCCACCCAAAAGCAAAATGCCTAGCACAGAGGACCCCCTGTCGAGGTATTTCTCATTGAGCCAACCTGGACTCAACCTTTTCTGGCTTACATACTCCGTAGCGAGCTACCAGATGACATAACCGAGTCCCGACGCGTGACTCGAAGATCAAAAGCATACACCGTTATCAACGGCGAGTTATACAAGCGCAGCATATCAGGTATGTTCCAAAGATGCATCGCACTCGAAGATGGCCAAGCCATACTTCGAGACATTCATGCAGGTACCTGTGGGCATCACGCCAGCAGTCGATCACTCGTAGCCAAAGCCTTTCGCGCAGGGTTTTACTGGCCTACAGCACTCAAAGACGCGGAGGACATAGTCAAAAGGTGCGTCGGCTGCCAGAAATTCGCAACAAGGCCGCACGCACCCGCATCGGCGTTGAAGACTATACCGCTGGCCTGGCCTTTCGCCCAATGGGGGCTCGATATGGTTGGGCCACTCAAAAAATCATCGCATGGCGGGCATACTCACCTACTGGTGGCAGTCGACAAGTTCACAAAGTGGATCGAGGCGGTCCCCATCACAAATTCGACTGCTACTACGGCAGTCAACTTCATAAAGAGCATCATCTATCGCTTCGGTGTCCCAAACAGTATCATCACTGATAACGGCACAAACTTCACGGCTGAGGAGTTCAAAACCTTTTGCAAAGAGCAGGACATTACGCTCAACTACGCATCCGTGGCGCATCCGCAATCCAATGGCCAAGTCGAAAAGGCCAATGGGCTTGTGACGAGTGGGATCAAGAAGCGCCTCCTGGTGCCACTCAAAAGAGCTGCAGGTGCTTGGGTCGAAGAACTACCGTCTGTGCTATGGAGCCTACGCACAACTCCCAACACTTCTACGCAGTTCACCCCATTCTTCATGGTCTACGGTGCAGAGGCGATTCTGCCATCAGACGTAAGGTTCAACGCACCACGAGTTGAAGCATACAATGAAGAAGACGCAGAAGAGGCACTCGAAGACGCAGTCGACTTGCTTGATGAGGCGCGCGACACGGCCTTAGCCCGCACAGCTGTTTACCAGCAGGACCTTCGCAACTACCACAGCCGTCGACTGCGCACCAGGTCCTTCGTCGTTGGCGACCTGGTTCTTCGACTGAAGCAAAAGAAGGTGCACAAGCTCGCTTCCCCATGGGAGGGCCCTTCATCATCACGGAGGTCCTTGGTGGAGGTGCATATCGACTGAAGCACGCGAAGACAGGCGAACCCTCTCACAATCCGTGGAACGTTGCGCATCTGCGCCGTTTCTACGCATAAAGTGCTCACAGTCATACAATGTAATAGGCTATATGTCGGATGGCTGCAG
Source organism: Poa pratensis (assembly GCA_947311845.1). Lineage (NCBI taxonomy): Eukaryota > Viridiplantae > Streptophyta > Magnoliopsida > Poales > Poaceae > Poa > Poa pratensis. The sequence continues at coordinate 7,326,799 of CAMZMU010000058.1, read as the reverse complement.
GTTTCAGACGCGCTCTTTTCCTTACCAGGGTACCTAAGGGGACTGGAAGGTTTTTAATGAGGCGGCCTGCAGCCTAACATTCAAAAGAGGAATAAAATCAATGTTCCTTCGACTCCTTTGTGGCTACCACCTGCATAATTCATACCTTAACCGCACCCGAGACCCTCGGGGGCTGCGTAACAAGGATCCGAACAAAGAACATAAAAACTTTGCAGCCGCACTCGAATACTCGGGGGCTGCACAGTCATCGGTTCATAACCAACACATATTTCACAAACCCCGCTCGATTGACTCGGGGGCTCGGCAAAAAATCAAAGTATACAAACTATACAATATACAAAGAGTCAAAAATTACACTCGGGGGCTGCCCCCTATACAAAAATTGCACTCGCAAACCATTCTAATCCTCAGGCTCGTCTTTTACGGGCAGCTCGGGGCCGCAAAGTGTTCGCGAGTGCACTCGATCAGTGTCTCCGCAGCTTGGATCGTGTCATCCAAGTCTTTTTGTTCGAGAACCTCTCCGGCTGCAGGTGTCCGCAACACCAACCTTGGTTTTCGACTACGCATATACGCCATTGCAGCGTTGGCTCCAATTACAAGTCTTTGAGACAGCAACTCTCGAATGGGATTTGTTTGGCGGAAGATGTTCAACACAGCACGAATCCCTTGTGGTTGTGGCCCCGAAGGAAAAAGAGTCTCGTTCAGACGAATAAACGATGCCCGGCATAACTCCAGCAGCTCAGCACTTCGCCAGACGCGATCCTTCAGGGTGGCAAGTATGCGGGCATGGTACCTATCAAGCCAAAAGTGTTGACGCCCAGTTGTAGGGTCGTCAACCACGCTATCCAGGCGTCCTTCCACGCGAATCTGTTCAGCCTGGAAGTTGTCGACAAAGCCTACAAATACGGGCGCACCAGTTAGATCAAAAGGACAAAAGCTACACAAAAAGCTTGTAAAACAAAGCAAGATTCGAACTTACACTCGAGTTGCCTGTTCACAAGCTCCATCTCCCCGAGAACATAATCCTCGCGTTGGGTGGCCAACGCGGGTCTGGCCCTCAATCGACTCAGCTCAGCCTGGGCGTCCTTCAGATCTTGCTCCATTCTCACATATTTAGCCTTCATATACTCCATCACCTTGGCATCATTTGCCACCTGACCCTGGGATCGGGTGGTGGTTGGAGCCTGCGAGGAACTAGTCGCAGTAGCAGGTTCTCGTGACTGTTCAAAGAGCATAATCACAAACACAAAGTTTGTAAGACTCGCGTCATAAGCATACAACTCTCCAAATGAAAGACATTGGCAAAAGACAGTTTGCATAAACAAGGTAGCAAAAACAAAGCGCAGACTCGCGCAGTTCAGAAGGTATCATTACAAGGCATAAAAAAGCAAAAGGGTACAGCTACCCTAAGCCTAAGATTTCGATTTCCTAAGCAGACGATTGGCAGTCTCGAGTGCCCGGCGCTCCATGGTGTTCATGAAAACTTCAGCCAGTCGCGCGGTGCTCCGCTCACCCCCTTCAGCGAAATGGGCTTCCCGTCTGGCTTCTGAGGGAACGCAGACAGTGCTGCCTCATAGTCGCAATCTATCCCATGTCCCATAAGAAGCTTGATGGTGGACTCGGATCCGCGTACCGTGTTGGCGCGAGCAAAACCCGCCATGGTGGACGTCCCGGGGCCAAACACGTTGGCGAAGTCATCCACCGTCGACGGCACCACGCCAGTAGGGAACACCACTTGGTATACAGCACCAAGTGTGCTCGTTGATTTGGCGAGTGCTTCTTTCGCCTGGTTGCAGAGCGCCTAAGCCGCCCACAGCCTGTTCCAGCGAAAGATCGTCACTCGCCACGTCTGCAGAGGCCGGTGCGCCAACAGCTTCTGCACAATTCAAAACAGGCATAAGTACGACACTCGACAAGTATATAGTCATATCAAAAGGAGAAAAGATTACTCACCTCCCATGGCCTGCGCGAGTGCCGCGAGCTGGTCAGCATATTCTCGCTCGCGTGCAGCAGCTGAGTTGGTGGCGGCAGCAGCTCTTTCTTCGATTCTTCGCGCTGCGCGGCGAGTGCGTCTTCCAGCTCCTTCTTCTCGCCTGGCCCAGCAAAAATTACGTGTATTCAATACTCGACAAAATCAGGCATTGCGAAAAGAAGTTGGGCAAAACAAAAGCAAAAAGGAAACTCACGACTGAGCCGCTCGAGCTCGGCGCGCATGGTGTCCCTCTCCTGCTCCACCTGGACATAAGCCTTGGCAGAATCTGCCAAGGTGTGGTAGAAGGGCTGCGAGCACACGGATTCAGCAAAAATCTAAAAATTCTCACAGACCTACAACTAAACGGGTCAAGCAAAAAGTTACTCACGTGGTTCATCCACGGCTCGGAGCCGCGACCGATGTCCCGACATCTGGAGTTGCCGCCTTGGCTGTTTCAACACAGCGTCAGTGGCCATGGGCTGGGCAGCCTCGTTTCCAGTCGGTGCAGACTTCGAGTGCTCCACGGCTGGAACATTCTCGACTGGAGGAGTCCCAGGCTGGTTGTTTTCAGCACTGTGAGCAACACAACAAAACAAAGGATGGTCAGCACAAAAATGACAGCACAAACATTTTCATATCATACTCAAAAACACACATACCTGTGCTCCTCATCTTCCTCGTCTTCGGAGTCGCCAAAAATTGGTCCTCCAAAGGCTGGGGTACCACTCGACTGAAGCGGAAGAGTCGAGCTTGTTGAGCACGCACGCAAAGGAGCGGCTTGGAAAACAGGTGGTGAATCTGATTCCTCGTCATCCTCCAAGCTTGCTCCTTCGCGGGAACTGGCAGCAGAAGGCGCCTTCTTGGCCAGTCGACGCCGCTTCGGCGCGCGGTATCGACTTCTTGGTCAGAAGGAGCCTTGTCTTCAGATTGGACTTCTTCTGCTGCTTCTTCCTCGACATCCTCCACACGTGAAGTGGTGGCGGAAGGGATGGGCGACTGATCCCCTTTCGGGTCCACCACCTGTGCCTGTGTTTCTTCAGTCTCGCCATTTTCAGGCAGAGGAGGAAGGGAGGCAGCAGTCGAGTGACCCTGCATAGCACACATCACAAATTGCAAAGTCAGAATCAAAAATCGCGTATCACAAAACATGCGAGTGGCAAACTCTTCATTGCAAGCAGGCTATAACACATACATACCTCAAGCAAAGGGTTCTCCAACCCATATGGTGCAACAGGGCAGTCGACGTTGCAAGTGTCGCCTGTCGTCAAGTTGGTGATGTGTCGCACATGCGTCAGCAGCTCACTCCTTGAAAGCTCCTCTGCGTTCATTCGGGTGATGTCACCCGCGCCTTCATACTCCCACATGGGGTGCGCTCGGGCACGGATGGGCCACACCCGCCTCTTCACAAAGGTGGCGATCAAATGAATGCCTGTGACCTTGTCCAGCAGTCCGTCGATTCGAGTCAGCAAAGGGCGCTTCCTCCATTTCTTCGGCTGAGAGTGGTGATCCCACGCCTTGGTCCTGACGTAAGCTGCAGTCGAGAAGGTGGCGACTCCTTCTTGCTCGACACTCGCATAAAACCACCCTTTCCTCCAGCCTTGAGCGGAGTCGACGGTCTTCAGGCGGAAATAGCGGGTGTCGCTGCGCACCTGTATGCCGCAGCCGCCCACGGGGTAGGTGCGACCACCTCCTCTGTTGGGTCGCACCATGAATATGGTCTTCCATAGCGCCCAGCTGGGTGCGACGCCAAGGAAGCACTCGCATAGCGTGATAAAGCACGCATATGCATAATACCGTTCGGGGTGAGATCATGGATCTGCACCCCGTAGGCATAAAGGAGGCCACGAACAAAGTCGTGGAGGGGAAGCGAGAAGCCCCTGGATACAAACTCCGCAAAGCAAACGCGCTCGTTGGCGCGTGGTTCGGGGATACCTCCTTAGGCGAGGCGCGGACGGCGAGTTGCTCCGCGGGAGGCAGATATCCCTGCTCGCGGAGCTTGACAGATGGGCGTCCTTGACGGTGGACTTCGCCCAGTCCCCGCTGCCCTTCTTCAGCGCGGCGGATGCAGATGTACCCGCCGCGGCCTTCTTGCCCTTGGTCGCATCGGTCGCGGCGGCGGCAGCAGCACCACGCTTCGCACCTCCACCTTTCGCCATTGCTAAAGTGGAGGAGGTGTGGGGCAAAGAACTTGGGCGCAGAGCAATGGAGGGGCAGCGCGAGGAAGGAGACGAGGGGCGGCGCAGGGGGCAAATGGCAAGTAAAAAATTGCCAGCGCCGTCCCCCCTATTTACCACAGAGCGCAAAAACGATCGTAGCCGTTAAAACAAATCCATACGCTCCGCGCGAAATCTGGCCATACACGTGGCGGCCACGGAGAGCAACCGTCGCCGGCCACTCCGCCCACTACGCACGAGAATCCAGGAAGCCATCATCACGCCCCGTGAAAATAGTGCCCGAACGGTCAAATCAAGTCCACGCGGCGTCATCCCTGGTCAGCTCTGCAAAAACGGGCCCACAGAACAGGGTCACGTCTTATCAAAGCCTCTCCAGGCACGCCATCGTTGTCAGAGATAGCAGTCGCAAAATGCGTCATTGCTGACGTTGTTCTCTTTTCACAACTGGCATAAAAGTCACTCGATGATATCTTCGGGTGGTCTCTCGCATAAGTTTCGGTTGGTTTTTTAGCAAAAGTCATAGAGGCCAGTCGAAATTCTTTCGACTGCAGCATCATACTCCCATCGGGAGCGTATCAAAAAATTTCTTTGACTAAAATGTGCAGGGTAAAAGAATTTGAGATTATCCTCCATTGCAAGCAATAAAGCACAATCTCGGGGGCTACTCCCATCGGGAGCGCTGTCGCGCACCCGATAGAATAATGGCAAAAGTACAGTCGACGGAACATTCGACTAAGTTCATAAGCAAAATCACACTCAAAATATTCCCGAGTTGATCCGACGATCCTTGGATGCTGCATGCATAAGTGCAAAGGTAAGACCCGCCGATCAGTCGAGCTGGGCTAAGGACCGCTCCAGCAGCGTTATCCTTAAATGTTCCATGTCAGCAGACATGATGAAAATCCCCGACGGACGCGTTGGGTAGATTCAAAATTATACTGCAGTTCGATTCAGTAAGACCTCAACGGCCGTTTCGAGTCTGTCCAGTTTGTTCCAGATTCGAGTCCGGGGACTCGAGTTTGATTGAAAGCTAGTATGGTTTTGCCACAAATGGTAGTTAACCGGCCCCGATCCGTCGTGTGTGGGCCTGCTAAGCTAATATCCCTTGATTATCATAAGCAAAAACTCATAGTCGATGAAAACACTCGGCATTGCTAACATGTGTATTTCATAAGAATTCTAAATACAGATGTAAAAATATATAACGTGCATGATGTATGAGTCCATGCCCGACTCTTCGAATCAGACAAGTACTCGGGGGCTACTGACATGGGTATGCCTATCGGGTACCCTACCATGAGGGTACCTGGTGCACGTATCGACTAGGCCCAACTATCAGAGCCTACATGAAGCCCATGAAGGGAGGCCCACGAAGATGAAGTATCCTCAAGTTTGGCGAAGCAATAGTCGGTTTAGAGTTTCCTTACTTGTAAATCGAGTCGGTTACGAACACCCGGGACCCAGCCTATTATTTAAGGACTGGGAGGGCCATCGAACCAGACAACGAACCACCAGAGCCACAAACCCTAGCGAGATCGACATCTCGCCGGGATCCTTGTAACCATCATATTCACAAATCAATAACAGACAGGCAGGACGTAGGGTGTTACCTCCACACGAGGGCCCTGAACCTGGGTAAAATCTTTGCCCTGCTTGTCAGCCGACGATACTTCCAGCTCTACCACGTTCTCTCCCCCATATTCATAACCTAGGGACCTTAACCATGGGTCTTGATGAGTTTACCCCTCGTCAACCAGGTTGTGGGCGACCTAGGCGCCGTATGCACCCAGGCGAAGGACGCACTCGCCAAATCGGCGAGTACACTTGGCGCTGTATACAAGGTTGTGTTCCCGACTGGCGTAGTGCCGTCGACGGCAGACGACTTCGCCGCCGTGTTTGGCCCCGGGACGTCCACCATGGCAGGTTTCGCTCGCGCCAACCACGTACGCGGATCCGAGTCCACCATCAAGCTTCTTATGGGACATGGGATAGATGCGACTACGAGGCAGCACTGTCGGCGTTCCCGGAAGCCAGATGGGAGGCCCATTTCTCTGAAGGGGGTGAGCGGAGCCGCCGCGCGACTGGCCGAGGTTTTTATGACCACCATGGAGCGCCGGGCACTCGAGACTGCCAATCGTCGCTTTAGGAAATCGAATCCTTAGGTTTAGGGTAGCTGTACCCTTTTGTTTTTTTTAGCCTTGTAATGATACCTTCTGACTGCGCGAGTCTGCGTTTTGTTGTGCTACCTTGTTTATGCAAATAGCCTTTTGCTAATGTCTTTCACTCGAAGAATTGTATGCCTATGACATGAGTTTTAGCTTCTGACACAAACTTTGTGTTTGTGATTATGCTCTTTGAACAGTCACGAGAACCTGCTACTGCGACTAGTTTCTCGCAGGCTCCAATCACCACCCGATCCCAGGGTCAGGTGGTAAATGATGCCAAGGTGATGGAGTTTATGAAGGCCAAATTCGTGAGAATGGAGCAAGATCTGAAGGACGCCCAGGCTGAGCTGAATCGATTGAGGGCGAGACCCGCGTTGGCCACCCAATGCGAGGAATACGTGCTCGGGGAGATGGATCTTGTGAACAGGCAACTCGAGTGTAGTTCGAGTCTTGCTCTGTTTACAAGCTTTTGCATAGCTATTGTCCTTTTGATCTGACTGGTACGCCCGTGTTTGTAGGCTTTGTCGACAACTTCCATGCTGAAAAGATTCGCGTGGAAGGGCGTCTGGATAGCGTGGTTGACGACCTACGACTGGGCGTCAACACTTTTGGCTTGATAGGTACCATGCCCGCATACTCGCCACCCTGAAGGATCGCGTCTGGCGAAGTGCTGAACTGCTGGAGTTATGCCGGGCAGCGTTTATTCGCCTGAACGAGACTCTTTTTCCTGCGGGGCCACAACCACAAGGAATTCGTGCTTTGTTGAACATCTTCCGTCAAACAAATCCCATTCGAGAGTTGCTGTCTCAGAGACTTGTGATTGGAGCCAACGCTGCAATGGCGTATATGCGTAGTCGAAAACCAAGGTTGGTGTTGCGGACACCTGCAGCCGAGAGGTTCTCGAACAAAGAGACCTGGATGACACGATCCGAGCTGCGGAGACACTAATCGAGTGCACTCGCGAACAGCTTTGCGGTCCCGAGCTGCCCGTAAAGGACGAGCCTGAGGATTAGAATAGTTTGCGAGTGCAATTTTTGTATAGGGGGCAGCCCCCGAGTGTAATTTTTTGACTCTTTATATATTGTATAGTTTGTATACTTTGATTTTTTGTCGAGCCCCGAGTCAGTCGAGCGGGGTTTGTGAAATATGTGTTGGTTGTGAACCAATGACTGTGCAGCCCCCGAGTATTCGAGTGCGGCTGCAGAGTTTTTGTGTTCTTTGTTTGGATCCTTGTTACGCAGCCCCCGAGCATTCGAGTGCGGCTAAGGCATTGTGTTTCTGCAAGAGCGAGAGCTCATTTGATCGATAACACAGCCCCCGAGGGTTTTGGGTGCGGTTAAGGTTATGAATTATGCGGGTAGTAACCACAAAGAAGTCGAAGGAAAATTGATTTTATTCTCTTTTGAATGTTAGGCTGCAGGCCGCCTCATTAAAAACCTTCCAGTCCCCTTAGTACCCTGGTAAGGAAAAGAGCGCGTCTGTTTCGCGTGCTTCAGTCGATATGCGCCTCCACCAAGGACCTCCGTGATGATGAAGGGACCTTCCCATGGGGAAGCGAGCTTGTGCACCTTCTTTTGCTTCAATCGAAGAACCAGATCGCCCACAACAAAGGACCTGGTTCGCAGTCGACGGCTATGGTAGTTGCGGAGATCTTGCTGGTAAACAGCTGTGCGGGCCAAGGCCGTGTCTCGCGCTTCATCGAGTAAGTCGACTGCATCTTCGAGTGCTTCTTCTGCGTCGTCTTCATTGTATGCTTCAACTCGTGGTGCATTGAACCGCACATCTGATAGCAGTATTGCTTCTGCGCCATACACCATGAAGAATGGTGTGAACTGCGTAGAAGTGTTGGGAGTTGTGCGTAGGCTCCATAGCACAGATGGTAGTTCTTCGACCCAAGCACCCGCAGCTCTTTGAGTGGCACCAAGAGGCGCTTTTTGATTCCGCTCGTCACAAGTCCATTGGCCTTTTCGACTTGGCCATTGGATTGTGGATGCGCCACGGATGCGTAGTTGAGCGTAATGTCCTGCTCTTTGCAGAAGGTTTTGAACTCCTCAGCCGTGAAGTTTGTGCCGTTATCAGTGATGATACTGTTTGGGACACCGAAGCGGTAGATGATGCTCTTTATGAAGTTGACTGCCGTAGTAGCAGTCGAATTTGTGATGGGGACCGCCTCGATCCACTTTGTGAACTTGTCGACTGCCACCAGCAGGTGAGTATGCCCGCCATGCGATGATTTTTTGAGTGGCCCAACATATCGAGCCCCCATTGGGCGAAAGGCCAGGCCAGCGGTATGGTCTTCAACGCCGATGCGGGTGCGTGCGGCTTTGTTGCGAATTTCTGGCAGCCGACGCACCTTTTGACTATGTTCTCCGCGTCTTTGAGTGATGTAGGCCAGTAAAACCCTGCGCGAAAGGTTTTGGCTACGAGTGATCGACTGCTGGCGTGGTGCCCACAGGTGCCTGCATGAATGTCTCGAAATATGGCTTGACCATCTTCGAATGCGATGCATCTTTGGAACATACCTGATATGCTGCGCTTGTATAGCTCGCCGTTAATGACGGTGTATGCTTTTGATCCTTCGAGTCACGCGCCGGGACTCGGTTATGTCATCTGGTAGCTCGCTGCGGATTATGTAAGCCAGAAAAGGTTGAGTCCAAGTTGGCTCAATGAGCAGTACCTCGACTGGGGGATCCTCTGTGCTGGGCGCTTTGCTTTTGGCTGGCGTAGTCGACGGAGGAGGCTCTCGTTTTTCCTTGATAGATCTGTGTTCGATGCGCTCGAGGAAGACACCAGGTGGAATTTGTGCGCCAGTTGAGCCAAGGTTGGCTAGCATGTCTGCTTCTTCGTTACTTTCCCTTCCTATGTGCCTCAACTCACAGCCATCGAAGCTGCCCTCCAGTGTGTTGTACAGTTGCGATAAGCGATCATGTTGTCCGCGATTGCGTCGCAGGCCTTCATTGTTTGCTGCACCACGAGATTGGAGTCGCCGTAGATCATCAATCGAGTGCACCCAAGTGCTTTTGCCATCCGCATGCCATGGATCAGAGCCTCGTATTCAGCCTCGTTATTGGAGGGTAGTTTGAATCCCATCTGCAAAACATAACGTAGTTTGTCCCCTTTTGGTGATATGAGGATGACGCCTGCGCCTGCGCCTTCGTGTTTCTTGGATCCATCGAAGTACATGGTCCAGGAATTGGACACGTCTGGTGCTCCAGGTAATTGGGCCTCTATCCACTCGGTTGTAAAGTCGGGTAGGACTTGTGCTTTGATAGCCTTCGGGTGCTCGTACTTGATGTCTCTTGGAGCCAGCTCGATGAGCCATTTTGCGACTCGACCCGTTGCATTGGGGTTTGTGAGGATATCACCGATTGCTGAGTTACTTACCACGGTGATCGGTGCTCGGTGAAGTAGTGTGTCAACTTCCTTGAGGACATGAATACAGCGTATGCCAGCTTTTGATAGTGCGGGTACCGCTGTTTTGATATGGAGAGAACCTCGCTCAGGTAGTAGACTGGACGTTGTATGCTTTGGATGTGCCCCTCCTCCATGCGTTCGACTACCAGTACGGTGCTCACCACTCTGTTTGTAGCCGAGACATACAGGTAGAGTGGTTCCCGTTCCTTAGGTGCGACGAGGATCGGAGGGCTTGTGAGGATCCGCTTGAGATCTGTGAAGGCTGCTTCAGCTTCTGGCGTCCACTCGAACTTGTCCGCCTTCTTCATCAGTCGATAGAATGGTAGAGCCTTTTCACCAAGTTTGCTGATGAATCGACTGAGCGCTGCTACTCGTCCTGCTAGTTTCTGCACATCGTGAAGCTTTGAAGGCCTTTGCATTGTGAGGATGGCCTGTATTTTCTCCGGGTCTGCTTCGATTCCACGGGCAGAGACTAGGTACCCTAGGAGCTGCCCGGCTGGAACACCGAACGTGCACTTCTTAGGATTGAGCTTGATATGGAAGCGTTTGAGGTTTGCAACGTCTCCCTCAAATCGTCGAGTAGTGTGTGTTCTTCCCTTGTGGTAATAACAATGTCATCCACGTAGACCTGGACGTTGCGTCTGATTTGCTTTTTGAGGCAGTCTTGCATCATGCGCTGGTATGTTGCACCCGCGTTTTTGAGCCCAAAGGGCATAGTTGTGTAGCAGTAGACCCCGAGTGGGGTTATGAATGCCGTTTTTTCTTCGTCTTCTTGCTTCATCCTTATCTGGTGATAACCTGAGTAAGCATCCAGAAAGGAGAGTCGTGCGCATCCGGCGGTGGAGTCGACGATCTGGTCGATTCGGGGTAGCGGGAAGTGATCCTTTGGACAGCACTTGTTCAGCGCTGTGAAGTCCACGCACATCCGAAGGATGTCTGTATGCTTCTTCTCTACGAGTACGGGGTTGGCCACCCATTGTGATTTCTTGATTTCCCTAATGAATCCTGCTGTGAGTAACCGGTCGACTTCAGATTCGACTGCGGTTCGCTTTGGGCCGGAGATTCGACGCATCGTTTGCTTGACTGGCTTTGCATCTGGAAACAATTGGAGAGAGTGCTCGGCGAATTCCCTGGGAATACCTGGCATGTCGGCTGGACACCACGCAAATATTTCCCAGTTCTCACGGAGGAATTCGACGAGCGCGCCTTCCTATGCGATAGGCAGGCTCGAAGATACGTTGACTGTCTTGGACGGATCGGTCGGGTTCACCTGATGCGACCTTGTGTCATTTGTAGCATTGAAGGATCTGTCGACTGCCAATTTCTTATGCTCCGGAAGGAGTGTGCGGTCGTTGGAAATCGCCAGGTCGGCGAGTGATTCTTCCACCCCGAACATCTCGGAGATTTTACTGAACTCGCGGTCACATGCATCGGACCTTTGAAAGTTTCCACGGACAGTAATGACTCCCTTTGGTCCTGGCATCTTCAGCGTGAGGTACGCGTAGTGTGGCACCGCCATGAATCGAGCAAACGTCGGGCGACCAAGAATAGCATGGTATTGTGATTTCCAGTCGACGACCTCGAACTCAATCGACTCTGTCCTGAAGTGGCTTTTGTCCCCGAACGTAACGTCGAGTTGTATGGTGCCTTCGGGCTAATTGCTTTGCCAGGAACGATACCGTGGAAGGTATTTGAAGATTTTGGGAGGTTTTCGACTGACCTGTTCATTTTGCGGAGCGTGTCCGCGAAGATGATGTTTATGCCGCTGCCTCCATCCATGAAGACCTTGGTCATGGCGTAGCCTCCTATTTGCGCGTCGAGTACCAGAGCCGCGTGCCCTGGTCGAACTACAGCTGGGGGATGATCCTCTCGACTGAAGCTTATGATGGTTTCCGATCCCTTCAGAAATTCGGGCGTGGCAGGAGGTGCCATGACAGCCATGTTCACCTGTCGAGTGATTAGCTTTTGCTGCCTGTTGGAGGGGCGACCCTTTTGTATCATGTACATCTGCCCGTGGGGCTGTGGATATTGATCATCTTCCGCCCGTAGTACGGGTTGTATGGCACCTGCGAGGTTTGCGCCTGGAGCAGGCTGTGGTGGTGGTTGCGGTGGCGGCTGTGGCGCCATGAGAGCGGGTACAGCGTTCGGCTGTGGTGCGGGTGCAGGCGTGGGCTGAGCAGGTGCTGGGCCGTACCTTTTGAGTCATATCATGTAGTCAGTCGCCATTTGGTCGAATTCCCTGCAGTTCCTTAGGGTGTGATTGGAGCGTAGTTTTCCGTCGTCCCCTTGAAGAGGTGGAATCTGCACCAGTCGTCCATCTTTTCCTCGAATGACCGCTCGGGTTTTGCGTCGCTGCGTTTGCGCCATTCTTGCCTTTTGTAGCTGTCGCTCCGCTGCTCGCGATCTCGACTGTCCCGTCGATCATCCGAGCGTCGATTGCTTCTATCTTGGTCTTCCCGGGGTTGTGTGTATCCAGCCGCCATGAACTCGGGTCTGTTATCGTCGTAAGGACGTTTGGAACATTTGCGCCTGCGATCTTCTCTGTATGAATCTCTGCGGCCTCGACTGCCGCTTTCGTAGTTGTCACGTGGTGGGGAAGCACGGGATCTGCGTACAGAATCCTCTCCATCTGCCCACTCAGTCGCAACTTTGATGAGCTCAGCCAGGGAGGTTGGCTTTTCACGACCCAGTGCCTCTTTGAAGTCCTTCCTGGCGAGACCTTGTATGAAGGCATCCATGGCCCTGTCTTCTGACACTTTGCCAACCGAATTGCGTATTTCGGTCCACCGCCGTATGTATGATCTCAACGACTCATCTGATCGTTGAGTGCATGCCCTTAATTCTTCGAATGTCTTCGGGCGTTCACATAGAGGCTCAAAGTTTTTGATGAAGTCTCTGCGGAAATCGTCCCACGAGTCGTATGATGATGGAGGGAGCGCCTTGAGCCAGTCGCGGGCAGTTCCTTCGAGCATGAGTCATATGTACTGCATCGCCGTGGTGTTCGTGCCACGCTGGCATGCTACGGCGAGTCTGTAATCTTCTAGCCACCCGGAAGGTTCTTGGCGGCCGTTGTACTTGGGTTGTTCGCCTGTCAACTTGAATCCTTTGGGCATCCGCGTCCACGGATGCGTCGGGTGAAGCACAATGCTCCACATGGCTCTGGTTCATGATCAGAGTATGAATCGCTGCTATAGGATCTTCGAGATCTGCTTCTGCTGGACCTGTGCCGGCGCGTGCTTTCCTTCCTTCATCCGAGTGGTGGCTGCGACCACTGCGATGATGTGCTGCGTGTCGTGAGTCGACTATGTCGCGATCGCGATTCCTTGCTGGAGTTTTGTCTTCTGGCTGTATAGCCTGTGCCGCTAGAGCTAGCGATTTGAGTTGTTGGCGATGCAGGGCTGCGTTAGGGTCATTCGCCGGAGGTTGCATTGCCTTGAGGTAAGCACCTACGGAGAATAATGCACCCGCAGCAGTTTTGGGCACTGGGATTCCGTTAGCGTCCTCTGTCATGAACGACAGGTTACGGGTGATTGCTACCCTTTCATGTTCTGGAAGGCTTGCCAACCGCGACCTAGATCGTGGGGTTGGTTGCATTGTGGACCCGAGGGATTGCTCCCTTCTTCAGGCACTCGAGAGGCTGGCTTGCCTTTTGCGCTCTTCGAGCGTCGCTCGGTAGTTTTGCAGTCGAATTGACTCCTGCCAGTTGAAGTACTGGAAGGTCAACATCTCCTCTGGGGTGGAATTTGGTGGCATCATTGTGCACTCCTTTATGACTTTATCTGCTTTTGCTGCCATCTCCTCCGTGATTGTCAAGGTTGTGACCCCATCCGGCATGGTTACCGTGCATGGGAATTGTGCAGGCCTGCGAGCGGCTGCATCTCGGATGATTCTGCGGAGAAGGCCACGTAGACCTGATGGGGCGTGACCCGTGGATGGGTGTATGTGCTGTCGATTCCAGTCATGGACTCGACATCGCCGTCGAGGCTCATGTCAGAGCCAGTATGCTCATCGAGTAGATCTTCGAGGCGAATCTCGTTGTCGATGTGCTCATCGCCTATACTCATCTCGGTGTTGGCGAAACCATTATGGATTTCTGAGTCGAGGTTGGTGTTGGTGAAGATCTCCGAGTCGACGTTGCTGTTGTTATGAATCGCGGGCTCGTAGAAGTCATCGAGGGAGATCCCGCAGTCGAAACTCTCGTCGAGTGGTAGGTTGAAGTCGACGTTGCTTGTGCGGTATGCTGATTCTGCCTCCTCGCCTTGGAGTTCCGTCATCATGAACCTGTCGATCTCGCCGGTCGACATGGTTGTTGCGGGCGAGCAGGCTTCAGGAATCGACGACGGGGCGAGCGCAGTCGACGGAGCCTCGAGTGCGCCCAGCGCCAGTTGTTGCGGATCTGTCGAGTCCTGCGTGCCAAGATTGTTTACGAAAAAATTGAATGCTCCAACAGTCAAACTCAAACCTGATTCAAGGCCGGAAAACGCCTCCTGAAGCTCCGGCGAGTGCGGATTGAAATTCATTGGAAGAGCAGATGCGCTTTTTGCAGGTGAAGCGGGCAGGCTGCCGCTTTTCGAGTGGATCGGCGAGTCGCCGTGTGTCGCCTGGATCGGCGAGTTGCTGTTTGCTGACATGGCCGGCGAGTTGCCGTTTGCAGATGAGATCGGCGAGTTGCCGTTTGCTGGTGTGATCGGCGATTTGCCGTTTGCTGTTGGGACCGGCGAAACTTCGAGTCCAGCGCTATTCTTTCCCACAGACGGCGCCACTTGACGAGGGGTAGACTCATCAAGACCCATGGTTAAGGTCCCTAGGTTATGAATATGGGGGAGAGAACGTGGTAGAGCTGGAAGTATCGTCGGCTGACAAGCAGGGCAAAGATTTTACCCAGGTTCAGGGCCCTCGTGTGGAGGTAACACCCCTACGTCCTGCCTGTCTATTATTGCTTTGTGAATATGATGGTTACAAGGGTCCCGGCGAGATGTCGATCTCGCTAGGGTTTTGGTGGCTCTGAAAGTACGTGGTCTGGTTCGATGGCCCTCCCAGTCCTTAAATAGTAGACTGGGTCTCGGGTGTTCGTAACCGACTCAATTTACAAATAAGGAAACTCTAAACCGACTATGGCTTCGCCAGCTTGGAGGATACTCCATCTTGTTGGGCCTCCCTTCATGGGCTTCATGTAGGCTCTGATAATTGGGCCTAGTCGATACGTGCACCAGGTACCCTCACGGTAGGGTACCCAATAGGCATACCCATGTCAATGTCACTAGCTAGGATATAGAGAAATGCAAGGTTGAACCAATTGTTATACACCACTCTCTTTGAAGATCTAAACATATAACCCAAAGATACAAATAGATCAGAAAGCATATATGACTACAAAATAATGAATCAAGATAAAATCATAGGTATCAACATATAACATTAACAAATCTGATCATAATGTGACAATTCATCATACCCCAACAAACACAACAACTATTACATCATATGAATCTCAATCATATAGAGTTGTTCATGAGATCTTTGTATTGAAAAACATAGGACAGAGTGCCATCTGGCTATAGCTATGGACTCGTAGTCTAACGGGAACCACTCGCGCATTATCATGGAGACAAAAAGTTCGATGAAGAAGCCTCCGATAATGGACCCCCCCCCCCCCCACCACCCACACACACACAACCACTACTAGTCTCGGCAGTAAATAGAAGGAACGGACCGAGTCCCTAATATTACAATGTTTAAGAATAACGTTTTGTTTGAACATTTTGCTTCGGTAAATGGTACCTCGAAGTTTATTGTTATCTTTCCCTAACATACGGAAGAAAACTGAATGGAAACTTTCAGACTTTTCCGAGGAAAAAAACGGAAACGGAACTTTGCGAAATGGAAAAGGAATTTTTATACGAAGACGGAACGCGTATTTCGGCAGAATGACACTTTCCGTTTTCAGCTGTGTTGTACTAGAGCAATCTGGCAGACCCAACAATTTAAATTGGACGTTTAGGCCTAACCCAAGAATTTAAAGTGACCTAACTAAAAAGGTATATGAATCGACCATGATTAGGTACTATGTACTAGATGTCATATCTCTCTCTTGAGTCGCTCCCAAATTGCCAGTTCACCGCCCCACTAGGTTAGCGACGATAGTTGAAGTTTCTTTTATGTTGCCAAAATTGATAAGTTATGGACACTATTCGAAATCATGATATATCCTTATATATTTGATTTTATCTTGGAAAATTTACAAGCTTGTCAGTTTGCGTGACTTTTCCTGCATTACTTAAAGGAATTCAAGGGTCTCTTCATTCCAGAAAGCATCCGTTTTCAATTCCGTGTCGTGTCGTATTGGTTTGTATCTGCTTCTGACAATAGTTTTTCGTATTTGTTTCCCTGTTCTGTGTATTCATTTCCGCTTCCAGAAAATATATTAAAATAAATGTGGCACCACTCAGTTCTGTCTATATCCACTCGCTTTCATCTCTACCCTAACGTAGTGAGTACCTACCATTTTAACCCAAGATTAGACGGCGCCGCAATGCTGCGCCATCATGTCTAGCATGTCGAAAAAACTCGAGAAGCATGTTCATGTATTCGTGCAAATTAGTATTCTCACACACATATCACCCTGTTAGCGACAATCCTTCAAAACTAGGAAGGAGAAAAGCATATTGAATCACATAATTAAGGAAATCACTTTTCCTCGAGCAGGAGCGGTCCACGCCCACGCGCTGGTGGGACCCGCCCACGTTTTTTCTTCCTCCCGTCACGTCCCCGCTTTCTCTTCCTCCTCGCCCCACACCCTTCCGGAGACGGTGCCAGGCGAGACGGCACTGGCGATACGCTGCGGAGCCACGGCGGGGAAGGCATCGTCGAGACTAGACTTAACGGTTGGGGTGGGGGTTCTCGTCGGGACAAGATCTGGTGTGTTTGTGTGTGTGTGTGTGTGTGGGGGGGGCATTGGACCGGTGGAGGAGGTGATTTGAGTAGGGAGGGCAGCGAGGCGGGCGCGGCAGCGCCGCCGGCGGGGGTGCCCCTATTCTTCTTTTTCCCGACATCCTTGTCGTTTTAGCCGCGGGATGCCCCTGTTTTTCTTTTTTCCGACATCCTTGTCGTTTAGCGGTCTGAAACCGCGCACGCTCGTAAATTAGCATCGCCCCATAATTAAGTGGGTATTCAATATTCTCCAAAGTAATTTGGATAACTATCGTATTGGTTATCTTCATTTTATGGTTATTTAATTTCATGATTATCCGCCAATTATTCTGAATACATATTTTGGAACTAATTTAATTGGCATTAATCCATTGCATGCGTGCCAGGTTTTTGCATTTTTTAGATAAAGAGTGTATATTAATATCGTGGAGATACAAATTTACACCCAGCCTCTGCAACAACGCAATAGCCAAAGCCATTACGGATGCACACAGCCGAAAGACAATAAGAAGAAGAAATAAAAAGAAAGTCCCGCTACAGAGTTACAGCCCTTGCAGCAGCCCGCACAACCACCACCAAGACACCACCTGATGTCCAATCTTCAAAAAATAAAGCCTTCAAGAAGAACAGTGCCAGGCACAACCAATTAAGGCCAGACCTTGGGTTTTCACCTGAAGATAATAGTCTCCGCTCTCAAAACAATGTCTTCAGCAAGAGCATTGCCAGGTGCTAGCTCTAAGTTGACGAGGGAATATTCCCCGGCAACAGTGCCAGAAACAATGCTTGTACGTCACACGTCAGTTGGGAACCCCAAGAGGAAGGTATGATGAGTGCAGCAGCAAGTTTTCCCTCAGTATGAAACCAAGGTTTAATCGAACCAGTAGGAAAACGAGGTTTGCTTCGAAGGTGTTGGTGAAGGAGTGTAGTGCGGCGCAACACCAGGGATTCCGGTGCCAACGTGGAACCTGCACAACACAATCAAATTACTTTGCCCCAACTTAACAGTGAGGTTGTCAATCTCACCGGCTTGCTGAAAACAAAGGGTTAAACGTATCGAATGGAAATGATGTTTGTTTGCATAAAACAGTAGAGAACAATGATTGCAGTAGATTGTATTTCAGATGTAAAAGAATGGACCGGGGTCCACAGTTCACTAGTGGTGTCTCTCCAATAAGATAACTAACATGCTGGGTAAACAAATTACAGCTGGGCAATTGACAATTGATAAGTGCATATAACATGCATGTGTGAGCTGTGGTGTCTACTATGAGATTCATTTGGGCATTACGACAAAGTACATAGACCGCTATCCAGCATGCATCTATGCCTAAATAGTCCACTTTCCGGTTAACATCCGTACCCCTTCCAGTATTAAGTTGCAAGCAACAGACAATTGCATTAAGTAATGTGCGTAATGTAAACAATACATTCATCCTTGAATAAAGCATTGCTGTTTTACCCCTAGTGGCAACAACACATCTACAACCTTAGAACTTGCTGTCACTATCCCAGGTTAAATAGAGGTTGAACCCAACTATCATGCATAAATACCCCCTCTTGGAGTTACAAGTATTCACTTGGCCAAGGCTTCAACAAGTAACGGAGAGCATGCAAGATCACAAATGACATAGACATGATAATATAATATTCAGCTCCACATAGGTATCAATATAAGTCAGATCCCAGCAAACACAACATGTAGCATTACAATAAGATGATCTTGATCATGATAGGCAGCTCACAAGATCTAAACATGATGGCACAAGTGGAGAAGACAACCATCTAGCTACTGCTATGGACCCATAGTCCAAGGATGAACTACTCACGCATCACTCCGGAGGCGGGCATGGCGATGTAGAGCCCTCCGGTGATGATTCCCCTCTCCGGCAGGGTGCCGGGAAGAGCTTCAGAACCCCCCGAGTTAGGGTTGACGACGGCGGCGGCAGCGAATATGTTCTGGATGAAAGGCTCGGTGTTTTAGGGTTTTCACGTCTCGGGGAATAAATAGGCGAAGGGGCGATGTCGGCGGACCCCCGAGGGGCCCAAACCACAGGCGGCGCGGCTGGGCCCACTGCCGCGCCAGGTGGTTTGGCCACCTCGTGGCTCCTTCGTCTCTCCTTCGGACTCCGTGTACGTGCTGGAAAAATAGGGACTGGCCTTTTGTTTCGTGCAATTCCGAGAATATTTCCAGAAGTAACTTTCTGAAACCAAAAACAGCAGAAAACAGGGAACTGGCACTGTGGCATCTTGTTAATAGGTTAGTCCCAGAAAATGCATAAAAGTGATACGAAGTGTATATAAAACATGTAGCAAATGGTATAATATAAGCATGGAACAGCAGAAATTATGGATACGTTGGAGACGTATCAAGCATCCCCAAGCTTAGTTCTACTCGTCCTCGAGTAGGTAAAACGATAACAACAAATAATTTCTGAGGAGACATGCTTTCACACAATCTTGATCAATATATTGCAAGGCTCATGTCATGAATGAAGTGACTCAAAGCAATGATCTATAGTTTGCTAACAAATAGATAAAGAGTAAACAATGAATCATATAAGCAAAAACTTTTCATGAATAGTACTTTCAAGACAAGCATCAAAAAGTTTTGCATAAGAGGTAACTCATAAAGCAATAGATTCAAAGTAAAAGGCATTGAAGCAACACAAAGGATGATTAAGTTTCAGCATTTGCTTTCAACTTGTAACATGTATATCTCATGGATAGTTGTCAACATAAAGCAATATAACAAGTGCAATAAGTAAATATGTAAGAATCAATGCACACAAAGTTGACACAAGTGTTTGCTTCTAAGATAGAAAGGAGTAGGTAAACTGACTCAACATAAAGTAAAAGATAGGCCCTTCGCAGAGGGAAGCAGGGATTAAATCATGTGCTAGAGCTTTTTAAGTTTTCGAAAGCATATAGAGAGCACAAAATAAGTATTTGAGAGGTGTTTGTTGTTGTCAACGAATGGTAGTGGGCACTCTAACCCCCTTGTCAACCAGACTTTCAAGAGCGGCTCCCATGAAGGACGTTATCTCTACCAGCAAGGTAGATCATCCCTCTTCTCTTTTGTTTACACATGTATTTTAGTTTCTTTATAGATGACACTCCTCCCAACCTTTTGCTTACACAAGCCATGGCTAACCGAATCCTCGGGTGCCTTCCAACATTCACATACCATGGAGGAGTGTCTATTGCAAAATTAAGTTGCTTACTGATAAATCAGGGCAAAACATGTGAAGAGAATTATTAATGAAAGTTGTAATTAATTGGGGCTGGGCACCCCGTTGCCAGCTCTTTTTGCAAATTATTGGATAAGCGGATGTATATGCCACTAGTCCATTGGTGAAAGTCTGTCAGAAGTAAATGACAAGATTGAAAGATAAAACACCACATACTTCCTCATGAGCTATAAAACATTGACACAAATAAGGAGTAATAAAGTTTTGAATAGTTTAAAGGTAGCACATGAAATATTTACTTGGAATGGCAGGAAATACCACATAGTAGGTAGGTATGGTGGACACAAATGGCATGGGTTTTGGCTCAAGTTTTGGATGCACGAGAAGCATTCCCTCTCAGTACAGAGTTTAGGCTAGCAAGGTTGTTTGAAGCAAACACAAGTATAAACCGGTACAGCAAGAATCACATAAAAACATATTGCAAGTATTATAAGACTCTACACTGTCTTCCTTGTTGCTCAAACATTTTACCAGAAAATATCTAGACCTTAGAGAGAACAAATATGCATCCCAAGTCTCAACAAGCTCTACGGTAGTTCTCCACTACTAGGCTTTAACTACATGATGCAAGAGCTTAAACATGATCTACTTGAGAGCTCAAAACAATTGCAAAGCATCAAATCAAAACAAGACAATGATCTACAAGAATGCATATGTCTTTTCCAATACCAACTACTACATGTAGCATTTTCTTTCTTCCAAACAAACACCAATCAATTTATTTAAACATAAACTCTCCAAATGATAATATAATGCAGCAAGAGAGTATTTATAAACAAGTGCTAACAGCTCGAAGAGATGCATGAAAAACAGGAGCTAAAAGCACTGCAGTAGCTAGTTAAGAATACTCAACAAATATAAGTGAAGAACATGAGTATTCACATGAAAAAGCGGAGCGTGTCTCTCTCCCACACAAGGATTGCTAGGATCCGAATTTATTCAAACAAAAACAAAAATAAAAACACACAGACGCTCCAAGTAAAGCGCATAAGATGTGAAAGAATTAAAATATAGTTTCACTAGAGATGACCTGATAAGTTTGTTGATGAAGAAGGGGATGCCTTGGGCATCCCCAAGCTTAGACGCTTGAGTCTCTCTGAATATGGTTGGGATGAACCACGGGGGCATCCCCAAGCTTAGGCTTTTCACTCTTCTTGATCACATAATATCACCCTTCTCGCTTGATCCTTGAAAACTTCCTTCACACCAAACTCAAGACAGTTCTCATTAGAGGGTTAGTGCATAATCAAAAATTCTCATATTCTGTAATGATACAATCAATCCCAAAGCTTCTGGACATTAGCTACAGCCACCAATGCTTTGTGGAGCAAAGAAATCCACACAAACACAGTAAAAGAGCGAATGCAAAACAAAAGGCAGAATCTGTCAAAAACAGAACAGTCTGGAATGACGAATTTTTTCGAGGCACTTAAGTTGCTCAGATGGATCTGGCCTAAAATAATGAAAGTTGCGTACATATCTCAGGAATATGCGTGATTTTTCTCAGAATTTTTTGAATTTTCTACAGGGAGATAAGCTCAAATCCGTGACAGCTAAAAATCTGTCACTGCGCAGAAATCCAAATCTTGCATCAACTTTCAATATAGAACTTTACTTGGCACAACATTGCGATAAAATAAAGATACAAAGGAGTTGCTACAGAAGTAACAAAACTCCTTGACTCAAAGAAAACAAAAATAACAGCAAATAAAAACGATGGGTTGTCTCCCATAAGCGCTTTTCTTTAACGCCTTTCAGCTAGGCGCAGAAAGTGAAAATCAAGTGTTGTCAAGAGAAGAAGCATCAACATCATAACTTGCTCTAACAATAGAGTCAAAAGGTAACTTCATTCTCTTCCTAGGGAAGTGTTCCATACCTTTCTTGAGAGGAAATTGGTACCTTATATTACCTTCTTTCATATCAATGATGGCACCAACAGTTCGAAGAAAAGGTCTTCCCAAAACAATAGGACAAGATGCATTGCATTCAATATCCATAACAATAAAATCAACGGGGACAAGGTTATTGTTTACTGTAATAAAAACATCATTAACTCGCCCCAAAGGTTTCTTCATAGCATTATCAGCGAGAAAAACATCCAAATAACAATGTTCCAAAGGTGGCAAATCAAGAATATCATAAAGCTTCTTGGGCAAAACCGAAATACTTGCACCAAGATCACACAAGGCATTGCAATCAAAATCATTCACCTTTACCTTAATGATGGGTTCCCAACCATCTTCTAATTTCCTAGGAATAGAAGCTTTAAGTTTCAACTTCTCCTCCCTAGCTTGCAAAAGAGCATTTGTAATATGCTTTGTAAAAGCCAAATTAATAGTGCTAGCATTGGGACTTCTAGCTAATTTTTGCAAGAACATAATAACTTCAGAGATGTTACAATCATCAAAATCAAAATCATTATTGTCAATGGTGGTGGAACCATTGTCTCCAATAGTTTGAAAAATTTCAGCACTTTTATCAGAAAAAGTTTCAGCAGTTTTAGGCAATTTCAAACGCTTTGCAGAAGTAGTAGAGACATTACCAACACCAATAACATTACCATCAATAGTAGGAGGCTTACTAGCATGTAAAACATTAGCATTACTAGTGGTGGTGATAGTACAAACTCTAACTATACTATTCTCTTTTTCAAGTTCTTCCTCTTTTTCCCACCTAGCATGCAATTCAGCCAACATCCTAATATTATTATCAATTCGAACTTGGATGGCATTTGCTGTAGCAAATGACTTAGTATCTTTAACTTCATTAGGCATAACTTTCAGTTTTAGAATTTCAACATCATGAGCAAGACTATCAACTTTAGAGCAAGATCATCAATTTTTTCAAACTTTTCCTCAACAGTTTTATTGAAAGCTTTTTGTGTGCTAATAAATTCTTTAAGCATAGCTTCAAGATCAGAGGACACACTTCTATTGTTGCTGTAGGAATTACCATAAGAATTGCCATAACCATTTGAAGGATAAGGCTTATATTGTTGCTACCAAAATTATTCCTATAAGCATTGTTGTTGAAGTTGTTGTTTTTAATGAAGTTTACATCAACATGCTCTTCTTGAGCAACCAATGAAGCTAAAGGAACATTATTAGGATCAACATGAGATCTACCATTCACAAGCATAGACATAATAGCATCAATCTTATCACTCAAAGAGGAGGTTTCTTCAACAGAATTTACCTTCTTACCTTGAGGAGCTCTTTCGGTGTGCCATTCGGAATAGTTGATCATCATATCATCAAGTAGCTTTGTTGCTGCACCTAAAGTGATGGACATAAAGGTTCCTCCAGAGGCTGAATCCAATAAGTTCCTTGAGGAAAAATTTAATCCTGCATAAAAGGTTTGGATGATCATCCAAGTAGTCAGTCCATGAGTGGGACAATTCTTCACCAAAGATTTCATTCTTTCCCAAGCTTGAGCAACATGTTCATTATCAAGTTGTTTAAAATTCATAATGCTACTTCTCAAGGATATAATCTTAGCAGGAGGATAATATTTCCCTATGAAAGCATCTTTGCATTTTGTCCAAGAATTAATACTATTTCTAGGCAAAGAAAGCAACCATTCTTTAGCTCTTCCTCTCAAGGAGAAAGGAAAAAGTTTCAGTTTTATAATATCCCCATCCATATCCTTATACTTTTGCATTTCACAAAGTTCAACAAAGTTATTAAGATGGGCAGCAGCATCATCAGTACTAACACCAGAAAATTGCTCTTTCATAACAAGATTTAATAGAGCAGGTTTAATTTCATAAAATTCTGCTGTAGAAGCAGGTGGAGCAATAGGAGTGCATATGAAATCATTGTTGTTTGTGCTAGTGAAGTCACACAACTTAGTGTTCTCAGGAGTACTCATTTTGAAAAACAAAATCAAACTGAATTAAACAAGTAACTAATTTTTTTGTGTTTTTGATAAAGAGAGCAAACAAGACTAAATAAAAATAAACTAAGCAAGACAAATAACAAAGTAAAGAGATTGGGTGTGAGAGACTCCCCTTGCAGAAGCAATTCGGTTTTCCCCGGCAACGGCGCCAGAAAACGTGTTGTGCTCTAAGTTGACGAGGGAATATCTCCCCGGCAACAGTGCCAGAAACAATGCTTGTACGTCACACGTCAGTTGGGAACCCCAAGAGGAAGGTATGATGAGTGCAGCAGCAAGTTTTCCCTCAGTATGAAACCAAGGTTTAATCGAACCAGTAGGAAAACGAGGTTGCTTCGAAGGTGTTGGTGAAGGAGTGTAGTGCGGCGCAACACCAGGGATTCCGGTGCCAACGTGGAACCTGCACAACACAATCAAATTACTTTGCCCCAACTTAACAGTGAGGTTGTCAATCTCACCGGCTTGCTGAAAACAAAGGGTTAAACGTATCGAATGGAAATGATGTTTGTTTGCATAAAACAGTAGAGAACAATGATTGCAGTAGATTGTATTTCAGATGTAAAAGAATGGACCGGGGTCCACAGTTCACTAGTGGTGTCTCTCCAATAAGATAACTAACATGCTGGGTAAACAAATTACAGCTGGGCAATTGACAATTGATAAGTGCATATAACATGCATGTGTGAGCTGTGGTGTCTACTATGAGATTCATTTGGGCATTACGACAAAGTACATAGACCGCTATCCAGCATGCATCTATGCCTAAATAGTCCACTTTCCGGTTAACATCCGTACCCCTTCCAGTATTAAGTTGCAAGCAACAGACAATTGCATTAAGTAATGTGCGTAATGTAAACAATACATTCATCCTTGAATAAAGCATTGCTGTTTTACCCCTAGTGGCAACAACACATCTACAACCTTAGAACTTGCTGTCACTATCCCAGGTTAAATAGAGGTTGAACCCAACTATCATGCATAAATACCCCCTCTTGGAGTTACAAGTATTCACTTGGCCAAGGCTTCAACAAGTAACGGAGAGCATGCAAGATCACAAATGACATAGACATGATAATATAATATTCAGCTCCACATAGGTATCAATATAAGTCAGATCCCAGCAAACACAACATGTAGCATTACAATAAGATGATCTTGATCATGATAGGCAGCTCACAAGATCTAAACATGATGGCACAAGTGGAGAAGACAACCATCTAGCTACTGCTATGGACCCATAGTCCAAGGATGAACTACTCACGCATCACTCCGGAGGCGGGCATGGCGATGTAGAGCCCTCCGGTGATGATTCCCCTCTCCGGCAGGGTGCCGGGAAGAGCTTCAGAACCCCCCGAGTTAGGGTTGACGACGGCGGCGGCGAATATGTTCTGGATGAAAGGCTCGGTGTTTTAGGGTTTTCACGTCTCGGGGAATAAATAGGCGAAGGGGCGATGTCGGCGGACCCCCGAGGGGCCCAAACCACAGGCAGGCGCGGCTGGGCCCACTGCCGCGCCGCCAGGTGGTTTGGCCACCTCGTGGCTCCCTTCGTCTCTCCTTCGGACTCCGTGTACGTGCTGGAAAAATAGGGACTTGGCCTTTTGTTTCGTGCAATTCCGAGAATATTTCCAGAAGTAACTTTCTGAAACCAAAAACAGCAGAAAACAGGGAACTGGCACTGTGGCATCTTGTTAATAGGTTAGTCCCAGAAAATGCATAAAAGTGATACGAAGTGTATATAAAACATGTAGCAAATGGTATAATATAAGCATGGAACAGCAGAAATTATGGATACGTTGGAGACGTATCACCAGGCACAACCAATTAAGGCTAGGCCTTGGATTTTCACCTTGAAAGGTAGGACTTTGAACTTCACCTGTGATGTTGCCCCCACTAACATGCCGCTGCTCCGCCTCCTGCAACTCCAAGCAAGTTCCTCATCGCCGCAGAGCCTCCAATCGCCATTTGCTAGTCCTTTAATCTCAGCTTTCATGACATTCCCCGCATCTGACTACACCATGGATTTGCCCATGATGGTACAGAAGCAGAGCTTCACACCGCTCCTCCGGCGCGACCGAATCCCTCCGCTCCAGCAATCACTAGGAATTAGCCCATGAAAGATCACCGGCGGAGCCTTCCGAAACTCGACACTCTTGCCAGATCAAGGTACCGGCGTCAAGCAGATCTTCGTCTTCACGCGATTTGGAACCCTAGGACCACCACCTTTATTCTCCTTGCTCCGAGCCCACAGCCCCACGCCGCCGGCGGCTCCTGGCGATCAGAACGAGTGGGTCAACTCCGGATCAAATCGAGCCATGGTAGACCCCCAGATCGAGCGGCGATCAGGAAGCAGCAAACCGCGCCGCCGCCCTGGACCGCGCCCGCCCCGGCCTCGCGCCTCCGCCTCCCATGGCGGACGCCGCCGCCCAGCCGCCTGGTCTCCACCTGCGCTGCCTAGAGTCGGCCCCCCGCACGAAGGAAGCACGACGGGCCGCGCCACCCCGCCCGCCGCGTCGAAGGACAGGCGTGGCCGCCACCCGCCTGCGCCGGCGCCGGCGGCAGCGGCCGGAGGGAGAGGGCGGGCGGCGCTTCTCTTCGGTGGTGAGGGGCGCTTCTCTTCGCCGGCCAGGTTTTTGCATGATGGCAAAGATCGACTTTATATGTGCATGCGTTCATACCGCCTAATTAACACGTCCATAAATAGCAAGATTTAACCGCATCTACACATAAAGCACAAGTGTTTCTCCTCCTGCCTTGTCTTCCGCATCAGTCAACGATCGAAAGTTAACAAACATACAACCTTGGCTTTTTCAAGCACGAACGAATTACCGCTTGCCTATATATTTACCTCGCTCTCCGTCAACTACACATCTCTCCAGTTAAGTTGAAGTTACATACACAGTACTGGTGGTCGCCATGGGGAAATTGGTCACCATTTGCTATGCATTTCACTGTTTGAAGGTTAGTTTTCTCTAGTTTATTTCACCCTAGTTTCTAGTTCCAATTCCAGCGAAGTCTCTTAGATTTGGGTTTTTCAAGTTTTCACCTATTTCATATTGTAAGGATATGAATAATCTCGTCTTTACTCTTGATGTGTACGTATGTGCAGGGTGGATGGCCATGTCTGTTCCCTATGATCATACCGCGAGCATCGAGGCAAGTTGCCTTTTTTCTGGCCGATTGACTTTGTTTTCCTTGTTTTCAGTAATTTCATTAGGCATGCCAAAAGACAAAATAACTCGGTGGTTTCTTACCAGCTGTAGCGGTAAAATATCGGTCTGAAATAAGGTGATTCCATAGACAAAAAAGGAATTTGGTGAAATTTTATAACAGCAATGTGACATGAATTACAGATCTTACGTACTAGCTAGTACTCCCTCCGTTCTAAATTACTTGACTTGGATTTGTCCAAATACGGATGTATCTAGACACTAAACAAGTATAGATACATCCGTATATGCACAAATTTAAGTCAAGTAATTTGGAACGGAGGGAGTAGTATGTAGAAATGGAGAAAGTTTGTAACCCAAGAAAAGTCCATACTGGTCTGCAAATCGCCTTTTAAGATCTTGATCCACATTTTTTTCTTCTAATAGTTAATATCCGTTTAATCGTTCATGACAATTAGTAATTACCACAATTAAGGAAAATATTTGACTAAATGCTGATCTCCAGAACTGATGAAAAATGTTCCCTACATGATCTAACAGTACTGAATTGCACGTCAAGTAAATCTTGTTGTCGTTTATATCTTGTTATCCAGTGCTTGAGCAGCCCAATAGGTTCTCTGTACAAAGGTGGCATTATTCAGAACAGTAATTTCGACCATGGCCTGCTGGGCTGGTTGGTGCCTTCGGGCGTGAAGGCCGGCGTGAGCAGCTCGCCGTCCGGGAACAGGTTCGCTTCAGCGAAGAACAAGGGGCAACCGTCGCGCAGCGTGTACCAGAAGATCCAGATGCTGACCAACCACCACGACACCCTCTCAGGTAAAGTGATTTACGTACCATCTTTCATCCACCCAAAAAAATACTAGTAATATATTTGCAGTTCTGAACTTTGTTTTTCATGGCTCCATGCAGCATGGTTGCAGGTTCTGTCCGGCACGGCCGAGGTGAAAGCGGTCTTCAGAGCTCCCGACGGCGCATTCATCGGCGGCGGAGCCATCGTCGCCAAGTCCGGCTGTTGGAGCATGCTAAAGGGTGGCATGACTGCTTATTCTTCCGGAGAAGCCGAGTTCTTCTTCGAGGTAAACAGGAATCGTTCGTTACGCAGGCATTGTATCTCGTACGTGAATCCTCTCTCGCTCATCGATCTTAATCAAGTTTGCATCTACGTACGTACATACCTACAGGCCGATGGTATGGTGGACATCATGGTGGACAGCGTCTCCCTACAGCCCTTCTCCTTCGAGGAGTGGAAAAACCACAGCCGTGTGTCGGCCGACAAGGCCCGCAAGAGCACCGTCAAGCTCCTCGCCCGGGGCGCCGACGGCGCCGGCTGGCGAACACCAACTTGAAAATCGAGCTACTCCGGCCCGGGTTCCCGTTGGGCAACGCCATGACCAAGGAGATACTTGACATCCCGGCCTACGAGAAGTGGTTCACCTCACGGTTCACCGTGGCAAGCTTCGAGAACGAGATGAAGTGGTACTACACAGAGTGGAAGCAGAACCAGGAGGACTACAGCGTCCCTGACGCCATGCTGAGCCTCGCCCAGAAGCACGGCATCAAGGTGCGCGGCCACAACGTGTTCTGGGACACCGACAACATGCAGATGGGGTGGGTGAAGCCGCTGAGCGCGGAGCAGCTCAAGGTGGCCATGCAGAAGCGCCTCAATTCCGTCGTGACGCGGTACGCCGGCAAGGTGATCGCTTGGGACGTGATGAACGAGAACCTCCACGGGGAGTTCTACGAGGCCAGACTCGGTCCCAACGTCTCGGCCCAGATCTTCCAGCAGGTGGCGCAGATCGACCGGACGGCGACGCTGTTCATGAACGAGTTCAACACGGTGGAGCAGGCCACGGACATGGCTGGGATGTCCAGCAAGTACGTCCGCAAGCTGGAGGAGATACGCTCCTACCCCGGCAACGGCGACCTCAAGCTCGCCGTCGGGCTCGAGAGCCACTTCGCCACGCCCAACATCCCCTACATGAGGGCGACGCTGGACATGCTCTCGCTGTCTCGCAGCTTAAGGTCCCCATTTGGCTCACCGAGGTCGACGTGGACCCCAAAACGGGCCCCTACCAGGTGGAGTACCTAGAGGACGTGCTGAGGGAAGGCTACGGCCACCCCAACGTGGAGGGCATCGTCATGTGGGCTGCGTGGCACAAGAAGGGCTGCTATGTCATGCGCCTCACGGACAGCAACTTCAACAATCTTCCCGCGGGCAACCTCGTCGACAAACTCATCGCTGAATGGAAGACGCGCCCTGAGGCCGCCACCACGGACGCCAATGGCGTGGCCGAGCTGGACCTCGTCCACGGCGACTATAGCTTCACGGTGACTCACCCGTCGTTGGAGTCCACCACGGTGCACACTTTGACCGTGGATGGGTCTTCGTCTGCGTTGGAGCATGCTATAGACATCCAGGATTAGAGATCAGACACATACACAATTGCTTAGTTTCATTTACTTCATTCTTGAGAGGAATTAGGATGAGAGAGTGGCACCACTGGTACATTAAAAGTTAACTTCCGGAATAGTATCAACATCACAAACGGTTTGAATCAACCAACTCACAGCAAGCAGCGCGCACCCCTCTCCAAGGGACTTTAACAGTGAGGCTTGGGGCTAGATATCAGGATACACCTGCTAAGTGTCAGATCGATGGGAGAACCGGAGCTTCATGGTGACATTATCTTTTGAAGCTCTAGTCACTAGTCGAGCACTTCTCTCGTCGAGGGATCTTCAAAGTTGCCTTGCTTCTTACACGACCAACTCTCGATCGTTTTCCTCTCCGCAACCAAATCTATCTGTAAATTGTCGATTATGATGACTGGAACATCTTCCAACTTCTTCAAGGCATAAGCTAGCAACACAACTTAGTCATTCTGCTAAAATCAAAAAAAAAAAAAACTTAGTCATTCTGCTAACAAGGTTTAGGGACAATCTACCCACGAACCTTCATTTTGCAAGGGTAATCCAAAGCTGACAGATGCTCCATTAATCATCAAAATTCCACAAGTTCTCTCACATAGTCACATAGATACGTTTGTCTAAGTCCATTATCTCGTTACGTTTTGAAGGTATCTTCTAAGTCTTTTTTTTTTTTGAGGGGAGGTCCAAATAAAAGTTGGTCACTTTGATCACCTTAAGATTTTACACTTCTTGGTCAACTGCAATAAATCCAACCGGACATCTCAATCTCGGTGGTAATTCCTTGAAATGACTTCGGGGGCATCTTTTGGTTTTTCTTCATCCAACTTGTCCAAGAAGGGAGAGGATATATATATAGATGACGATTGAGAGGTCCGTCTTCCTCTGTTGATTCCAAAGATAATTTAGCTTCTTGTGAGGCATGTGTTGTGTGTGACTTCTTTCTGGTTCAGTTTCAGATACACGATGACACTGATCCATGATATTGGAGTGCTTCCTTCCGACGATTTATCTTTTTTTATAAAGGGAATATATTAATAGCAAGCAGATATCAATTACACCCGGCCTCTGCAACAGCATAATATCAAGAGCTAGTCGAGACATTAAAGATGCACACAACTAAAAAAAGAAAAAAAAAACCCGAGCGTAATGATCAGTGAAGCAGCAGGAACTACCACCAATAGAGGCAACACCCGGGCTTAAAAAAGGTTCTCCAAGAACGACGCATCCAAGAAGGTAATTATGCACAAACACCGTCGTCGCTTGATCATAGATCAAATGTTTTCACCTGGAAAAAAGTCCGACTGAACTCCAGGCAATGCGTTAAAAAAGGATACGAATATAGATCCACCACTGCCAGATACAACCTGTGAAGACCAAACCTAGGTTTTCACCAAGGAAGTCAAAACTTTGTGGCCAAAGAGCACCACCAAGAAGAGTCTCCCTGTGTTGCCGCCCCCACTTGCTGAGACTGCTGCAAAACACCGATCATCCAGTCAACAATCTTCACCACATCCAACCTAGACTTTGTCATCACTTGAAAACTTGAACTCGACATGAGCCATTGAGATTCACTTATCATCCGGCACAACCATATTGAAAATCACGCGCCGACAAATCGGAGTGGCTTGGCACCCAACTGTCCATGTACCGCGGCGACAATAATTTCCGGCAATACCACAGACTCCACTGTAGCTACGAACTCGATTCGGTCACAACAACATAGCGTCGCACAGATTAGACCCGCGTTCATGAGCGGCTGCCGGTGCTCCTGATTTGACCGCCGCCACCTTGTGTCGCCGGCCTCACGATCCAGCCACCACCGTCCTGAGCCGCCGGTCCCACGATCTGGCCGCCACTTTGCGAAACAGCCTTCCGATCTGGCAGGTTACCGGCCCTCATATCTCGTCGGAGCTCGTCAAGAAAGCCACCAACGTGGAACGATCGATCGAGTACTCCAAATGCATGAATCGGTCGATCCATTACTGAGCTAGCTAGCTAGCTTGCGCGCAAGGACGGAAACATTGATCGATCCCGTACTCCAAAAAGGATGGATCCATCGATCCAACGATCCAGTAGTCCAGCGCGTGGCGAGGGGCACAATGGATCGATCGCTCGATCCAGCACTCCAATACTCCTGCGCGTGGGCGCAGGGACTTGCACGTCAGCGCAGAGCTATGCACTTTTTTAGAATAAAGGCCTAGTGGCCCAGCTTTTTTATAGAAAGCTCGAACCAGGATTCCACTTGGGTTTAACACCCAGTTTTTACAAATTTTGTGGTGCAAAACGGAAACCACCGACAAACTCAAACCAAACCTAAAACCACCAACCAAATCAACACCACCACCTACAGCTCAGATTCACGAAACTGAAGAACAGGTAACTTCATAGTATATTACAAGAGCCAAGCACGAAGCCCAGGAAAACAAAGACAGACTCCACTAGCTTCAACCCACTCCTTGTCGCCGATAAATAAGTTGGAGCTCGCGAGCCTTGTCTTTGATCTTGTCGCGTCTCACCCTGGCTTCGATTTTAAACTTCTCCGGCACCAGCAGCAACCATTGCGACATGAAGGCGATCATCTTGTGTATTATCTGCAAAGGAGAAGATAGAATTTTTCCTTCAAAAACGAAATCACTGCAAGAAGTCCAAACTGACCACACAAAAGCACCAAAAACCACCCAATCTAACGAGTTAGTCTTAGAACCTGGCAGTCCCAAAACCAAGTTCAGAATTCAGCAACACTCCCAGGAGTACACCTCCAACCCAAGGCTTCCCTAATCACCCACCACCCAAAGCGAACAACTGGACAACCAAATAAAAGATGTTTCATTGTTTCCTCTTCTCCACACATCTTACAACCAATATTCCCAGGCCACCCCTTTTTGGCCAACTCTACTGTCACCTGAATGCGACCACGAACACACATCCAACAGAAAATTTTATTTTTCAAAGGCATGCAAGATTTCCAAACCTCCATCATTCCCACGTCCTTAACACCCGCGAACAAGATCATGTTGTAAATAGATTTAGAGCTAAAGACACCTTTTGGAGATAAAGCCCAGCAGACGTTGTCTGCTCTATCCTCTAACGCCACCCTGCTTAAATTTTCCCTCAACTCCACCCATTCACTATCCTCCAACGGCCCAAAGGATGTTCGGAACGTCAGCCGACACTCACCACCTCTCAACACCTCTCCCACCGTCCAATTTTGTTGCTCATTACACATGAACAGCTTGGAGTATCTAATTTTCAAAGGGACCTCACCCAACCATACATCATTCCAAAAATCAGCTTTCCCCCCATTCCCAATGATATATTTAAGCCCTTTCTGCACCCATTCCTTAATTGCATGGAGGCCTTTCCAGAATTGTGATGCCTCACTAGTATCAGATTTGAAGAAACTACCATTCTCCCCACAGTACTTTTTTCTAAGGAGCCGACAACTCATATCCGAATCGCTTTTTCGATATTGAAAATCCACTTTGACAACAGAGCGATATTCCTAGTTTTGCTATCTGTAAAGCCCAAGCCATCAAATTCCTTCGGCCTACACAAAGACTCCCACCTCACCATATGATATTTCCTATCCTCACCTTTATTTTCCCAGAAGTACCTAGCCATAGCCATATTAATCTTGTGATGATTACCGTCCGAGAGTTTATAAAACGCCATCACATGCATCGGTATGTTGCTTAAACATGAATCTATCCTAATTTTTCTCCCGCCCGAGGTAAGTTGGGACCCCTCCCACATATCCAGCCTTCTGAGTACCATCTCCCCCCACAAACTCCATCTCAGAAGCAAGAAGCACATCTGGAGAGACAGGCATCCCCAAATACTTCATAGGAAGCTTCCCCACCTTGCAATTGAAAAGGTTTGCCACCCTCCTCTATTCGACCTCATCTACTCCAAACACCAGCACTTCACTTTTTTGGCAATTAATCCGAAGCCCCGACATCGCCTCAAAACAGTAAAGTAAAAAATTTCATTGTCACAATCGATTTTTCTGAATTTTCCAAAAACAAGACTGTATCATCCGCATATTGCAAGTGAGTCAATCCACCCTCCTCCAGGTGAGGCACCAAACCCACTAAATGACCTTTGTTCTTGGCTTTTTTAATCATCGAACCCAACGAATCAGCAATAGCATTAAACAGCAAAGGGGAGAGAGGATCCCCCTGGCGCAGCCCCTTGTAAGTCCTAAAGAAAACTCCATTCTCTCCATTTATGTTAATACACACTCTACCAGACTCCACCGCCAACGCAATCCACTCCACCCACGTGGGATGGAACCCTTTCCTAACCAAAACATCACGAAGGAAATACCAATGAACCTTGTCATACGCCTTCTCGAAATCGGGTTTTAAAATGATACCCTGAGCCCCCGTGCACTTCAACTCATGCATCACCTCATGAAGTACCACCACACCACGAAAAATCGACCTCCCTGGAATGAAAGCTATTCACTTTTGCCTGGACGATCCATGGATGGCCGCTGGCCGGACGTCAAGATCATATTAGATCGAGGACGAAGGACTATATGAGGACTACAAAGGCTTATTAAACAAACAGGTAGGGGCGCACTGCCGCCGTCGGACGACCTCCTCCGGCGATGACAGGGGAAGGGGAGGGGTGGCCGGCGGCTGGGCGGTAGGGTTCCCCTCGAGTCTTATCTATAGTCAATGTTGTGATGTAGTGGTTGTTACTTTTCTGAGATTGCCGCTGCGTGCGCTAGCCGCTGCATATCGGACTTTTTGAGCACAAGGTGAGAGGCAAAACATATACCAGGGTAGTAGTGTAATTCCCAAAAGGAACGCAAAAAACCAAGATGAACAGGAAGGCTATAAAAACATGAATATTGAGTGCTGTAAAAATAGTAAGCTAGGGTTTTTAGTGTGGCTTTGTAGGAAAAGTGGCAATGACATAAATATGGAAAACATACTCACACGTGGGATGGAACCCTTTCCTAACCAAAACATCACGAAGGAAATACCAATGAGCCTTGTCATACGCCTTCTCGGAATCGAGTTTTAAAATGATACCCTGAGCCCCCGTGCACTTCAACTCATGCATCACCTCATGAAGTACCACCACACCATAAAAAATCGACCTCCCCGGAATGAAAGCTATGCACTTTCGCCTGGACGATCCATGGATGGCCCTCGTCCGGACGTCAAGATCAGATTAGATCGAGAACGAAGGACTATATAAAGACTGCCAAGTCTTATTAAACAAACAGGGAGAGGCGCACTGCCGCCGACGGACGACCTCCTCCGGCGATGACAGGGGAAGGGGAGGGGTGGCCGGCGGCTGGGCGGTAGGGTTCCCCTCGAGTCTTATCTATAGTCAATGTTGTGATGTAGTGGTTGTTGCTTTTCTGAGATTGCCGCTGCGCGCGCTAGCCGCTGCGTATCGGACTTTTTGAGCACAAGGTGAGAGGCAAAACATATACCAGGGTAGTAGTGTAATTCCCAAAAGGAACGCAAAAAAACCAAGATGAACAGGAAGGCTATAAAAACATGAATATTGAGTGATGTAAAAATAGTAAGCTAGGGTTTTTAGTGTGACTTTGTAGGAAAAGTGGCAACGACATAAATATGGAAAACATACTCACACCAAAAGTTTTTTTGTGTGTCTTCACAATACAAGTTTTACAACTACAAGGTGTTGGGATATTCTCCTCGTGTTGGTTGTGAGGAGATAAATAATAAGACACCGGTGCATAATACCATGCCGCTGACTCCACATCGTTGTCTGGGTTTAAGAAACCATGTCTTCAAGAGACACCAAATTAAGTTTAGGAAATCCATCAGTGACAGGCGTAGTTGTTGGTATCGCCCGTCAAGGAACACCACTGACAAGCATTATAAGCGTCTATCAGATATTTTCAGCCAGGCCTCAAGATAGATGGTCATCACTGACGGGTTTTCTTCGCTGACATGTGTCTCTTAGGGTGTCAGGAAGAACTGCCAATGGTACGTATTAACTCTATTCGTCCCACTCTTTGAGTGTTAATTTTCCTTTCACTAGATGCAGAAATCCGAAGTTAGACGCTAGAGCCTACAGTCATGGAAACTTGTCAACTGTTAACCTGCTAGTGTAGAGAGATGTTGGCCACTCACCTGCGTGCTCTCTCTTCTTCTACCCTCGCCTTCAGTCCTTCTCCGCTTCTTTTCCTCTTCCAGTTAAGCATCCAGCGGCGTCAGTGGCAAGGGTTCTGGTGAATTATGCATCCGGCATGCGAGCGACGGCAAAAACTAGGGCTCCGGTGAGTTGCGCATCCCGCGTGCGGAAAAGGCTTTCGGCGAGTACGCTGTCCTTGTTAAGCTCCCACTCCCTTCAGAACATCGAGCTTCTGGTCCTGATCTACCCACGCTATAGGCGGGTCGAGCCTCTCATTTAAAAGGTGTTGGACACCATTAAAAGAAGCCTAAGAAGTCGTTCTTCATCTGTGACAATATTACGAGGGAAGGGATCAAGGTAATTGATCAACAACCTTTATTCAACTTTCTCCATGCTCTGTTATTTGGAGATGGATTTTGGTTTAAATTCAAGTTCTTTACATTGTTGTAGTGTCATTACTTCTTATGGTTGGAAGCTATGATGGATCAAAGGGCTTCTGAAGGTCAGGGTCGTCTCCAGAAATTTGGGGCCCCTGTACGAAACGCAAAATGGGGCCCTAAAATTTGAAAAATTTACATTACATAATTAATAATATACTTTCATTTTATTACATGATTTCAATGTTATTTCGTATAGTATATGAAATCATATCAACCATTAATCTACTAAAAGGTACCACTAAACAAAGAATTGATCTCATGTTCTAAGTATCATCCGTCTGATATCTTTTGAAATGAAATTTTCAATTATATTTTCATAATTATTCTTCTCTAGGATACCATTTGAAAGTGTTGTTGTCTCCAATCCATTGAGTCTTTGATGAGTCATAGTAGGACAAGTGAGATTTCAACAATTTGAATTTGGAAAAACTCCTTTATGCTGATGCAACCGAAATGGTAAACAAAGTTTTAGGCATGTCAAGACAATCAAGTAGAAAAAGTTCGGCAAACCTTGATCGGCCTTCCATAATGGCCTGAATTAATTGGAATCAGAAGCGTGGCGAAACGGAGCGGTAGCCAGCAGTCCAGCACGTTGATCCATCGATCCGGGAAAAGAAAATTGGAACGGCGATAGCCGATTGCGCGGGATGTCGCCGGCGGCCGTGTGCCCTTCTCGGCGAAAAGAACAGGCGCCTGGCGGCGGGATTGGGTGCAGTCCGAGGTTTTCTCCAAAGCGACTCGAAAGTCGAAACGACAGGATCCAAGGAAGAATCGGATCGATCGATCGATCGACTAGGACGCGGGAGGCCTCAGATCGGGAGTGATCTGGACAGAGACGTGCAGCTCGGCAGTTTCCAGCCCACCAAAGACATACTGGATTTTGGTATGGGCCAAAAATTACATAGCTAAGGGCATATTTGCTGGGTAACATGGGGCCCCAAATTTTAGGGGGCCCTGTGCGGCTCAACAAGCTGCATATATTTCAGTTCAATTGAAATCGATGGGCTTCCTGATTGCCAAATTGCAGGAACAAGTAGTTGATTTAAAAAGTATATAGTTTTAGGCTTTATTTTTCTCATGCTTTCTATCTTATCTTCCAAGTACTTGCTTGTAGTATCTGTGATGGACTAGGAATGAAATTACAGCAGCATTTGTATCATTTCGAGTTCATTAATTTTGAACCATATATATCTTGTGGTTAGAATTAAAGTTCGTTTGACAAAATATTTTTCAAGGATACACCATGGAAAGGTGCATCATTTCCATAGAAGAAGAGGCCAAGACGGCCGAAACAACGCCATGAGGCTACACGATACAAACGCAACGCCACACGGAATACAACACCACTTACACCGGCCGAACAACAAGACTCGCCTTGCACCATCTCCAGCCAAGAATGGCGAGGAAGGGGTGCGCCGAGCTCCCAGGCCGCGTCACAACTGAAGACGGACTCCATGAGACTCCAAACCCAAAATGACACAGCCAACGCAACCGCCCGCTCATAAGCGCCTAAGGTTGGCGAGTGGACGGCGGGACTGAACCAGACCGGAGGAGGCCTCGACCAAAGCACCGGCGACGATGTACATGGCGCCCCGGAGGCCCACGCTCTGAACGGCGGCGAACAACGACTCCAACTGGTGTACCGAGGGTTCCACGAACACGTAGACGACGCCTCCAAGAAGGGAACGACGCAGCGCTCCGAAGGCCGGATCAAGGGTTTCCCCTTGTGCTCGAGGCAGGGGAGTACGGACAGCGCCATGACGACGCCTCCAAGGAGGTGACGGAACCCCGCGGGCGTCGCCGTCGTCAGCTTCACGCAGGGCTTTCGCCCCGGCCCTGACCTCCATCCCAACACCCATCGGACGCAACAAGGAGCGTGCTTTGCACCACCGTCGACGAGAGGCGAGGTCGAACCGTCGTCAGCGGAGCAGGGGTGCCGCTCACCGTCTCACCACCACCAAACGGGGACTAAGATTAATTGGAGCATTATAATTGAGATAGTGATACATTAGTTAAAACAGCTATTCATGCATGTCAGTGGATGCTAACGAGAGAGCATGCATGGCTGCAATTGGCTAACAATAGTCCTTTTACAATCCATACTATCAAACTTTCAAAAGTTTGATCAAGACTGCATGTATGAAATTTATATTACTAAAGTGGTTTTGGAAATTCTTTGACGATAGTACAACCTACAACATATACATTGATATCGGAGCTAGGAGTATACAGTAGTGGTCAAAGTTAGAGTTCATCATTTCGACAACCACAAATAGTCACTAAGAAAAAATAAAGCAGAAGGATGGAATGCTCTTCTTCCATCCAACTAAATCAAACGACCATGTACCATGGAATTAACTGTTCATCGTGTCCGCTCACAACTCCAACTATGAATCGCTTCAAGTAAAAACTATTATCACCACTTCCTCAAGCAAAAGTAAAAAAGAAATAGCACATAAATCTAAGATAGACCTCCTCTGCAATCCGCAGTTATTGTGCACATTTCAATGGCAACATTCGCCATTATTGGGTCAAATTACAGAAACCCACACCTACCGAGGGTTTGAACTAGGAAATTGCATCAAACCTACTCCCTCCGTTCACAAAAGGATGTCTCAACCTAGCCCAAATTTATATGTATCTAGACATGATTTAGTGTTTACATACATGCAAATTTGACCTAGGTTGAGACATCCTTTTTGTGAACGGAGAGAGTATATCTTAGTTATTGTCTCGGATATGGCTAAGGCGCATCATATAATTTGCTAGCATAAAAATCGTTTGATGGGCTCTAGTAGTTAATTTGGTGATAAACGGTGGATCTCGTCAGAACAAGGCAGCCGGACAGCGAATTGCAGACATCGTAGGTGATCAAACGAGAGCGGAACTAGGTACCTGAGAGGTGGGAGGCGGAGAGTCCGCCGGCGGCGAGTCACGGGGGGCCACATCCTGCCGACGAGTGCTGTAGGGAGAGCGCAGCGCCATGGAACCGGCACGGCGGCACGTAGGAAGAATCTGGGATGGGGGGCGGGGGTGTTGCTTGTCTAGGGTTGGCAGTCCGGCCTCTTGAGTCTGCGTGACCGTAACAACGACGAACAGCTCACCTCTACAACGTGGGCCCGAGTTTTCGGAGGAACAAAAACAGAAGCCGCTGTAAGCCCGTAATCCTCCATCTCAACGTGGAAAAGAAAAACGAAGAAAAAATAACACACGCTAGCCATCTAGAGAATGTTAGCCCAACCCAAGCAAGCCAACTTTTCGTACGTACCAGCACAACGATCAGCATTAGCTGCCCACAAATATATGTTCGTGAAATCCTACCCAACTTTCACAAGGTTTTTTTAGGTAACTTTTACTCTTTCCGTCCGGAAAAGGATGTCGCTAGTATGGATATATCTAGCACCCAAATATGTCTAGATACATCC
Organism: Poa pratensis; assembly: GCA_947311845.1. Taxonomy (NCBI): domain Eukaryota; kingdom Viridiplantae; phylum Streptophyta; class Magnoliopsida; order Poales; family Poaceae; genus Poa; species Poa pratensis. Next base: position 7,287,420 of record CAMZMU010000058.1, on the reverse strand, counting down.
ATTTTAGCGACATCATTTTCGGATGGAGGGAGTAGTATTTAAATTTCGTGTTATAGTACACAAATACTCTCTCCAATCATATTTCAGTGTCGGAAGAAATATAAGAATGAAGCACAACTTCCTAGTTTCACTAGTGACACTTTTTTCGGATCAGAGAAAGTAACTGAAATTAGGTGAGAGAGCAAACAAATCGGCCTGCATCATTGGCGATGATTTGAAAAATCCAACCAAGTGAATTGTTGAAATAGTATATAAAATTTTGAGTTGGGTTGGCAGATTTATGAATAGTTGCACAAATTATGTCGCACCAACAAAAATTAAACTTATAGGCAGAGGTGGCGGAATAACGAGCGTCTTCTATGAGGCGCCAAGAGATGGGACTGGGATCAGGTGTCATGCCCATGGCATGTCACGCTGTAACATGTGCCATCCTACCATCGAATCATCATCCAACGGAAAGCAGCGACCAAAAAAATTGTTCAAACACTTTAGATGAAAAAAATTCAGTAAGTTGTATATCATCCGTTGTGTATAATGTGCAAGTTTTGCTTCATTTGGATGATTACTTTATCATTAAATAACTTTTTATATTTTGATCTTAAAATGTGATTAACTCATAAACAAGTGATCCAAATGACACAAGACATAACAGACCATATAAAACTTACGGACATTTTTTCAATTTTTTTCTAAAATGTTTGAATTTCGAGTTCAAAATTTTGGTCACTCTTGTCCGTTGGATTATTATTGTATGGCAGATAAGATGGGGCATGTTAAAGCCTGTTTAACATTCCGCTTGTTGTGGTGCTGGATCCTGAGCATCTATTTTCAAACATATTCAGTGTTCCTCGAGATCAAAAAGCCATAGCACGGAATCAGTCAAACTCAAAGTTAAAAAACCTGCTGACTAATCAGGTCAAGCACAACCTTCTCTTTCTCACCTTTCATTTTGACAACATCCGAATTGCTCCTCTGCAGGCTCGGCTGACAAACCTAAGAGAACATTTACCAAAGAGTAACAAATACTGAAACGTGCCAAAGCCGGTACTTGGAGATTCCAAATATATGACAATTGACAACACAGTGACAAGATATGATTTATGCGAGTGAAGCCACAAATACTAAATCAACATTCTACTATTAAATATCATACAGTTAGTTATTCCATAAATTATCACAACAGATCATCCATAGATAATCACCGTGCACACCAGATTCAATTAACCTGCAGTACTTAACAGAGCACCTGCTCCATGCAGTTTAGAAAAGCACATGGTGTTAACAGTAAGAGTTGGATTATTACATGCCAAAAACCACTGTACAGCACAACAACTATCACAGACAACATAAACAAGTCTTTTTTCTTAAAACGAGGCAAAAGATTTGCCATTTCATTTAAAAAGGGAGAAGTTTTAGAGCTTTACAGACCCGCCTTGACCGCAATGTCAAGGCCAAAAGGAAAACCTACTCTCACGGCATAATATTACAAATCGCTTTGGCGCCCGCACGCCCCCACATTACCGCCTCGTCTTTTATCTTCTCAATTAGCATTGTGGCGGTAGACGATTTGTTACGGAAGACACGCGCATTCCTTTCCAACCATATTTCCCAAGAAACAAGCATTGCAAGCGAAGCCAACGCCTTCCTCGAGCCACCTCTCTTGTGGATGATTCCGATCCACCAATCTTCCATGGTCAGAATGACAAGCCAATTATTCGGGTAGATGTCATGAAGCCCAAGCCAAGACTTTAGTGCGGTCCAAATCCTCATGGTGAACCGGCATTGGAAGAAAAGATGTGCGTCGTCTCTTGCACTTGATTGCAAAGCTTGCATAGCCCACAATTTTGCCAACCCCTCCGCTCAAGTCTATCCGCCGTCCAAACACGGTTTTGAAGCACCAACCATGCGAAAATTTTACACTTTGGAGTAGCCATAAACAGGTTTTGCATACCATAGTTATTTAACAATGTTTACCAAGACTATCTACTTGGTTTTACATACCATAAGCAGAGTGGACCTGCAAGCCATGGGCTATTTTTCACCAAAAGAAAGGACTATCTTGCACAACTGCCCATAGAAGGACTGTTCAACACTGTCCGCTCCAAGCAAGAAACCCATAGTAAAACATGAAATACTGAGCAGTACAGTCAGCCCGTTCCTTTTCAGCCGGTTGATGCTGCCCTCCCTATCAAAAGGATGTGCATAGTGCAAGAATTTTAGGATCGTTTAATTTTAGTACAAATCAAATAAGTTGTAGCGCCTCCAATTAGTTACCTATCAGCTTCAGCTTGAATTCTAGCTATCTCATCATCAATAATACTAGCTATATTGCCATCTATCTCCACTCCCTCTTCTTCCAAATTTGCCAACAAATTTTTAACCTCCTCTGTCTTCCTAGCAACATCAGCTCTAGCTCCATTGCCGGATCCACCCTGCTAGGATTAATTAGAGAAAAAAATTGAGATGGTAATGCATAAGCTAAAACAGCTATTCATGTATGTAAGTGGATGAAAACGAGAGAGCATGGCTTGCAATTGGCTAACAATAGTTCTTTGAGATTCCGTACTATCAAAGGACAGAAAATGCGAAATTTATACTGCTAGACTTGGTTTTCGCAATGGTTTAACAACAGTACAAGTAGAACACATCATTGATAAAAACCTAGAAAATAGGGTCACTAAGGGACTAACGAAGGTCTGAACAAGGTAATTGCGTCACAACCCCTATCTTTATTATTTTCTGGTGGAAAAGCCCATGGCGAAGCATATACTTAGTTCGGTGATAGACGATGGATCTTATCAGAACTAGGTAGTCGGACAGCGAATTTAAGGCATGGTAGGAGGATCGATCGAACGAGAGCAAAATCAGGTACCACCGCCGGCGGCGAATCACGAGGGCCCACATCCTGCCGACGAGTGATGGAGGGAGAGCGCAGCGCCATGAGGGCAGCGGCACGCTGCAAGAATATGGAGGAGGAGGGACCGTCAGCTAGGGGTTTTGGATACAGCTGCTTGCTTCGTCGATCTGGGGTCTTGCGATGGGGACAACACTACAAAGGAGCCGAAACCGCTGCCTTCGTAACTTCTTGGTGGACTCTCAATACTACGACTCAAGTAACCAGCTTTTTTTATTTAAATAATACGCTTTTTTAATTTATTTCCAGAAATAATACGTGTTTTTTTATTTTCAAAAATATTATCCACTCATCTTGGCCGAATACGATTAGTACTAATCGTCATGGCCGAAGACAATTAGTACTAATCTTTTTGCCGAAGACGACAAGTCCCATGTGCAAGGAATCTGCATGTGGCAAGGACTATGCATGTGCATGCATGCAACTACCTATCGTCTTCCCCAAAGACGACAAGTCCCTAATCGTCTTCCCCAAGAACAATTAGCCTAGTCGGCTTAGGCTAAGACGACTGACTAATATTTTTGAAAAAAATAAAAACGCGTATTATTTTCCTAATTAAATAAATTTCGCGTATTATTTTAAAAAAATTAGCCAAGTAACCATGGACTGGCCATTCGACATCTTGGGCCTGGCTCACCCCAACAACAACGAAAGAAAGTGGGCGCAAGTGTTCTAAGGCTTCCATTTCGAAAAACAAAAGTGTTCTAAGGCCAACCCACAACAGAAGCCCGAAATCCTCCTCTCACTAAAATGGGAAAAATTGATCTAAAATCTAAAAAATAATAAAAGGCAATAAAACAGCAAGACGAAAAAAATATGAATAGCAGCTAGCCATCTCGAAAACTGTCAGCCCGTGCCAGCTGAAAATGAGCAAAAACTAATATGGTAAAAAACAAAAATTTCCCAAAGTGTATGTGCGGCGTTTCTTTTTTGCCTCGACACATACAATCCGCCACGATTTTTGTGGAGCACCAGTTTTGGTGAGCGACACGCTACATGGACGAGCAGCACACATTTGGTCTCGTGGCAAATGTGTGTGAGCTGACAGTATTAGGTGCCGGCCTATGTACATTCATGATCTCGACCGTGCCCCATGAATTACCCTTGATCACGAAGCCCTTGACTATTTATCTGTTTCCCATGATCATTTCGTCATCGATCTTTTGTACGAGTTGTCGGTCGTCATCCCTGGCCCTCCGCCGGACATGATGGAGACTCTTCATTCAGACCCACAGTCCCTCATGCTTGACGTCCTTGCCAAGCCATCTCCCTTCTGTGCCCTTGTCTCACACTTCAAACCATGTGTCGCCACCAGCCGTCTTGCTCGATTCGTTTGCCGGTGCATCCCTCCATTGCCCCTGCCTCATCGCAACCCTTCATCGGGCTTGTTTTCTTGCTCCGCCGATATAATGTGTTGTTGTATCTATCAGTTTCGTGTAACTATCGTTGTATCAAGATTCAGCACCAGTTTTAGCCGTCTTGAAATACTCGTTCAGATAACTTTGTTCAAATAACTTATTAGAGTTGTAGTAGGAAGTTTCGTGCGGCGCACGCCAGGCATATACACTTATTGGTAGCAGTACGGAATTTCTTGGTATACATTTTATACATAGGCCGCGCGTATTAAAGTTGCATATGTGTGGTTAAGAAGTCCACACTCATGGAAGTTGTTGGTATGTAGTTTATAACGTGGAGAAAGTAAAATTAGATGTGCATTCTTGTGGTTCATGTTTGTCAGATGTTGCTTGGTTTGCTCGGACCTATCACTACGTCTACCAAAAAAGTGTGCTACAATCGCCAAATAGTGTCAATCTGTTAAACAATTATATTGTGATAAAAAGGTGCAAAAATCACACAATGCATGAAAATTCAGCCAATTAAGTTTTTTTTTTCAGCTTTCACGATGGTCATATTACCTAAATTATTAAATAAAATATGTTGCACTAATGAAAGTTGATTGACGTATTTTTCAACTCAATGGAAGAGATACACAGAGTTTTGAAGTTTAGGTTGATATATTGTTTTGACATATCCTCCCACTTTGAGTTTACCTCACATTTTCTCTAGTTTTTTGTACTCCCTCCGATCCATATTAGTGGGCATAGATTTGTCTAAATTCATATGTATCTAGTTAAGTATTTAGACTAGATACAAGTGTATCTAGACAAAATTGTGCCCACTAATATGGATCGGAGGGAGTATGCTTTTTCCGGCCGCTCTTTGGAGTATCGAAATCACTAGGAAAAAAAGCCGACTTATGCGAAGGTCATATTCCAGGCACCACAAGGATTAAGGATATCCACGGGAACAAGCTGATAGGCTAAGCGTGAGGCGTACGTGTGTGCCATCATCTCTCATCCACACGAGTGCAGGACACGTCCATCCATCTCCGTTCCGTTGCCTCCGGGCAGGAAGGAAGCCCGGCCACAACCTGTGGAAGGAAGAAACGCCAAACACTCGGTCGGCATGGACGATCCATCCGCGACGAGCAAGCTAGGCGACAAAGTGAGTCGCTGACGCGTCCCCATCGCCCAAAAGGCCCCGCGGCTGCCGGACAAGTGTTGTGCGTCTCCTTCCCCGGAGCTAGACGCTGCGTCGATCGATCGATTGGGGCTAGTTGTCCCAGCGGCGTTCCGAATAAAAAAAAAACCAAACAATCCAACTTAGAAGCGTAACAAAATCAGTCAAGTTTCATTCAAACTTTATGTAATTTAAATCTTAAACTTAGCATCAAACTCATTGGCACATACTCAGACATTACATAAAAACTTAAATAAAACTAATAATAATAACTAGATGGAGGTGGCGGTGGTGGTGCCCTAATCTTCATCGAAATCGATGACGATCACTGACGAAGCCCGCATGGTGGGAGCCGACGGTGCAGGTGGCGGCAGAGGTGCCATGGACGCTTCGATGTCCGCTGCATGTCGGGTCACTGTTCGATCTTTGGGAACTGCTACTCCTCCAGGGGCGGGCCGTCCACATCACCCATTTGACGCTGGTACATGTCATCGGAGTTCTAAGCAGAGTGAAAGTCGGCGTAGTCAACGGGGAAAGGTCGTCCGAGGCGCATGCCGCTCGCAATCCTCCGGAGGTGGGGAAGAAACCGTTGAGGTGGCTCGTACTTTGCCTGCACATTCTCGTCCCAAATGGGCGCCGACATGCCGCACCTGGGATCGTATCATTTCTGTAAACACAGCGGCGACCGCGTCCTATGAATCAAGTCGAGACACGCCTGGCCGGTGAGAGGCAGCGCCACCGAAACATGGAAAGATTTCGTCTGCGAACCGTCCGTGAGGCTGCAATTGGCTGGCAACGGAATGTTGTTGTGCACGTGGTCGCGCGCGTCCCGCAGTGTCGGCACACGCGTCAGAAGGCGGAAGCGGTGGAAACGGAGGCGGAGGCGCGTAGGACGAGCTCGCCTCATAGTGGTTTTTCCTCCAGGAAGTCCTCACCACCGAGAGAGGCCGCTTTCACTGCCGGTAGACAATTCGATGGATCTACTCGGTGGAGAGGGGCCGGTGATAAAGTATGGGATAAGAGAGGGCCGACGGTGAACTGCGTGAGAAGGGGACCAATGTGCCCCGCGCAAATAAAACCAGCTAGGGAAGTAGGTGTTGTGCATTAACGTCGGGAAGGCGAAGTGGTAGACACTTTTGCGCATGCTCCATGCAATCGCCATCGTTTTGAAGTAAGTTGGCCGACACTTAATTCGGTTTACCCGTCGTGTGTGTTGTTCACATGAGAGGCCCGTGTGTCAGTACCCAACGTGACATCATTTGGCGGCGGTGTCCGACACTCCCACGCCGCTCCCTGACCCGGTCAGGGAGGGAGTGTCGAACATTTTATTGGACCATTTTATTCGACCCGTCTGACCATTTTGGTGTGGGTGACGTTTTCACGTGCGGCACGCCAAGAGCTCTATTGAGAAGGTTATTATTGATGGTTCGAGATGCTGCAATTATGTGTGCTTTCAGTTTCACGTCCATATCTACTTTTTTTTTGCGAGGGAATTTGCAGTTACATCTAGCCAAGCTTCTTACAGAAAAGCCCAGGAAAACAAAAAATTACAAAGAGGTCCTTCCTGAGCCGTAGCATCGTCTTCATCGCGCACGACGCCACGCCGGCTAAGCCCGCCGCACCACCTCCGAACTCTTGGACTGGGAGGCCCCCCAGTGCGAACGGGGAGTCGACGCTCCTCGGTGCCGGAGCACCTCCACCATGCTCGACCGCCGGCGACACCACCTTGGCCACCAAGAACTGCATCTTCCAAGACGTCAACCGCCGGATCCACCCGCTCTCGGACTCCGGCGAAGGGGGAGCCCCGTCGAGCACTCCGAAGAGCCGCGAACCAGGGCAAGGCAGTGGATCCGCGGCGAAGCTCCCACGGAGCCGCACCGACAGAGGGGAAGACCACTGCCACCAAACTCCACCGACGCCACCGCTTCCACCCCAGCGCCGCCGGCAGCACACCCCCACGCACACCTAATCTACATATACGCCGGGATCCGTGGATTCCCCGTCCTCCCGCCGCCGAAGCGGCAGCCGGAGGACGAGGGATCCGGCGAATCGCCGGCGACGAGCCGGTGCGCGCAGGAACGCCCAAGAAATCGCCCTCTCGCACTGTAGCAGGGGAAAGGTGAGCCGGTCCAACTCGACTCCTTCTTCACGTCCATATCTACGGTTTCTCTTTGGGCAGCAATTGTGAAATAAAGGAACATGTACTGCTTTTGCTTTACCTGCTCTTTATTGGTTGGAATGGTGATCAATTATCCACTTGGAGCAAAGGAGACGATGTTTAAGTTTTCTGTGGCCAAGTGGCTGCAATCAGACAGACATGAGCAATTGGGCATCACGCATAAGGAAAGAAAATCACGCGCTCTGTTGCTGAGACAGTAGTACCACTGTGCTGGATAAGCACCAAATCTTCTCCTCCACCTTCTAGCTTTTCTCACCCCCTCATTGGCGACATCTAGCTCTGTCATGTACTACAGTTAGCTATAGGAAGGAAGAAGAGGATCAGAGGAGGGAGGTGTTTCTTTCTTCTTCCTATCTTAAACCGATGCCTCATCAGCTGTGACAGGGGCAGGGGCGTCCCAATTGGGAATCCAGCTTGGTAGTACACTTGTACTGTTGAGTGAGGACAAACTAGAGAGGAATGAATATGGACTGCATATGGTCACCGTACGTGCACCTACCATATCCCAGATCCGGAGGCGTAGGACCCGGCCCATGTGATAGAATGCTGACGCGACGCAACCACCACACAATGCTGCTAGCCGTTGCCATCTGGATTAAGCCTGCTTGTCGTTGTCTGCTGCATGTACCAGTGGGTCTCGCAATAGACACATATATTCAGGTACGAGACGATAAGCATTTAGAATCTGGAAATTTTATGAAACAGACTTTGATTAATTTGTATGGACAGGTTTGATTCACAATTCAACATCGTCTGAGTACGTGGGTAGGGGAACAGGGGCATGATTCGGCTCGGGATTCTGGGTTTCTACATGGAGCCAAGAGCAGTACACACATTACTGTATCCACAATTAGCACTACTTTACAAGCGTTGTCCATCGCCTTATCTCCATTTGGTTGGACAAGGTCAGCCGGCATGCATGCAGCAAACACGAAGGCCTGACAAAGAAAACTGCATCGTCCTGAGCTTCTTGACGACGTACGGCAAGGACGGTGGCCACGTTACGTCCCGATGGACGGCGGCGAGAGTGACATGCCCAGCTCCAGGTCCAGCGGGGAGCAGTGGTGGCCGTGGCCATGGCCATGAGGAGGAGGAGGCTGCTCCATCAGAACCGCCGGGAATGGTGTCGTCCTTGGCGACGCTGACGAAAGTGGAGCATCCGCCATGTCATGTTCCTCCGTGGAGTTGAGATCAATGGCTGCCATGTCAGGGGATTTATACCGCGGCAGCGACGTTGAGGCGCCTTCGCTGTTGTTGGTCGGTGGCTCACAAACGCGCATGCCGTTCTCGCAAATCGGTACCTGCAGTTGTTTGAAGCATCACCAAATTGAGATATATGACTTCTACATGCACAGCTACTGCAAATATAAAAAGGATTAAACCTAAATGTATCGCATACCATGTCAAAAAGGCTGGAGCGGCGCTTCTTCTTCCCCATGCTGCTCTGCCTCAGGAAGAACTTCTGCGCGTGGCTGGCCACCTGCGTCGGGGTTCGAGTCGTGACGTAGCTCCGGGAGATGCCTCTCCAGTCACCCTTTCCGAGCTTCTCCAGGCCGACAAGGAATAGCCGGTGCTCCTCCTCACTCCACGGAACCCCTGGATGCATGTTCAGACATCTCAGAACTCCAGGTATTATATACGGACAGACAGAATTGAAGGACTATTCAGGATCCACAACGGAAAGCTGTCCACTACTTTAGTCAGAGAAATTGGCGAATATCTCTAACCTGCTTCCTTGCAGACAAGGAAGAAGATAATGCAACTTATCTTGAGAGGGATAGTGCGACTTTATTAATTAATATTAGGTCAAGATGAGACAGACTATAAGATAAAACAAAGAATGAAATTAGGTACCAAAAGGTCCGAATTTCCAACCCACACTCTGTTTACGGTGGCCTAACTAGCATCAGTACGAGTGTAATTGCTAAATGCTTAGTATAGTTTTACCTTTCTTCCTTTCCTGGACTAATCTGCCATGAGGACCGTCGGACAGGTACCCATTGGAAGCCCTCTCCAAGCACTCGTCGATCGACAGAAGCAGCGACGACGAAGACGACGAGGAAGGCGAGACAAGGGAGCTAGGAGCTGCCGCGAGCTGCAGGCAGTCCATGCTGTAGCTCTTCCTCATGGAGGCGCCGGCGCCGCCTCCTGCAGCGACATGGAGCTGCACCCCGAAGAGCCTCAGCCCGCTGCCGCCAGTGCTGCTGCTGCTGCCTCCTCCTTCGCAGAGCATAATTTCTCCCGGCTGTCCTGCGCTGCTGCAAGTTCTTGAGTTGTGGCCGTAGTTGCCACAGTGCGAGCACTTCCTGGCCATGGTGTGGCTATAAATCGACTGAATCGATCCGCACTGCACTGTCCTTGGTGCGGATGGTGTGTGAGAGAGATGGGTGGAGACCGGTCTGTCCACAACCGTAGCAGTGGGTGGTGCTACTGCCATAGCAGCTAGCTAAGGTTAGCTTAGGGACGAAACTTACACAACACCCACTATAAATACGCTGCTTCTGCTTCTGGTCTTTTGGCTGTGGATGTGGACGCGTTATTGGGCAGGGAACCGTAGAAAAATAAGCCATCTTCCCGATCTTGTAGCTTGGATTTAACCGGTGCTTCGAACTGTTGATGTGTAAATTTGCTTTGTACTGTCAAGTGTCAACTTCCTTCGGAATGTTCCAAATACGCCACCGTACACGTGAAACGACCTCGGAAATACATCGATCACCGTCACTTTTTCTGTCACAACTCACAAGGTTATCTTATCAACTTCTTTCATTAGGGCCACACTCTGTCCACGTTTCATTCTATCTTCTAATCTCACCGGTCACACCTTTGCAGTTAATCTTATTTAGAAGCTATTGGTGTATGTACATTATATAGAGTTTTAATATTTTTGCTAGATGTAATTCGTTTTTAAAGCCTTCGTAAATGCAATATTGTATGGATCCGTCTGTTTGTTTAAAGCATATGCTAAATGTACATTCTTATATGTAAATTATATGGATCTGATTTATATAAGTTAGATAGCTACATAATCTGGGGTCAGATGTTTTTGTAGAAGTAAGGTTTCAATGTAAGATTTCTTTTTTAGGTGCAGCTCTTTTTATTTTTATTAAAGTTGTTGGTAGATGTAAACTCCATGTAAAAGTAATTAAACCATGATTTTTTGGGATCATACTCCTGACCATCTCCACTTTTAAACATCATCCACTAATTGATAGGTTTAATTTGGGATAATACTTCTAGAATGTAAATAGTTTCTATATGTAGTTCTTTTCTAAGGCCGTTTCTTCGTAGATGTAAGTTGCATGGGATCTGCTGGTGCAAGTTTGAAAACCTATACGTCGAAGTAAATTTTTCCAAGCAAAATGTAGGCTTAATGTATAAGTAACTTTTTCCCATGGTTGTATCATACTTTTGTCCATCTTTCACTTTCATAAATCATCAATCAATTTTGTTTACAATTTCATACTTTGTGCTATTTTGCCATAATAATAAGGAAAGTTACACCCACACATGTTTTCTTTGCCAAACGAGTGAACAAAAAGACAGTAGGAAGGTACACAATGAACTGCTCAAGAATGATTCTATGAAAAGGTATCTAGTCATGTCGGTGAGAAGCAAACTCAAGATGGAAAGTTCATATGCAACAAGCAGCAATGTTCATCTCCTTTTCAATAACCTGGGTTTTTTTGTGTTCAATACGTTTGTTTTTTTCTTCATTGGTTTGAAACTTGGTTGCAAGATACATGTGAACAGAAAAGGAGTTGTTCTATCTACTATGCATTTTTATTTCCTCTTGGTTGGCATCTCACTTTTTTTATCATATCATGCTTAACTCAATAACTTACATCCTCGCAAGTACAAACAAGTTGTCTTCTTTTATCTGGTTACAATTGTTTTACTTCGTACTTTTATTATGAGGCTGAAACCTATGATTTTATATGACTTTACATCTCATCCTTTTTTTAAAACCTTCAACAAGAGATTCCTAGGGTTTTTTCTTACTGAAATCTAGATGTAAGTTGCTTTATAGCCTTCTCATGACCGCCCATCGTGTAGAGAAGAAAGAAGAAGGGGACAGCGACACGATTGTGTTGAGAGAGGGGGTCTAGGGGGGTGGGGGTGGGGGTGGGGGGGGGGGGGGGGGGGGGGGGGGTTGGGAGTGGTTGGGAATGAGCCTGCAATTTTACATCCCGCTCAGCATCAGTTCTCTACGCGCTCACGTGGCTTTTTCTATTTTTGGAAGGATTCTCTTGGGGAAATAGGGAAAGTTTATGTTGTCCACGTGGGTCGATATAAGCCAGATCAGACTGAGCTTGTTCTAGCCGCGTCCGAAAGTTAAAGGCAAGTTGCAGAGCCATCTTTCCCAACTTGGCAATACGAGAATGACAAAAGATATTTCTTCCCTGAATGTATCCTTAGTAGTAACAAAGTAATGCACACAACGCTTGCTCCAGTTACCTTAAAAGATCTAGAGCTAGCTCTAAGATATTTCAAAGCAAAGTTTCAGATCAATTCTAACAATGCAATCGATATCTCTAACGAAAGGCATTTTAACCTAACTTATTGTTACTTTTACAAAATTAGTTCTATGTCTTACCATAATTGAGTGCAGTGGTTCGGCTAAACCATGTCAAAAGTCGATACTTCCAGATCTAGGAACAGGAGTATTGCTTTTAGAGTTTTACTTTTACTGGTGAGAGTGGCCTAATACTTTAATCAATATTATCCAATCTCTAATGTTAATATTCAAGCTAATCGAATCTATGCATCAGATAGTTTTCATTATCTCCAGTCTTGTGAGTTACATGATGCTGCTGCTTTCTTCTACTTGGAATTTTCGATCCACACTGATAAAGCAAATATTTGAGCCGAGTACAGCCTATCAGTCCGTGAAAGGGACAGGCATTACCGAATTCAATGCAACATGTTTGGGCAGATAAGTCGGGGATAAGATTGTTTGTTTCGGCTGTGTTCTTCCACTGCCTCTCGCCAAAGAAGAATCTGCAGACAACACCAGATTAGCCATCAAAGTACGTTGATACGTTGATGCAGTATGCCAGTTCCACTAATCTATCTTGACTAATCACTATCGTTACCTGAAGGTTTATCCTTAGCCTTCCATGATTATGTAGACGGGAATTTTTTTTCAATTTGAAGTGGTCAATCAATATTCCTCAATCATGACGAAACGACAAAATGATACTATATTCCTCATCCCTCAAAAACAGCAAGGACGCTTCTTGGTTATCTGGTGTGGACGTTTATCTTTTTGGTGTCAGAAAGGATATGCATGCTACCCTCGTTTTGTTATTGTGATAACTCTTCAAAAGCACTTTGGCTTTAAAAATTCTTGTAATTGGGTTGATAAAACCCCTAGTTTTATTCTTAGCGAACTTAGAGCATCTCCACTCGCGCGCCCAAATAACCGTCCAAAGGCCTTCCAGACGGGCCACTTGGACGATGTCCGGACGGCCTTTTGCATTTGGACGTCGTTGCTCCCCACTCGCGGCGTCCAAATCATTTTTTAAAATAAAGTTTCGGCGAATTTAATTCAAACTTTAGGAAATTTTACATATTTGAATGAAATTTAAATAAACCTAATCTAATGGCGGTGGTTGCAGCGCCTGAAGGCGAAGTAGGCGTCCTCTTCCTCCTCCACCTTCTCCTTCTTGACGTCGGCGCGCCGTTGCTGGTCCCTGCGCCGCCGTCCTCCTCCTTGACGCGGCTAGGGCATGCGCCGTCACCGGTGAGGTCGAGCGGCGGTATGTCGTCAATGGACGCGGCGACGACGGCCCGCGTGATGGCGTCGTCGTCCGTGCCCGCCTTCGCCGCCATGAGCGGCGGCAACTTCGGCGTGAGCAGAGGCGAGGTGCGGGAGCGGGAGGAGGAGGTCGCCGAGCGCGACGAGGAAGACGCCGAGCGCGACGAGGCAGGCGCCGCCGCACGCGGTGCCCATAGGTTCGCCGGAGGAGGAGGAACCGCCGGCGCCTGGAGCAGCGATCCGCCGTTGCGGATGTATTCCATGACGGCGTCGAGCGTGCGCCCGGTCACGCCCCAGAACGCCTCGCGCCCGACGGCGTTCTTGTCCCGAGACACCGGTCCAGGGTCGTCCCAGCGGTTCATCTCCTCGTCGAAGAGGCGCTGGAACGCCGCCTCGTGTTCGCCGGGTTCTCCGGGTCCCAATGCGGGTCAGCGTGCTCCTCCGGCTAGAGCTCTCGCCAATAGTGGGCGATGACCTCGGCGCGGAAGTCGCGGTTGGACAGCGTCAGTGGGCGCGGCACCGGAATGCCGCCGACTGAAACCGCCCAGCGGTGCGGGGCGGGCATGTCGGGCGGCATCGGGTAGCCGTTCTCCCGTAGTGCCTCCGCCTGTTCCCGGAGGAGTGTGCGCGGTCCGAAGCCGTTCGCCGCCGCACCTCCGGTGCGCCTCCAGTTGCCGGCCATCTCTACTGGTTCGCGGTGGTGGGCGAGTTCTTGGTTCGCGGTGGCGGGCGAGTGGCGAGTGCGAGAAGAAGGCGTGTGAGGCCAGGGGCGGCGTACAAGGTCTTTTATGGCCGCCGGAGAGCGGTGGCATTAACGCCGCTGCCCTCGAAAAGGCGCGCCGCATTGACGCCGCCGAGCAGTGGGACGCGACGGCTCGCTGGCGGCCGCCGGCTGTGAAAACGAGGTGCGGCCACGCGGCTTTGACCACCGTGTGTTGAAGTCGTCTGTGCCGCTGACAGGCGTGGCCCGCGCGTCGGAGGCAGATGTGGCGACGCGCTCCGTTGCGTCCGGGGTCGCCCGAGGTTTACCCAATATGAGGGTGTGGGCTGGGCGTGCCGGACAGAAAACTGGGCCGCGCTAGACCCAAATCGCGTTTGGGCGCCACGAGTGGGAGCAAAATTCTGTCCGGCACGCCCCAAAGTGCTTTGGGCGGCCGTTTGGACGCCCCGAGTGGAGATGCTCTTACAAGCGATGTACTCCCTCCGTTTTTTAATATAATATGTTTTAGGTCCCTCACATGTTGACTAGGTGTGGACCCAAATAAGTGCACATACACACTAAAATATGTCTAAATACATCTAGATGCATGTGAATGTAGACAAAATCTCAAACATTTTATATTTAAAAACGGAGGGAGTAACTATAATTTGAAATTAATAAAATCACGTAGCAGGACGGAGTTCTGATGCTTTCCTAAAAAAATAGTTATAACATAGCACCGGGCTAATAAGCAGCGTCGCATATCCAGTGGCGGGCCCACTTCAATTCAAGGGTATTCAGTTGAATACCCAAATTTTCTGACAAAAAACTAGGTATATGTACTCCCTCCGTTCCAAATTAGATGACTTTCCTTTCTCCACATATGGAACGGAGGGAGTAGTATATAATACACATATATATGAGAAAATACGGAAGTGAGACATATTTGGGCCAGAAGCCCACCTCCCGCCTCCATCCATCCAGCATCCCTTCTCTATGAGGCCGAAAATGGCTATTTGGCCCAATTAGCACCACACTGGCAGCCTGGCAGGCTCGCTGCTCGCATCGCTCGGCCGAATCGCAAGCCTATCGAGAGAGACGTCTGTTCGTGTGATGGTGCCTCTGTTCGATTCGATCCGCTCCAAATTTCCTGATAATCCGTCCCCAAATTGACGCCCAACCCTAAACCAAATCAGACGGGCGACGGCGACGCGCGACGGCAGAGTCCGTGCAGCAGGGTGGCAGGGCGCCTGCGCCACTCCTCAAGTATGCTCGATCCTGAACTTCTCGTCTGCTCCAGAGCCGTGGACCAAGAAATCCACAGGTATGCGCTGATTGCGTCTTCCTCGTGATCCTCTTCTGATCTTCTCTTCTGGAGTAAAATCTAAAGTTTACCTGATTTCGCTTATCGGAACTATTCCAATACGGTTACAAATATATGATGCCATAATCAATTATACATGGAAAAAACTAGGCTTTAGACAGGAATTTTTTTTTACACCCCTTAAGATTTTGAATACACACCCTTCAAATCCTGGACCGTCACTGCGCATATCTGCATCCTTGTGCGGTCGTCGCATATCTGCATCCTTGTGCGGCCGTTCTAACTATACTGACATGCATGTGATTAATTAGTACCTCACATCTCACACTTGCAACAAGTGCATGTGAGGTACTGATTAATCACAATGCAACATGCATATAAGGCCACTCTCTGTTTTAAGATAGTTTGGTAATCTAGTGCCCGACTCGTTGCTTTTTCTTAATTTCCGTAGTAACTATTTCCTCCGTATTAAAATATAAAACTCTCTAGTCACTTAACACACACATCTCTCCTACTCTCTCCTATCTAAAAGAAATTTTTGGTTCCTTGGTCTGCCAACCCTCACTTCGTCCTCCCCTTTCGTCCAACTCTTAGGTACATCCCCTGACTGGTTTTTTTCCCGCACGGTTTATTTAGGGAGAACAATTAATTAGCTGATCCAATCTTTCCCGTGGTCGCCGCCCAGATGCAGAGTCGTCAGCCAACTCCCCCAGCGCCTCCTCGCCTCCAACAATTACGCACCTGCCCAGATACCGCGATCCTCCCGCCTCCAAGAATATCTCGTCGAAAAATCAGGCGCAATCCTCGCCTCCAAAAATTAGGCGTCTCTAAATCCAAAAATTAGGCTCAGAGAAAACACCCAGCAGGCAACGCATGATCGTCCTGTCCACTGCAATCACTTCCCGCTTAGCCGCCCAGCCGCCACGATCCACTGTAGGCAAATTCATACTCGCCTGTCGGCTTGTCCTAGGATCGCCATAGCTGATCGCCTCTCGGCATGTCCAAGATCTCCGCCGCGCCGCCCGGCCGCCGCGATCCACTGAAAAAGTGTAGTTACAAGCCATTTGCATGTGCACGCCATCTTCAGAAATCCCTTGCTGATAGCAATACTCACGTCTCCATGGTCATGATCCAAGGTGCTGAGAGAGCTGGTTCGTGGACCTGCCACGAGCCTCGCCGCCTGGTCTCCGCCTCCTCAGGCTCTTCACCGTCCAGGATCGATGACCAGCGGAGGAGAATAGAAGGGGCATGCAGATGCAGATAATGGCGACAGCTCCTACTAAGGTATGCAATTTCGATTATGATGTACGTACATGACCAATTTCCTGGGTATGCGAGTAGCACTACATGAATTTTGATCCGACTGACTGTTGGATGCTATGCTACACAAATTTACTTCAGATTTAGTACAACTTATAAATCAGGATAAATGGTACTACCTCCGGTCCTAATAAATTGTCGTGGAGAGTGTATTAGGGTAGTACAAGATGTCTATACAGACTGCGACAGTAATTCCAGACCAGAGGGAGTATGAAAAAAATTGGTGACAACCTGGTAGTGACCTCTTTCTTGTCCTCCCTAGCTCCTCTCCATGGCTTTTTACTAGCCTAGCACCAATCATGTTATCTATTTTGGTCTTCATCGGGAACGAGGAAGAAGAGTAATCGTGGTAACAACGAGGATTGAATCTGAAGTTTATGGGCAATACTGAAGGACACATCTGAGCCAACCTACTCCATTACAACCTGCTTTGTAGGTATGTCAATAGAGTTATCCTAGCCAAGGTCAACATTTTAGCTTTGTCGTAAGCTTCGCAAGGTCAATAGGTAAGGTCAATAGGTTTAGTTTTGTTGTTGATCTCTTATATATGAAGAGATTTGAGGTGTGGAGATTATACATGTAAACATTTAGCTTCTCAAGGTAAACCTAAAAAATTCATAAGTACGGCATTACATACGTGCGGAGATTTTTATACATTGTCGAATTACACTTGGATTACGAGATTAATTTTTTTTCTTATGATTTGTTGTATGTAGGTCCGAATAATCCAAGAGGTCGGATTCAGAATGTCCATTGTATTAGGATTGTCGGCTCGCCAAGAGTTTTTCAGTCACTAAGGAGAACAAATAATCATGTGCGAAGATTTGAGCATATCTCTCAGATGTGCATGTTCATGTGAATATTTAAAACTGAACCAGATCTTTGTAAGATGTCCTCACTAGCATGCACTTAATGTTTTTGTAATATCTCTGATTATATATGTTGAGCATAGTGAAGGTGGTATGTGTGAGGGCGAGGCATGCTGTTGTGGTGGTCGGTTAACCAAGGAGAAGTCGGTTAATACAAAGTGAAAAAAAAACATATAGTGGACATGCCAAATCGTTGTCTCCCGAAAGGACATACTCTTAAATTTGAAATACTTTCTTTAGTGGGAACCAGAACCAATTCACCTCAACAACATTTTCATTGATATTGTCTAGATTTATGTATCTTGTTGATTGATCGATTTTTTGGGAGTTGCATGTCATGTCTTCTTTTTTCGAACCATGCGCATGTGATGTCTTTAATTTGGTGAGAATTCTTTAGTGAAGGCTTCGTTGTTATTGGAGTGGATGATCGAATGGCTGCCACTCCATCACAACTGATCCCATTCCTTCTGTCGGCCATGAAATACTATACCCCCGTTGCAAGGCACGGGCATATTAGCTAGTGTATCTAGACATGTTATCTTGCACTAAAACATGTCTAGATACATGTGTGGTAAGTGACTAGAGAGTCTTATATTTTGATACGGAGGGAGTAGTATTAGTATTGTTTCATCTCTTCTCTCTTTCCACTAATGCATGCAACTTTCACCAATTACCTCTTTGGTCCAAGTGATTTGACTCTTTGGCTTAGAGATATCAGGACGAAGGGATTACTTCGTGACACGCTCATGACGGTGAGTGGCAACAGTTGAACAGAGCCTACACATATGTTAAAAATACACCACACCAAGCACAGTAGATCTAGTCTTATATGTCCGTCAAAATGGGAAAATTGCAACAGAAAAGTTGTAGGGGACGGCGATATGAATCTACTGGCCAAATAAATTTTAAACGATCGAGTGCGACGAATTTTACAAAATTTGTTTTATATAGCAGCGACTTTAGTCCAAATTTGAGAAATTGTAGTCAACGAAACTCGAAATAGATCACGTGAATGGAATTGTAACGTCGATGTGCATATGAAATATATTTCATGTACATTTAATCTCAAATCAAAACATAGTTGTGTAGATCAGGGAATTAGCAGCACGCTAAAAAAAGTGAGCAGACCACGAAGCACCTACCTGACCGACAGAACGGGTTCGCTCCCTCGTACACCCAGAACATTAGATAACTATATTAAAGACAAGAGGATTCTCGCGCTGAGAGCGAGCCAGCGCTTCCGTGGCACTGTTTTACTGTGCCCCGCTACAGTGTAACAGTACCGCGGGAGGACCTAACTGTAATTTGTCGAAAACTCAGGGATTTCCTCGAAACAAAACATTACAGAAACCCCCCGCGAAGGACCTTTTTGTAATTTTGTGAAATGTCAGGGAGTTACATGAAAAAAACCCGCAGAACACGAACTTCTCCCTCTTCTTCCTCACGCGCGACCGGAGCTGCCGCCGCCGCCGCCGCACGTCCACGCCGCTGCGCACCCTCCCGTCCAGATCGAACGCTACCCGCGGAACGGTCTCACCTCCCTCTCCATCGTGACGGAAAATCGAGACCTGGGAAGCTCGGATGCGCCCGCGGCGAGGTCTTCTTCCCCGTGACCTTCCGCCGCCGCCGCGCCTTGATTCGCCGCCACCAGGCCTCGCTTTGCCCAGCGCCGCCATGGTTCGACTGCCCGCGACGCGCCGCGTCGAGCGCACTACGCCGCGCTGCCTCTCTCGCCCCCGAACGACGGCGCCATCGTCGACATCGCCGCACGGAGAAGACGGTGGCCATTGCTGACGTCACTGGTTGACGTCAGCACGGGCCCCACCAGTCAGCCGCATGTTCTTTTTGGATTTCTTTTTTTTGTAAATGATTAAATTTCTGACGCGCGGGTCCCATTTGTCAGGACTTTAATAACAATCACATTAAAAAAAGGTTTATATTTGTTAAATTTATAACTTTTAAACCGTAAATCATAATAACACAAATGATATATCAAAATTTACATAAATATAATAGCTTTTAACCAAATTTGGTATACATTTCCTTCAATTTTTACTTTTACAAAAAAAACGAGTCCCATTTGTCAGGACTTCAATAATAATTACATTAAAAAATGTTGATATTTATTAAATTTATAACTTTCAAACCGCAATTCAGAATACCACAAATGACATCAAAATTTACAGAAATATAATATCTTTTAACCAAATTTGGTATACATTTCCCTCGATTTTTACTTTTACGAAAAAACCGGGTCCCATTTGTCAGGACTTTAATAATAATTACATTAAAAAGGTTGATATTTGTTAAATTTATAACTTTCAAACCAACCGGGTCCCATTTGTCAGGATTTTAATAACAATTACATTAAAAAAGTTGATATTTGTTAAATTAAATTTATAACTTCCAAATCGCAATTCAAAATAACACAAATGACATATCAAAATTTACAGAAATATAAGAACTTTTAAACAAATATGGTATCCAATTCCCTCGATTTTCACTTTTACGAAAAAAACTAACATCCATTTTCCAACACTCACATTTCCGACACAAATTTTAAAACTAAGATTTCTTTCCCACGCTCATATTTTTGACACAAATTTAAAACGTATATTCCCGGTGATACTTTCTTTACGTCAACGCCAAACAAAATAGTGACTGTAATTTATGCGCTACAGATTTTTAATATTTCTCGACCATATTTCAAACTTTTAAACGCCTGTCAAGTTTAATTTTCAAAAATTATAGATGCCTTTCGAACCTACACATTTCACAAACGTAAAAACAACTTGAATCTAAATAACTTCCCATTTTGAACAATTTTCAAAATCTAAACAACCTTTCAGACGTAAACTCTCTTTCAATTCCATTAATTTCTAAATATTCAACAAATTTAAATGCCCGCATTTCCAAATTTGAATTTTACCCACAAATTTACCTAGTAACCCTGAAGAACGGCCGATTCGATCGTCTCTGCAGAGTGCAGAGCCTGCCCAACTTTGCTTTAATATTCGTGTGATCAAAATTGTCAAAATTGCACCCAACATGTCTCTGTGAAGGTCATGCCCTGGCCCACGGGAGTGCGGCCCGTGGGGTCGCTTGGGCCTAGCCAATCAGCGGGTAAAAAGTCTCTCTGTTAAACAAAGGCAAAACGGGAAAGGCGCAACGGTTGGAGTTGGGCCGATCTCATCTGGGCCTGGACTGGGCGTCGTGGAGTGCCGAATGAACAACCGAGTGAGCCCTCTGTCGATCGATTTTGGATTTTTATCCTCTTCCTTACCGGGAAGGCGCACTTCTCTTCTTCTTCTGGCCTTCACCTCCTGCCCGGCCCGGAAATAGAACCCAACCCCCTTTCTGATCCATTCATTTCTGCAAGCAGGCGGGATCCAGAGTTAAGCCCCCCTCCTATTCGAAGCCGGGTGTGGCCTCGCCCTTTTGCTCTTCCTTCGGCTTGGCTCCACAAAGGCGCCGCTACCCTATGACAACATTCAACCTGAACTTTAAAACCGGATGATTTCAACCTTCAAATCCACAAAACCGACTAAATAACCCCCTAGCCTGGTTTTGATCGATTTGAGCGGTTTTGTGGGGTGATGTGGCGATGACATGGCGTTGACGTGGTGTTGGTCGTGAGTGGGCCCCACCTGTCAGCTAGTGGTCATTTTCTTCTCCTTTCCTCTCGTTTTCCAGGGGGTAGTGTCCGATGCACTCATCACGCTCCGTGGCGCACGCCAGGCCGCCCGACACAGCACAGCACGCGTCCTCGCTAGTGAGCGGCGCAGCGAGCCCGCACAATAGCATGGGCGACAGAACCTCCGGCGGCACGGCCGCCATCGTCACATGCACCAGCATGGCGCCCAGCTGCACCGTCACCAGCCAGAGCGCCAAGACCAGCGTCTGCAGCAGCGGAGCCAGTGAGTGGAGCAACAGCACGACCAGCGGAGCGGCGACGCGGTAGGGAAGCCACACAAGGGCGGCGATCCGAGGCGGATAACGGTCCAGGCCGCGCGTGCGCGGGACGGGCCTCTCGGGATGGGGGATTTCCAGCTCCTCCGTCGGCTCGGCTGCGGCGACATCGGCGCTGCGTATCTCTCCGAGCTGAGTAAGGGTTGCGGCGGCGGCGCGGCGAGGGCGCCATGAAAGTGATGGACAAGGCGTTACTGGAGACCCGCAGGAAGCTGAGCCGCGCCGAGACGGAGCGAGAGATCCTGCAGCCGCTGGACCACCCTTCCTCCCCACGCTCTACGCCCACTTCGAGACTGACAAGTTTGCCTGCCTCGTCATGGAGTTCTGCCCCGGCGGCGACCTCCACACCTCCACCAGCGCCAGCCCGACAACCTTTTCCCCGAGCACACCACAAGTTACTGCCTTTTTCTGTTGATTTACAGAACAATTGCGAGATGATTAGTGCTCCAATTCCGCTCGGGTTCTTCTGGACATGGAGCTGATTCAGTTCATTTGCTATGTTCAGGTTCTACGCCGCATAGGTGCTCCTTGCGTTGGAGTACCAGTGTGTTCGTTTCTTCAGTTTCCGTCCGAGAGAGAAAGGTTCAGAGCAGCGCTTACAAATCCACACGAGTAAATTCCACCTAATCACAAAGTGTTCCTAGGCTTCTGATCTAACACACCCAGCCCACGTGCTTCATACCCAAGCTCTTCGGCCACCGGAGCAGCAATAAGAGTGGCTCCACGGCCCCTAGATCGTCCAAGAGCGGCGAGCAGCAGCAGGGCTCCATGCCAGAGCTTGTCGTGGAGCTGACCGGCGCACGGTCCATGTCCTTCGTGGGCACGCACGATTACTTGGCGCTGGAGATCATCAAGGGGGAGGGTCACGGCAGCGCCCGTGGACTGGTAGACATTCGGCGTGTTCCTGCACGAGCTCATGTACGGCAAGACGCCGTTCAAGGGGCAAACCAACCAGGCCTCGCTGAATCCGGCAATATTCCCTCGTCGTACGGCCGATGGAACCGAATCCGGTACTTGGCAATCTCCAGTGCGTCAGGCTCGCCCCCGTCGTGTACTCTGCCAGGCTCGCCCCACCATCGCCCACCGCCACGTCCCTGTGAATGCTCAGGTGTACCAGTTCGACCCCTTTGCCACGCGAACTTTCTGTATTTCGCAGAGCTAGAAAGATCCAACTCCAGGCCAATCTCTTTCCTTGGTCACTGCTGCAAATACAAATCATTATTATCGGTAAAAGGCACAACATTGTTGCCTTCTTGATTTTAGTGTAGTTTCTACTGTAACCAAGTTGGGTACCTTGGAACCATGTAAGGTACAGTACAGGAAATTTGTTCAACTTGTGCTACGAACGGTTTCTCTTGTATTTACCACAAGTAGCGGGAAATCAACGTTCTTATTCAATTTTTTATTTCTTGTCACTTTGACTCAAAATGGTAAAACTCGGGAATGAAACATGATTTTCCTGCTCCTAATCGGACACTACAGTGTTGTTTGCTGAATCATCAAAGCGGACACCACTGTTTTGGTTGGTGCTCTTTTTATCTTGGGCGATCGTGTAAAATATATTTCCATTTATCTCGTACCCTTGGAAAGTCCAAATAGTCGAAATTGGAAAGTCCAAATAGTCCATGTACGGCTCATCTGAGATAGTGTTGTCATTGTTGAGATGTGTTTGCAACCAACCACCAAAATTCTCCATGTGTTCCTTTGTAATCAAGGAGTCATCCATCCCCGGGTTGTTGGAGCGTACAATATTCTTGTGTTTCTGGATATACGGAGCCACCAAACTGGAATTATGTAGAACTGTGTAGTGTGCTTGTGTGAAAGAATGCCCGTCCCTACATATTGTTGATTTCCTTCCTAGAGTGCCTTTTCCACTCAGTCTCCCCTCATGTCGCGATTCAGGAAGACCAATCGGATTAATGTCAGGAATAAAGTCAACACAAAACTCAATGACCTCCTCTGTTCCATAGCCTTTGGAGATGCTTCCTTCTGGCCTAGCACGGTTATGAACATACTTCTTCAAGACTCCCATGAACCTCTCAAAGGGGAACATATTGTGTAGAAATACAGGACCCAGAATGATAATCTCTTCGACCAGGTGTACTAGGAGATGTGTCATAATATTGAAGAAGGATGGTGGGAACACCAACTCAAAACTAACGAGACATTGAACCACATCCTTCTGTAGCCTTCCTAGAATGGCTGGATCGATTACCTTCTGCGAAATTGCATTGAGGAACACACATAGCTGAACAATGGGTAGTCGAACATTTTCCGGTAGAAGCCCCCGCAATGCAACCGAAGCAATTGAGTCATAAGCACGTGGCAGTCATGAGACTTTAGGTTCTGGAACTTTTTCTCTGCCATATTTATTATTCCCTTTATATTCGACGAGAAGCCAGACGGACCTTCATACTGCTCAGGACTTCAAAAAATATCTCCTTCTCTTCTTTGGTAAGAGCGTAGCTAGCAGGACTTAGACGTCTTTATCCGTCTTCATTGGATGCAGGTTGTCTGGGTCTTTCATATGTTGCTGGTCCTGCCGTGCTTCGGCGTATCTTTTGTCTTCCCATACACGCCCAAGAAGCCTAGCAGGTTCACGCAAAGATTCTTCGTCACGTGCATCACGTCGATTGCAGAGCGGACCTGTAGGAGTTTCCAATAGGGTAGCTCCCAAAATATAGACTTCTTCTTCCACATGGGTACGTGGTTGTTAGCGTCATTCGGAACAGACTGTCCGCCAGGACCCTTTCCAAAGATTACTTCTAAATCCTTGACCATATCATATATAACATCACCAGTAGGGAGGGGTGGCTTCGTCCGGTGATCTGCCTCACCTTTGAAATGCTTGCCTTTCTTTCTTACGGGATGCTGCCTTGGAAGAAATCGACGATGCCCCGGGTACACATTCTTGTTACCTAAATATATACTTTCAGTGTTATCTAAACAGTGCGTGCATGCATTGTATCCCTTGTTTGACTGTCCTGATATGTTACTAAGAGCAGGCCAATCATTGATGGTTACAAACAACAACGCTCGTAGGTCAAATGGCTCCTGTTTGTGCTCATCCCACACACGTACCCCTTCATCACGCCACAACTGTAAAAGTTCTTCAACTAATGGCCTCAGGTACACATCAATGTCGTTGCCGGGTTGCTTCGGGCCTTGGATGAGCACTGGCATCATAATGAACTTCCGCTTCATGCACAACCAAGGAGGAAGGTTATAGATACATAGAGTCACAGGCCAGGTGCTATGACTGCTGCTCTGCTCCCCAAAAGGATTAAAGCCATCCGTACTTAGACCAAACCTTAAGTTCCTTGCGTCACGTGCAAATTCCTTGAACTCTCTATCGATTTTTCTCCACTGCGACCCATCAGCCGGGTGTCTCGACATCTCGTCGTTCTTGCGGTCTTCTTTGTGCCATCGCAACAACTTGGCATGCTCTTTGTTTCTGAACAAACGTTTCAACCGTGGTATTATAGGAGCGTACCACATCACCTTGGCAGGAACCCTCTTCCTGGGGGGCTGGCCCTCAACATCACCAGGGTCATCTCGTCTGATCTTATACCGCAATGCACCGCATACCGGGCATTCATTCATATTCTCGTACTGCTCACGCGGTAGAGGATGCAGTCATTAATGCATGCATGTATCTTCTGCACATCTAATCCTAGAGGGCAGAGAACCTTCTTTGCTTCGTACGTACTGTCAGGCAATTCGTTATCCTTTGGAAGCTTTTGCTTCATTATTTTCAGTAAATTCCCAAATCCCTTGTCAGATAAACCATTCTCTGCCTTCCATTGCAGTAATTCCAGTGTGGTACCGAGCTTTGTGTTGCCATCTTCGCAAGTTGGGTACAACTTTTTTTTGTGATCCTCTAACATGCGCTCCAACTTCAACTTCTCAAGTGCACTTTCTGCTTCGGTCTGTGCATCAACGATGACCCGACGTAAATCATCATCTATGATAGGCTCATCTGGTACCTCTTCATCTTCAGCTTCCCCCTTGCATTACCACCGTATTCAGGGCACATGTAGTTGTCATCGTTCTCTTCTTCTTCGTTGTCTTCCATCATAACCCCTCTTTCTCCGTGCTTGGTCCAACAATTATAGCCGGACATGAAACCAAACTGAATCAGGTGGATGTGAAGGGTTTGTGAGCAAGAGTAATCCTTCGCATTCCGACAGTTACGGCATGGACAACACATAAAACCATTCCGCGTGTTTGCCTCAGCCACGTTGAGAAAAGAACGCACGCCTTGCATGTACTCGTTAGAGCGTCGGTCAGCGTACATCCATGGATGGCTCATCTGCATTATGTAAGTATGTCAAATGCAATCACGATGCTAAAATTATTAATGAAAGATGAAAGGGTTTAGTTGCTAACCTCTTGGAACACTTCAATAAAATGGGGATAAACTCGAGCTCGGTGGTGAAGAACAAAGGAGAACAAAGCTGGCTAGCTCGGGCATTTCATCGAACACCTCTTATGCATAGGAAGAAACAACAAACTAGCACACACCTCTCACCTTATAGAATGGAAAAAAACAGAGGAGAGGGGTGAGCAGGGGCTGCTTTTATAGGAACAGAGGACCTCTAGTTCCGGTCCGTATTACGAGCCGGGACTAGAGGTTCCCGCACATGGCCCTGCCGTGCGAGACACCTCTAGTCTCGGCTCGTAATACGGACCGGGACTAGAGGTCCCGTTCGAACCGGGATTAGTCCTCTGCGGCATCGTAATCGTTGAACCGGGACTAGTGCCCTCCTCTAGTCCAGGTTCAAACGCAATCCGGGACTAGATCCCAATTGGGGTTTGGACCAAAGGCATGGTTTCCACTAGTGATCATAGCAAAGCTAAGTCTAACTGGAAATTGCTTCCTCTTGAACATAAATGGAAACATCTCATCGTCCGACGGGCATAGAGGAATTTGAGGAAGGAACACCCTCTTACCAGCATGATGGCCTAGCACAATCTCAGCATCAATTGCATTTCTCATGAACCCCGGACAACCAACCTAGTCCCATTGCACAACCCATTCGATGGGTCAATGTTCCGTAACAATATAATAGGGCATTTAATCTTCACCTTTAGGATATGGGGAGGTAGCCCGTTAGGTGTTAATGAATTTAAGAATTTTGCAGGATAGTAGTTGTGTGGATCATCCTCAGCCCGATCAAAACTATGGTATACCATCTCCTCCCCAGGAAATCTCTCAATCATCCTCATGTTGATCTTGTCAATGTACTCATTGCGAGTTGACTAAATTACTCGGGATGTTATATAGTTTGGATCCGAGATGTTTTCATTTTGCAGCATCAGGAAAACACTTAAACACTTTCAATAAGCTTGTCAATATCAGAGGCGTCACCGGTGTATGGTACGCAAATCTCATCTGGGAGTCGTATGTAACCATCATCCACTGTATCTTTGGTGCCATTCCCAACACGCAGAAGATAATCAGCAAGCCATGGATCAACACTAGTACAGAACGACACATCAGATACCCCTCTATGGAAACGGCAGGCGTTAGGCGACGGAGAATCGCGCTTTCCGCGCGGCCAGTGCGTACAAACCTGACCTGGGCCACGGCTGGCCCGTCAACATAGGTAACGGAGAAAGTATGAACTCCGTTACCCATAGTATTGGCAACGGTCATAATTCTGGCTCCGTTTCCGATATGTGCCTCTATGGCAACGAAGACTTTTGTGTGTCCGTGTGCAATGTGGACACGTTCCATCTTCGTGGAATTCGATTCGAGCGGAGTAACTGCTATGGCGTAGTGACGCCGCGGCACCCCGCCCACTACTCCTTAGAAACCCACGATCTCCCTGCTATCTCAGTACGCCACTTCGCCGCAGCCATGGATACTCCTAGCAACTCCTCGGGCGTTCGTCGCAGCAGTTTGCCGCTTTCGCTGAATTAGAACCGCGTCGTCGTGCCGGAGGCCGTCGCGCAGAGGCACTGGCAATATAGGAGGCCAGTGCCCTGGTCAAATGTTAGCCTCCCCGGTGGCTGGCGCGTCAACCACACGAGGGTGCCTATGCCGCCGGAAGAGGACGCGGGATCCTCGGGCGCCCGCGACCGCAACCGCTCGCCGCGGTGGAGAGACGCTCGTCCGCGGTCACCTGGATGGAACCGCGTCATCGTCGGGCAGGCCGTCGCGGAGCGGCACTGGCAATATAGGAGGCCAGTGCCATGGTCAAAGGTTCGGCTACCCGGTGGCTGGCACCTCAACCGCGCGGCGGTGCCTATGCCGCCGGAAAGAGTTGAGCTGCTTCTCCTCCCGCCGGAGCTGCGCGACGATCCTGCCTACGACGACGACGACGAGATGTGGGAGGGGCGCACGGGCGGCGATGACATCGTCGGAGAGGAGCCGCGCGACGACATGGATGACTACGCGGCTCTCCTCGCATACGAGCAGGAGAAGGCGGAGGCCGAGGAGTAGTTATTTATTTTTATGTTCTTCAATTCTCCATAGTAGTAGAGATCTGTTTCGAAAAAAAACTAGTAGAGATCAGTATAAGCCCAGTGTGTCAGTGAAAAAATCAAAGGAAACAGTTGTTTATCTCCTCCGTTTCCGATATTCTACTTTGCTATAAATGCGCCCTTCACACAACCCTAAACTCTATCGCTCTCACTCTCAGCCTCACTCTCAAAGTGTGGCGGCGCCTCCACGCAGCACCAGATCTTAGCTCCACCGTGGCGGCGCGCATCTCCCTCCCTCCAACCGTGGCGGCGCGCATCTCCCTCCCTCCGACCGTGGCGGCGCGCATCTCCCTCCCTCCGACCGTGTCGGCGCGCATCTTCCTCTCCTCCGACCGTGGCAGCGCGTACCCGTTCTTTGCTCCACCCGGGCAGATCTCGTCGCCTGATCTGTAGGTGGAGGACGCATGGCGTGTCGATCCGAGGACGACTACGTACTCCCGCCGCCAGATCCAAAGGTAATACATCTATTTGTGACCGGCCGTCGTGCCGACGAACTAGGGTTGTTGTCATTGTTCTGTTTAGGTTTTCTTCCATAGGACCAGTTAAAACATGAATCCCTCCGATCTGTTTGTAGTGTCGCTCGAAAAGAACAGAACTAGCACAAATCGGTAGTGTATGAAACTCATGGCTGACTTAACTCCTTTGCAAAACAGATGTACATTTTGGTGACACTGTATTAAAAGCCGGGTCCTTAGCCAAGGTGCGCTTGTCGTCCGGCATAATTGTTGGTACACAAGAACTATGCAATGGATTTGTAAGTTTGTTATTCTGTCTTATGCATCCTTTTGTGTTGTATGTCCTTTATGCTAGATGTATAGTGAGCTAACATGGAGTCATATATTCTCTCTTTGCATTTCAGTGACCACTTTACAAAAGAGGCACCTTCGGTACATCAGCACTCGTTTATTGCACTATGTGCAGACGAGACTCAAAATCTCGTGCTGAAGAGCGTGGAGGTTCGAGTCCTCTTCAAGGCATAATATGGCATGGTGCTGATCCGTTAAGCTCATTTAAATGAGCTAAATACAAGGTCGGGGACAAAGCGGCGAGTTGATTATATTTCGGCGACACCGTCCAAGAAGAAGATTGAATTCATGAACTTGGCAAAGTTGTAAGGCATATGTAACAACAAGTCATGAAGATAAATTAAGTTAGAAATGACAAGGATAAATTTAGTGAGGCATGACATAGATAGATTTGTCAATGATAGATTTAGAGAGGCATGACAATGAAGATAAGTAATTGGTTGTCTTGTGATGCAATGTATCGGTGACATTTGTTATACCTTATGAATGAATTTGTTAGCATTTTTGTGCTTCTGCTGTGAAATTTTAAATGTCCAGTGGCAAATCTATTCCTGCTCTAGGCTTATGAAGAAACCTCAATGCAAACGAGCAGAAACAGAATTTCCGTTTCTGATGTTCCGACACATCAGAAACGGAGGTATGTGCACCACCGTTGCCAAACCGATGCCTCATCAGCGACAGTTTTTCGCCTCCGTTACCAATGAGGTCCTTCACATCAGTCACGGGGTCGGGGACACGGACCCTTTTTCCGTTTCCGATGGGGTTTTTGGCCCGTTTCCGATGTGTCGTTCTGTACTAGTGCAACCTGAGCCCTCATATTACGAACAAGTCTTAGTTGTCTCATACTATTCCAAATATAAGACTTACGTAGGGTCACATCAGTTATCTATGACCTTGTTCCCTTACGAACAACGGGAAGCACTTGTCTAAAGTCTCCCCCAAACACAACTGTCTTTCCACCAAATGGTAGGTCAGGTCGACCCATGATGTCCCTCATGCTATTGTCAAGGGCCCCGACCGCCTGCTGCTTCGTCATGGAGGCCTCGTCCCAAATTATATGGGATGCCCTCATAAGAAGCTTAGCTATCCCACTTTGCTTGGTGAAACTACAGACCCCACTGTCTTCAATGTTCAATGGTATTTTAAACCTCGAGTGTGCAGTCCTCCCTCCATGCAGGATGAATGCAGCAACACCTGATGTCGTTGTTGCAACAGCTATCTGGCACTCACCACCTACTTTTGCAAGTAGTGCTTTGTATAGATATGTTTTTCCTGTGCCTCCCGGTCCATCGACAAAGAACAAACCTCCTTTGCCACTACTGATTGTCGCAAGTATCTCATCATATGCATGTCTCTGTTCTGGGTTTAGGAAAGATGACAAGCCAATGTGTTCTGGGTCGACCTCGATCGTGGACTCCTCTATGATCTCCCTAGCCTCCTTATCTGGGGCATGATATGACTCGTCAATTTCTGGAAGAGGGAATGATGATATTTCCTTCCCCATCGATTGAAGCATATGTTTTTATATCTAACAGAGCCATTTGCTCAGCTGCATGGGGGGACATATGGGTTAGTCGATAGTCTTCTGTCATAGCTTCCAAGTGTCGGTCCCATAGGCCAGGCACATCGCTGGGCTCACAAAAGACCAATATAGTAGCAAATAGCCTCCGAAGGGAAGATGGCATCTAAAAAACCTCAGCCTCGTTAAGACAATCGTCGATACTATTGTCAGACTCGATAAGGCCCCTATTTTCAGCCGCTTCGCGGAATGTTGGGAAAGCAATACCATTCACTGTTCTTAGGTCTTGGAAGGATGTAGCACCCGTGACATGATTTAGAAGCACTCTAAGATAATACCTCTCCCCTTCAGCTGGATGTGCAGACACAATTCTCCCAATTTGTGTGCGTTCATCCCTCTTTTTCCAATACTTGCTACCTGACACCCAAACAAAAGATGCAGGGAAATCCTTATATAAGATTGCCCGAGCCAACTCATATTTCTTGTTGGCCTCAAAATACTCAGTTAACATGGTCTTGGAAGCTCCTTCTTGAGAGGACATCATTCAGATTTGCATCTGTTTGGAATGACACCATGTGCATATTAGGGAGGTGGAGCTGTAGATGTTTAACAGATGGAAATATCTCACTAAGGTCAAAACCATAGATCCTCCATAATGCTTCTGGTGGGGTAACCCACCTGGAATCTATGTACTGCTTTATTTCATCAATGCTCCCATCATTATCCACCTCATCGATAGAAACAGATGCTCGATCATGCCCCTTATATATGTACTTAAAGAGGTACTTTGCATCTTTTATGCTTGAGCAAACCTCGACATTGATGTGGCAATTATACCTTCTTAGCAGGTAAGGATTGTATGGAACAACCCACCTATTGTCTAATTCTTCCCCTCGTACCTTTGCACGACGTCCATCATCTCTCCTCCTGTATATGGGATACGAATCCTTTCCCTGAAGGGTTGACGCATTAAATGGCCGTGGATAGTAGTTCTTGCAACTACCATTCTGCATGCACACATTCTTGGGGTTTAAGACTCCACATGGGCCATGCATCATGTGCTTGACAACCATCTTGTACAACTCAGGGTACTTGGATTTGTCTGGCAATTCAACAGATATGAGACAATCATATTGCTCTGGGCATGTTAGCTTGTACCTCCCCTCCATGATTAGGAGGAAATGAGCATGTGGTAGACCCCTTTTCTGGAACTCGATAACATAGGCATATGCTGCTACCTTACCGAGCCTGTGCTTTTTGAAAAGTTGTATCTTGAGGTCTTCCAACTTTGCTCGAAATACTTGCACAATGAGATCAGGGCGATCTTGTGGGGTTTGTCCAGGCTCCAACGAACTAATTGTC
Source organism: Poa pratensis (assembly GCA_947311845.1). Lineage (NCBI taxonomy): Eukaryota > Viridiplantae > Streptophyta > Magnoliopsida > Poales > Poaceae > Poa > Poa pratensis. The sequence continues at coordinate 7,255,691 of CAMZMU010000058.1, read as the reverse complement.
TCATCCCAATTCGGATTGCAAGTCATGGTTAAAAAGATGTCTGGTTTCCCATACTTTTGCACGAAGGCCATGGCATCAAGGTATCTTCGTCTCCTATCTCTTCTTCCACCAATAAATGATGTAGGAAGTATAGTCCATTTTCCGACAGCATCCGCACGGTTTTCCCCAGCTTGAAGGCTATCAACAATACCTTGGTATAGATCAGCGCGTATTTGTTTATGGTGATTTCTGATATAGTCCAACCTGGAGGTTTCAACCTTGATGTACATGTCGACCACATATTGTTGGAACGGTCGTTTACCGTATAGCATGGTGTTAAATACATCACGGCGTATTTGAAACTTGTAACAATAGTAGTCTCTCACTGAGACACATAATCGACTACTTGTATATGCACCTACGGAAATGAGAGATAACAAAAAGAACTAATTAAGAAAAATAAGTACACTGAGGATAATAAAAAATAATACATGCTAATTTCATTATATGTACCTGGTTTTTGTCGACCACTGCGACGGGATTGAAGTATCTCATTCAAGCTGACGCCGTTCTTTGGGATCCCAGGATGCCAACCAATCTCCCCTCTTGGGAAGAATAGAGGATAAGACAACGGATCATAACATCCATAATATGGTTGGATGCTATATCTCTTGTTGTCGTTACCAAACAGGACAATGCTACGCTCGAAGTGCTTACATAGTTCATTACCCTCAACCCAAACAGCTGCAACCTCTGATGATATAGGCAAGTTATATCTCCGTTGGTCTAACCTCATGTCGATATTCAGTTCAATACGATATTCCTCAAGGTCATCGACTCCACCTAGATTCCTGAATGTTTCCGAATAAGGATTATCCTTAAGGATGTCGACAAGCCTTCAAATGACATCTCGGTCTAGGTTCGGGGAGCACTGAATTAAGGATTATCCTTAAGGATTCCGAATAAGGATTATCCTGAATGTTGGACATTGCACCGATGTGGGTTCCTTGCACTAGGCAGTATTAGCGGCACCTAAATGTAATTCAAAGAATGAACTTACTACATAGTTTGAGTAGTGTGTGCTATAGTAGTATTAGAGAAAAAAGGCATCAGCAGCACAAGTATACCTTTACTAATGAAAACTATGTGATCATCTTCCATTGCTTCAGCTGTGCTTCCTAGATTACCTGTTATTTCAATGACAGTGTAAAAATGCATTCTCAAATTTACTACCAATTATATGGTGTCTAACTACGTGAGCAGCAAAACTAACAAAATCAATGTTCTGACTAAAGCCTAACATGAAATATCTAGCAGAACATGGCACTATAATTTTTATCTCAGAATATTATTTCAACAATGTTGTCTTACGCCCACAAAATGCATACATCGAGACAAACAACATATATACATGTACGACGGTGAATGCATTCAATAAACATGTAAAGATAGGGAACTTGATATTCTTCACCTACAGCTTTATGGCTCTTTCCTTCTAGATACATCAAAGCATAAACCTAAAGCTTGATAATACATATGACAAACGCTCTACTTTTATGGATAAGGAGATCCAAGGGTGGACCCAAACATCACCAAAAATATATTTATCAAGAAATTTCAGTGCACAAGAAGCTAATCCAATTCACTATTTGCTTAACAGAAAAATACTCTCAGTCAGTTTGCACCTCTTACAAATAGAAGCAGCAAGAAAATTATTTATAAATGACTACCAAATAGGGAACAAACTAACCAAGACAAATAGCCAACAGAACAAAATATATTCACATGTTCTTGTACATATATCCAAAACACAGAACTTGGAAAACCTAACAGATATAAAAGAAGAAGCCCAAACATATACCAGATGAATATTTTGCCTAGTCAACGAAACTGGTGATTTCCTATGAAACTATTGGCTCATTCTCTTAGCGGTAAGATAACAATAATTGATAAAATTGGCAAAGATAAAGGAATTTGTATGTGAGATTTACCTTGAATTGCAGAAAAAGTTTGTGTCAGCGTACTTGGGCAACTAAAGGCATAAGAGCTTGATCATGAATGTCCCATCAGAGAACCTGTAGGGCACTCTAGTACAATGGAATCCATGCATGGGGTATCTCGTCTAGATGCATAACTTGCATTACGTTGAGCTAGAAGCATCTGCCGCTCTTTAGGTGGTAGGCTATGTCGACGCGCTCGCTGGCGTGCATTTCTTTCTTGCCTCTCCTCTGGTGTTAAACTTTGCCTCCGTACTCGCTGGCTTGCATTTCTCTCATCAAGTGTTATACGTTGTCGTTTCTCTCTTCTTCGTGCATTAATCTCTTCCTTTTCCTCAGGTGTCAAATTTTGCCGACGTGTTCACGTTCCCGCCTTGCTTGGATTTGTTCTGGTGTACGGCTAGCATATCTTATTGCTTCACGTGCACGCTTTTGCCCTACAGCATTTACATGAGAAATTAATTGAGTGGGTAAACGAAATTATATAAGCAAACACTTTCGCCTTATAGATTTACCTTTTGAGCTTTCTCCTAGCTGCAAGCCCTCGATTGATGTGAGCATACCAACGACTACTGTGTACATAAGTTGGACCATAAATGGTTAGGTACAAAAAAGAAATATACAACCAGATTGTTTTGCCAAACAGTAAGGTACATGATACCAACCTTTTTGTTTTCCTTTAGCACTTTGTTGGCATGAGAGGTGTAACATTTCAGGCGTAAGACCTGCTGGTTTTCCCAAAAAACAGAAGTGGAGGTTAGAAAAAATTGAATCCAGAGCTGAAAACACAAACGCTAGTACGACCGTTATAGGCAATCTAACAAAAAAACAATTCTTTGCCAGAAGTCAAAGAAATATTCCTTTTTATGTCAGTTGATCATCATTAAATCCGAAATTGAACATTGGATGAATTTGAACAGCAGCGCTAGGTAAGCAAGATGAATACAAAATAAATGATATTCACAGGTGTGGCAGCCCAAACAGTACAATTGAACTAACTATCTACTCTATTTGTTCTTCTTCCGCCCTGCCTCCGCGCCATTGTCGTCCACGGCGCGGCGTCGCTTCTTGCCGGTTGCCTTCTCCTCCGGCTCGTGCTCCTCCTTCTCCGGCCGCGCGTCCTTCTCCGGCGAATCCTTCTCTCACGCCTCCTTCTCCGGAGCATGCTCCTCCTTCTCCGACGTGTCCTTCTCTGGCACGTGCTCCTCCTCCTCCGGCTCCTCTTCCTCCGATGACTCCTCCTCTTTGGAGTCATCTTCTCCTTCGCGTGAAGACGGCGGGTCCGAGTCGTCGGAGTCGTCTTCTACCGAGCGTGAAGATGGCGGGTACGAGTCGTCAGGGTCCGAGTCCGGCGGCCCGTCTTGATCGCACCATGGGGCTTCACCGCGGTCTTCACCACTCGCGTCGTCGCTCGGAACTTCCTCGTTCTGCCACCAGGGTTCCTCCATGGCGGTTGTCCTAGTGTGGTAGAGAATGGGAGAGGACGAAGGAGAGAATGTGAGAACTTCCTGGCTTCGCACGGTTCCAGTCACATTTTATTAGCGTCGAGCAGGCGGTTCCAATCCCTCGTGAATTAAGCCGCATTGAACAGGCGCGCTTCCAGTTTGTAACTGCAATTTCCAAGGCACATCGCAAACGGATATCCATCCACAATCGTTGCCATAGAGATACATAATGTAAACGGAGGTAACTTTATGACCGTTGCCAATACTATTGGTAACGGAGATCGAAAAGACTCCGTAACCAATGTTGACGGACCAGCCGCGGCCCAGTTTTGCCAGGCCTCGTCCGCAACGCTAAAATCGCGATTTTCCGTCGCCTATCTCTTGCCGTTACCATAGAGGGGTATCCGATGTGTCGTTCTGTACTAGTGCGGTTTGGTAAAATAATGGAAATCTTCCTTGGAAACAAATGAAACGTTATGCCACTTGCAACTTGGTAAACTGAAAAACAGTTTCTAACAATGTATAAGTTTGCAGGTAACAAAGGCTGACATTTGTACAAATTTATTCAAGCTTTAAATACAAAATACAGTGTGATGCAAATGGATTGTGTAAGATAGGGAAAAACTACAAACTGAATAAATAGATTCACTCATAATCATGAAGATTTGATGAATAAGATGAATTAATGTGGCAAATGAATGGCTAGGCCAGTAAAGATGTAACATTGGTTTTGATAATAGCATTGATGATATCGTTTTCAGGGTTCCAGCATGAATACATATGAATTTCGCATATTACTAAATAAAATAATCCACCAGCATAGTACAGATTGACTGTATCCAACAGACTATAAGTTTGCACGACATATAACAGCATTTTCTCAACTAAAAAATGAAGCAAAATAGTTATCTGGGAAGCACAAATTAGCAATATATTATTTTCACCTGCAATTTTCAACCAAATCCTAAGAGCGCCAATCAAAACCTAACCAAGATTGGACCCTTCTCCATTGCAATCATTAGTAAATTTTTGGATTGCATAACACGACATACCTTTGTCCTTGGAGAAGCAGATCAGAAGGCGAAGGACAGTAAATCCACCTCCTCACACTCTGTTCGATCTGAAGATATGAGAGAATGACCACCGTGTTGCTTCTTCGGATGTAGTTCGAGCAATGTGAGTCTCATCTGCCTGCTCACTTGTATTTATATTGGTCTGTAAGAGTGGTTTCTAGATAGTTCGACGTAGGCGCGGATTCAGGTGACGAAAATTTGAATTTGGGAGGCGGCAAGGGTGGGAATGATGAGGTTTGATGAGGTAGCCGAGCATAGCTCCAGAACATTCCGGGGAGCGCGTCGGTGGGAAGGATAAATAGCAGTAGGTGGCGACGGCGCCGCCGAGGATGAGCACCGTGTAGCCGGCGGCGTACTTGTGGAGGTCGTAGTTGGAGAAGGAGGAGACAGCGGAGGAGACGACAATGAGGAGAGGGACGTGGTGGTGATGGTGATGGGTGACGGGATTCTGCAGCAGGAAAGGGAGGAGGCATAAGAAGCCTTCGGCCACGGAGCCACGGAAGGTGCTGCCGGCGTGCCTGCGGAGGTCGGCATTGGAGGAAGCGTGCCGGCGCATCTCCTGCATAGGTGGAAGCGGGGAACGGGGGTCGAGGGGATGGCGAGGAGGAGGGGGAGGTGGTGGTGATGCCGGGTTGGGTACTGATATGGCAAAGGAGGCAGGAGATGCGCCGGCGGAGGGCCGGAGCCGCCGGCGTGCCTGCCGAGCCCAGCGTGGGAGGAGACGAGGGAGGGGGCGGAGGGGATGGCGAGGAGGAGGGGGAGGTGGTGGTGGTTCTGCGCGGTGGCACTGTGCTGGAAGATATGGAGGCAGGAGAGGCGCCGGTGGAGTGTCACATCAGCGGCGTACCTGCCGAGGTCGGCAATGGAGGAGATGGGGAAGGGGGCGGGCGCAGGAGATGACAAGGTGGGGGTGTGGTGGGCGGTGGAGTTGCGGGAGATATGAGAGGATCCGGGGGCGGACGGCACCGGCGGCGGCCACCGCGCCATACCAGCTCCGGCGCTGCCGGCCAGCCGGCGGGTTGCTGGCTCTCACGACTTTTCCCCAATTTTCAGGTGGGGAAGAGATAGGGAAGACAAGGACTTAATGCCAATATGTAACGAATGGTTGGGTCTTTTTGTTAACTTTCCGTAGAGAGCTTCGTGTACGTTGATATGAATCGAACGATCGTGGATAAAAGATGGCAGGCACACCATCATCACCAACTGCGGTTTTTATAGGAGTGGAGAAAGTCGAGACGAGGGCTGAGGCGTCGAGCGCCACTGTTGAACCCCTTCTTCCGCTCGATGCATTAGCCGCCGGTGTGCAGTGCGGCCGCTGCCGGCGAGTTCGCTTCCCGCGGTCCATACTCCATCCCGCCCCTGATCCGCCGGCCACACGCTGCGCCGACGCAGCGTGAGGACGACCGGGTGAACTCCGAAATTCGGCCACCGCATCATTACTCCGGCAGAAAGAGCGGCGCTACGGCAACGAACAGCAGCGGTGCAGCGCCTGCATGCAGTCCCACTCCCACATCAGTCAGATTTCAGAATTTCATAGTTACACACTGTGAGTGCAGACAGAGTGCTTCAATCTTATTTTATTTTTCTGATTTCGCCAACACAAGAGGATTATCCTTAATTATTTAATTTATTGATTTCTAGGTCCTAAATACGAGAAAAATTTGACAAATCTAGTCCTTTGAAATGTATGTGAGATATACAGATATAGCTTCATAGACATCAAAGATTACTCTGACCTCAACACCGATATCTACCAATTTTGAACACCAAGATGGAACGTGATCAATCTCTTTCTGTATCTTAATTATCGTAGATGTTGGCACCACTATGAATTCCATTCTTGTTATTGTGAACTTTCATGTATTACATTGTAGTGCTAAAAAAAAAATTGTCACTTCGAATACCCATGAAAATTTCATATATTACATATTTCAAGCTAATTAGCAAATCTGTATAGACTCCAATAGATTGGTGTGTATCCCTTATTCCCTTTAATGTTTAAGAATCAAGATCTGACTCATCATTATCAAGAATCAAGATTGGTGTGTAAGATATTATGGCATATACTTTTTTTTTGAAAGCCCACGTATAATTAACAAAGTACCACATACAGAGTACGAAGTACAAGTACAGAAAACAAGCACCCATACGTAGGGGATAGGCACCCATACGTAGGGCATATACATTATATATAGAAGTATATATGTGGATTGTCTAGCTCTTTTCATCACTTCGGACTTTTGATTGTGTTACCTAGTGCATGAAACATCATAGTTATTTAATTTTCTAATCATATAGGCCATTGGAACAGGCCCCGGATTTTGCCAATCCGACACTGCCTGCTCGTGTGCACGAATGGCACTATCGGCGCGACTTAGCCAAGCCTAGCCTCTGTAGCACCCTTCCCTATCTTGATGCTCGATCATCCCCATGTGCTCAGTGCTTCATCTAGGAAGGCCACCGCTGCAGTGTGCTACTATGTAGATTGGGATTTTTGGATGATTTAGAAAGAAACTTATCCATGTTGGTAATCTTCTATATTCTATACTACTATTAAAAGAGCAAACATGTTTGGGATACATTAAATCACAACCGTTCAATATTAGATCAACGGTCCAGATCGCTACAATGTTTGACAACTCAACACACCTTTTCATTTTCATGTAAATTACACGAATTGCCACCGCTTGAGAGAAATAGTTCCTTAATAATTAGAAAAAGGCAGCCAGCTCGCTGCAGAGCTTCTCGACCACGGCACCGTCCACTGCGACGGCGTGAAGCCCAACAAGTTCGACTTCGAGATATTCCCCACGGTCCTCGCCGCTGATGACCTGTTCGAGATATTCCCCACGGTCATTGCAGCCGACGGCGACCTTGTCCTGCTCTGAGTCAACATTGGCCCTTCGCGCGACCCCTTCACCCGTCGCAGCATCGAGTACAACATCTACCAGGCCGCCGGCGCCACGCCGACGCATCGTCTGCTCGCCGATCTGCCCGCGTACGCCTACAGCAACAGGCATCCTACGCTTGCGCAACGGCGGGTTCCTCATCGCCGCGATCCAGTTGGTGGCGGGTACCAACGGCGAGCAGTACGACCTCCACCTGTTCAACTCCAGGACATGGACGTTGACTACCAGGCGGATGCGTGTGGACAGACCAGTGAGTTTCTCGATATGCTCGACCAAGGTGCTCGGCATCGGAGCCGAACGCGGCTCGATGGCCTGGGTCTCGACATGCTGCTCGCAATTGACGACGACAACACTATGCTCCGCTACATCCCACTGCCACCGTCGCCAAGCACGAAGCGTGAGGGCTGTCACGTACAGTACACGTTTTTTGCACGTGACACGTCATCATGACATCAGCATGATGCTGTTGTAGTCGTGTGGAAAGTTCACGCCCTCGAAGCCAGCTCTCTCGAGGTCGCCACCTACTCCTCGGCCCCGCAGGCAAATGCCCCAGCTCGCCCTGGGCTGTATCGGCTGGCGCCGGAGACGTCGTTTCGTGGATTAATATTTTGTTTTTTTGTTGATGATCCAGACCATTATTTAACGTTTTGTTTTGCAATGTTTCATGATCCGTTAGTACACCTGTGAAGAAATCAAATAAAATAAGTGTATAGAGTACACATTATCCCAATGACCCTTCCCACGAATGTGATTTGCTTTTATTTGATAATTTCAAGGTTGGATTTGGTTTCTTTCCGTAAATGGTTAATGTATTTTTTTTCTGGATCCGGTCGGTTCCATCTCAATATCTGAAATTGGAAGGTAATTAAAATATCCAAATCGGTTGATTCTAAAAGAAAGTTAAATGTTCTCCAAGATGAGAAATGATTTTTTTTTTAAATGTAAGGTGTGTGCTACAAAAGTTTGAAGAACCTCTTGGCACGAATTAGATTTTGTTCATTGACATTTTTTGTAAAATCTTAGCAACACTCTTGAAGCAACCAAACAGAATGAATGGTGTGCGATAAGACAGAGACCCGAACGAGGTTGTAGACTTGCTTTTTCGATCAAATCGATCAAATCTTAGGATCACTCACGGTGGAGAACCGGTGAGGCCGTGGGGGCGCTGTGCGTGATGCGGGGTAGAGAGGAAGGGTGGTAGCTGCACGCGATGTGGAGTAGGGGATGCGACGACCACGCACAGGGAGAGCGAGGCGGGGCAGGGAGGCTGGCGGTGGTTGCGCATGAGGTGGGAATAGGGAAGTTGACGGCGCGAATGCACGCAACATGGAGCCTGAAGACGGCGGTGGCATTGCACAATGTGGATCTGGGTGATTTTTTAGGGGATCTTGGTGTAAAATCCACCACCACCGGCATCCCCTCGCTGTCATGGAGGTCTTGTCAAATCTCAGGCGATACATGGTTACTGAGATTTTGCGACGAGGAGTCCACGACCTTACACTCCTACGCTCTGGCGCCGACGTGATACCGCAAGTGCTCCTCCTTCCTTACCCACGGGTGTAGCTTCGGCGAGCGCCACGTAAATCCCACTGAGGGCATTTTCCGCGACAGCAACGAGATGAGGATGACAATAACATTCATGCTCGCTGCCTCCTCCGCGTGCTCTTTATCTTCCCTCTACATGTAGGTGATGATGCTCGAGGCGGTGCCGCTGCCGCACCAAAGGTCGTGTTGAAGGATACGGATGTGACATTGAGGATATGACATAATTTGTGCTGATAATATGCCCAAAAAATACGCCTTCATCACGGGGCACCAGTTCTGTTGGCTTTGGTGTGTGCACTATGATGCTTATATAAGCATCGTCCTCTTTGCAATATAAATTCTATAACCGATACAAAAGTGTAAAATAAGTACTACATGTAGACACTGGTATGCTCTTACTACTTGTAAGTTGCCTTTTTTTTTAAGACGTGCGTTGCACGTACATGCCAACTAGTATTATTAAAAGAGCAAACATGTTTGGGATACATTAAATATAAGACGTTCAATATCTGATCAACGGTCCAGATTGCTCCAATATTTGACAACTCAACACACCTTTTCGTTTTCGTAAAAATTACATGCATTGCCACCGCCTAAAAGAGAAACAGTTTGAGAAAAGAACCATCGGACCGCCGCATCGTCGCGAAAGAAAAACAAGAAGAGTCCCGCTCAGACGTGCTATGCATTGGTTGGCGGATCGGGCATGAACATGCATGAGTGCTGGCATCAGATGACGTCAGCTGCCCATATATATGCATGTTTCTGTTTTCATAGCTTCGTGGAGTAGTTCTTGTTCAGAGTCCAAATTCATTAAACCATATATTCGTTTCGACTGTCTCCACAATCCAGACGTGATGGTGAACTTTAAATCGATATTCAAGGAATCCTATCAAGAGAAACATACAGGCAGTCTTCGGTGTTCCTACAGAAGCAATCGACGTGAGTCGTCTCCATGACCGGAGAGATTTTTTAAACAAACCAGAACCGATCAGCGTCCAACTCTCCCGAGAGCAATCCTGTCCGCAGGAAAGAAGGAAAAATCTAGAGGTGATCTCATGACTTCGCCGGTCTGCTCCATGGTCGTCGATGTCGTCACGGATTTGATCCGGGACGTCTTCGTGCTGCTGTGAGACATAAGCGATGGCCTCGGTGGTGGGGGTTGAGGCGGGGTGGAGTGAAGGGTGTATATAGCGTGCAAGGAGAACGAGAGGTGCCTCGGTGCATGGCGTACATGTGCGCCCCGTCCTCCCGACGACGACGACGGCGACCCACGGCCAGCGCATGAAGCAGTGGTTGGGTGTCCGCTACTGCTGGTGTGCTACACAGTCGTGCCCCTCGCCGCGGCGTCTCACTCATCCTGCTACAAGTGCGCAGCTGCTCGCCATTGAGGTTGTGTGATGCACGGCTGCCGACGGGCTGGCCCTCCAGTACTTCGCAATCTGCGGCGGCTCCGCTTGTTACTTGTTAGACGCCTGGTATGACCTCTCTTCCGATCGAGGTGAGAAAACAAGTATGGTTTTGATAAAGAAATATGTGGGGTCTCTGACCTTGTCTTAACATGCGTTTTAAGTCTTGGATCATGTACGTACTTGTCCTCGGTGATTTTGAGTCGCACTTCTTCGTTCCCTTTCTATCAAGCAGCTGTTCTCATATACTGCATTGATTCTCCATTGCAATTTGCAGAGTCCAGATCAATGCAGATCTAATATAGTCAAGTGGGTTCTTACTTTAGAATCTGAATGAATATTCTACTCATCTGCATGTTTTCATGGTTTGTTTCATCGTATTTTTTGTTACATTCTAATTTAATGAGAAGCAAATTTAAATCCCGCATGTATTGAACAAGGGCCTACATTTTGTTGTTATCTATTTACCAATAATATTGGTTCATTAAACAATCTAAGTTGAGGTAAGTGTCTAGATGCTAATTAGTTTTATTATCATGCCATCTTATTTGTACAATTTGATTTACATACTGATTTAATATCTTTGTTATTTTAGGCTTGGTGGTTCTCAGATGAAACATAATCAAGTCCTTGGATCAAGCGCTACATGTTGTCACAACATTTTCAAACTAAGAGAGATGGTGTACAATCTCTATTGGTAGTTTTGTTTCTCTGTAGTTAACAAACTGATTTTAAAATATATTTTTAACGATTTTCTATTATCAGTACCCAAATTCTTTCCGTTGATTTTGTAAGGGTTGTTGCAGCGGAGTGTTTTTGACCAATTACGCACGTGCACGCGTACTAGTAATACAAAACGGGAGACGTCTGAACCGTCAGTTGACGTGGACGGCGATGGCACCGGTGCAGGAAACGGTGCACGCCGAGTAGTAGAAGACGGCTGAACCGTGGTAGAAACGCAACGTGGAACAACTGAGCTCAAGGAAGTTGCCATGGCGGCCCAAACCCATCTAGCACAAGAACGAGGCTGTGGCCCTGGTGAATGTTGGAATACCCGATCTGATAAACGGAACAATGAGGTTTTTGGAGAAGAACTAGCAGCTTGTGGTTAGGAATGTTTTAAAGAGTTCAAATTCATGAAACCCTTCCTGTCTGCTTGAACCGGATGGTAGTAAGTGAAAAGTAAGAATGAGAAAACAAGAGAGGAGAAAAGGAGTTAATTGCACTGGCGGTCACACAACTCGTCGGTCATGTGCACTTAAGTCACACATCTGAAAAACGTGATTTTTTAGTCTCACAACTGAACAAATGGGTGCAATTTGGTCACAAACGGGACATGTCATCCCGTTTTGGACTGGGACTTTTCAAAAAAAACTATGTTATATAATGTGGGTTATATTACGAAAATCACCGGCGTGCGCACGTCATGCAGATGTTCGACGAAATGCCCGGTGCGAGCAAGGGCGCGGTGGGGCAGTGGCGGCGCTCGGCCAGGACGGCGCACGGCGGGGCCGCTCGGGCGCGAGTAGGGGGCGTGGTGGGGGCGGAGGCGGTGCACGGCCAGGACGGCGCCTGGCCAGGACGGCGCTCGGCCGCGAGGGCGCGAGCAGGGGCGCGGTGGGCAGCGGCGGTGCCCGGCCAGGACGACGCGGCAACCTCGCGCTCTGATGGTCTCCTACACGCTCGATCAGCACATCAGCGCATAGCTAGCAGCCTAGCACACATGGCAACACCGCTTGTGCTAACAGAGGCCCCGCCGAGTCGTCGCTGTCGCGCTTGCGCTTCGCGGACCTCGTCTCCCGGGTGGTGCGCCTCCAGCATGTGCGAGTCGGCACCAGAGGTATACGGCGCCGGGATTTTTGCAGGGATGGCGGCGAGAGCAGACTGGCGAGACTACACTTCCGGCGGGCGGTCAAACGGTGGTCGGCGACGCAATTTTTCCATGGGGACGGCGTACGGCACCGTGAGCTGGGGCACGGCAAGCGCAGGGGCACGGCGAGCGCGGGAGCTAGGGCACGGCGAGCGCAGGGGCACGGAGGCGAGACCCGGGCTGCGGCGGCACTCGGCCAGGACGGCGCCCGGCCAGGACGGCGCACGGCGGCGGCGCGAGTAGGGCGGGGGCGCCGGCCAGGGCGGCGCACGGCGTGGGCGGCGCGAGCAGGAGGGCGCTGTGGGGCGGCGGCGGCGACGCTCGGCAGGGGACGACGGCGGCACGGTGAGGAGACAGCGTTGACCTTCCTTTTTTAATTTTATTTTGTTTTTTCGGGAAGATCTGACAGGTGGCCCATGGCTAATTTTACAATATGATCCTGCTAATATTACTGGTGGGAGTTTTCTAAAAAGTCTCAGTCCAAAACGGGATGACATGTCCCGTTTGTGACCAAATTGCACCCATTTGTTCAGATGTGAGATCAAAAAATCATGTTATCCAGATGTGTGATTTAAGTGCACATACGCGACGAGATGTGTGACCGCCAGTGCAATTAACTCGAAAAGAAGTCAGACCAAAGCCAATCAGGTGCATTGGGAAGAGATTGGTTAGGACAGCCACTTCATTATTTTCGTCAGCTGCGTGGAGTCATAGGGCAACAGTATATCACAGATTTGCTGAATTTTTAAAAAGATGCCCAGGCGATGATAAGGAGAGATAATAATGTTGAACCGATGACAACGCTAGAGCAATGATGGGTAAAGAAAATGAATTCTAGGGGAAGTAGGGGCAAGAAAAAATGTAATCCCTCCCTTCCAGTTTAAAGGGTCTATCTCAAAAATCAAAATTGCTCTTTCAGTAAACTCAGGGGGCTGGCGTACAATAACATTTTTCCGTTATAAAGCTAACATAAGCTCACACAGAGGAGTAAATAATATTTGCGGCTGATCTGATCCAGTGAGTCTTGCATCCCAAATAAATATTGGTCAACTGCAAGTTCTCAATTTCACCCAGCCTATAGATAGGTTGTGTGTCAGTATCAAGATGTTCATGCATTATTTCTTTTGCATGAACTCAGGAAGCTGCCATACATAATAGTTTTCTATAAAAAAGATTGACCCAATCTTACGCACAGACGCACAAGCTTGAAGTATGTGCTTAAGAGTTTTTGTTGATTGATTGGGTCCGGTGATTTGTTATCTCTCTCTCTCCCATTGGATTTTGTTTGCCAGTCTTCTTTATGTTTTGTTATAATGCATTTTTATCATTAAATAAGGTACAAAATAAAATGCAAGCTGCTTTGTTGTAAACTCTACATTAAGTTTCATCTACCGCTGTCCAGTTATAGTTCATGTTGACCAACTTGATTTCGCAGGAGATGACTTTGGAGGAATGTGAGAAAGTACTGGAGGATAAGAGAAAAGCTTTGCTAGCACTAAAGGCTGAGGAAAGAAAGGTTGAGATAGATAGATTCTCATGAGGTCTTCATTAAACTGGTACGTTCAAGCTGTGCTTTTCATTTCTGCTCCTTTTTCAGAACTTAATGTTGTTGGTCACCTTGCACTTTGGTTTGTTGTAGGGTGCTGAGAATCACAAAAAGAAAGAAAGTTTTGATAGAGATAAGCGTGCCAAGAAGGTGTCTACATTATCCTCCCAAACTTCAGTCCAAGCTACTCTTACCTTTTTTTTTACGGGGAAGCTGCTCTTTCGTTTTTGCTTTTTTTTACGAGGAAGCTGCTCTCTTGCTAACCCAATCTGTAATCGTTATCCTCTGCTCCGTTTCTACATATAAGATGTTTTAGCTTTTTTCCAGATTCAAATGTATCGAGACACGTTTTAGTGTGTATATTCACTCATTTCAGTACATATCTAGACCACATTTGAAATAGCTAAAACATCTTATACTCCCTCCGTCTCAAATTATAAGACGCCCTATTTTGTGCTGCTCTTTGGGGTTCAACTCTAACCATAAATATATATACTAAATTATATGGATTAAGAATGTATAAATGGTATCGTTGGATTCGTCTTACAAAATTCTTTTATTTCATATATCAGTATACTAATTTTGTGAACACGTAATAAGTACAAATCATGATCAAACTTGTAAGTTGTTGACCAACGAAATTTAAGGGTGTCTTATATTTTAGGATGGAGGAAGTATTTAGTAACGGAGCAAGTATTCCTTAGTCTCTGAGCATCAGTGAATTACTGAAGCCGGCTGAAGGTGAAAGGTACCCTGTTGGACCTGGTCCTGGTTGTGGTAGAGGCCGTGGTGGTGATCGTGGAGGATACCAGGGTGGCATACTTTCCGAGGGCCAGTTGCTGTGTCGTCAATTTGAAGATCAGGTACAGTTTCCTACATTAGTTGAGGTATGAACGTGCTAACATCCGTTAACTCTTTGCCTATTTTATGGGATCTACTTTGGAATCTCCAATCTACCCATGTATGAACGAGAATCTCAAGTACATTAGTTGAGGTATGAACGAGATTATGTGTCGTTAATTCTGAAAATGATGATGTTAATAATGTCTATACTATTAGTACTATCCATGTTCCATCCAATTATGATATGGAAAGCTCCAATCTTGGGGATGAGGTGTTTGAAAATCCTTTTGCTACTGACGATTATATATTTAAGACATCTCCTTCTAGTAAAATTAATGAAGATATGTTTACAAATGAACACACTTTGGAAGATAACTATTCTGTTGTTTATGATGATACTATGCCTCCAATCTTTGATAATTATCATAATGACAACTATGACATATGTTATAATTACAATCATCCTCATGAAACTTGTCATAGTTATGGAGGGATTACCCAAAACCATCTCTCTAATATACAACTTGTCTATCATGTTCAAGTTCTTTATGATGATCCTACTCCCATTGTTATTAATAAGAAGAACTTTGCTTATGTGGAAAATATTGATACTTTTATGCATATGAATCATGATAAGAATGTTTCATGTGATGATTATATTGTGGATTTTATAAATGATGCTACTGAAAGTTTTTATGAGAGAGGGAGACATGGCTTCATATATCACAATAATATTGAATCTCCTCTCTTTTTGTTGAAATTTTTGAAGTTGCACTTGTTTTGTCTTTCTATGCTAGATGCTTCATGCTTCAATAATTTGTTTTCTTACAAGATTCCTTTGCATAGGAATGTGGTTAGACTTAAATGTGTTTAATATTTGCTTCTTGATGCTCTCTTATATTCAACTCTTATATATATGAGAGCATTATTAAAATCTTCTAGCCTAGCTAAAAGGCATTAAAGAAAGCGCTTTAGGGAGGCAACCCTTTATATTTTATTTTCAGTTTTAGTCAAGGAGTGTGCTTACTTCTGTAGCAATTTCTTTGTATCTTTATTTTATTGTGTTTTAGGGAGTGGCCTATTATTAACATGGATAGTACTCTTTGCCTAGTACTTGAGATTCTCCCAGTAGCTACCCTCCATCAGATTCTCCCAGAATCTCGTTTTTTAAATTTGTTTAAACTTCTAAATAAGTATTGGGAAAAAGACGGCGCGATTGGAAAAAGACGGCGCGATGCCGCGGCGGAGACTGACGCATGCGCCGGGGGCCCTGCCGCCGGTGATGCTCCCGATCCCTACCGCCGCGGGGTCCCCGAGTGCACTGGCATCTGGATCCCGTTTTGCGGTGCTGGACGAAGAGGCGGAGGCGGGCGCAGCGCAAGTTGCGGCGGACGCGGCGGAGGACGTGCTCGCGGAAGTCTGGGCGGTGTCGCGCGAGGATGTTCGCCGGCCGCCCAAGTCCGATGAGGACATCGCGAAGGAGTTCTGGGAGGAGATCGGCTTCCCTACGCCGGCCTCGCGTGTGTGGGAGAGATCGTCGCCGGCGCTCTCCGATAACCAGCTACGTACGTGTGTGTCTCCTGTGTGTAGGGCAGACGTCGAGGATGCAGAAGATTCGAGGACACCGTCCCCTCCTACAGGAGCTACGGAAGGAAGACGAGGCTCGCCACATGCGCGGGCGTTGAGGATGCCGGCGGTGAGGATGGGGTGGCGTGGTCCTCTACCACGGCCTCGGATCACGCCGCCCCCATGCCTTGGTGACTTCCTCCCGGAGCTACCTACTCATGCGGTGGTGCAAGACAGAACCACGTCGACGGCGGTGGGCGCGTGTTGCGGATCGGCGGCG
Source organism: Poa pratensis (assembly GCA_947311845.1). Classification (NCBI taxonomy): domain Eukaryota; kingdom Viridiplantae; phylum Streptophyta; class Magnoliopsida; order Poales; family Poaceae; genus Poa; species Poa pratensis. The sequence goes on along the minus strand of CAMZMU010000058.1, from coordinate 7,239,232 downwards.
TCCAAGCCGATGATGGCGGAGACGATGGCTGATCCAAAAATTCAAACTGCTCTGTCCCTGACGGGTGGGTCCAAGGCGCATGTGGGCCGTCCATCTGTCTGGGCGCATCTGGGCCATTGGTACGACGGGCTATGGAGAGACGATTGATCATCTAGGTCGTCTTCTTCCCATCGCACGCGTCCACCTCTGAACCCCAAACAGACGCCGCCGCCAGGATCCTCGACGCCCTCTCTTGTCACTGCTGCGCCGAGCTCGCACCACTCGCGTCCTCTGAGGCGGTCCTTCGCGGAGGTCACCGCGGCGCCGCCCCCAATGGCTGCTCCACCAGGGCACGGTGGCCCTCCAACCTGGGCACCTGCGACGGCGGGCGGAGGCCAAGGTAGAGGGGCTGGAGTTGTTTTCGGCTACTCTGCCGGACCCCCGACGTTTGCACCTCGACAGCCGGGCGCGATGCAGCATGGCCCAGCCGGCGCGGCGGGTACTCAACCGCCGGCGGGGTTCGCCTTCTTGGCAGTGGCACAGCCTCCGAAAAGGAAGAAGATGATGAAGAAGAAGAAGAAGAAGAAGAACAATGCCAACGCCGCCGCGGGACAGCAGCCGGCGGTACAGCATCATGCGATGATGCCCGTGGTTGGGGCACAACAGCAGCTAGGTGCTATTGGGGCTGTAGTGCAGCAGCCTACCGTGACCGTGACCGGCCAACAGATGATGCCGGGTGCGGGCCAGCCGGTGGCCGTGCCGACGCCTCAGATGCCGATGGTGCTGCAGGATGCAGCTCCCGTGGTAACTAATGTGCAAGGTGTTAAGAAGCCAAATGCATGGTGTTGGAAGTGTGCGGTCAACACTCACGCAACTAAGGACTGCCCCGCCAAGCACTACTGCAACATCTGTGATAATGCGAAACATCCGACTCCGATGTGCCCGACGCTGAAACTACCGCTGATGCTTGTTGTGGGGCAGGGGCATAAAGATACGATGTTCTTGCAGTTCCCGGATCATTTGTACAAGGAGGGCTTGGTGCCTAATGACACTCCGGTTGCTCTCGTTACGGTTCAGGGCACGGCAGCCACCGCGAAACAGGTGGAAACACAAGTGGCTAGGCTATGTCCTATTCGGTCTTGGAAGTGGGAGGCAATTCCTAATGGTACCGACTCTTTCACGGTCAACTTCCCGACCATGGAGGACTTGCTGAGATTTGACGGTGTTGAACTAGGTGTTCCGTCTCAGGTTACCAAGCTAGTGTTCAGTCAGTGGAAGCCAGAGGATGTGGCGCACAAGATGGAGCTACATCAGCAATGGGTCCATGTTACAGGGGTGCCGAACCCTCTGAGACACTTCTGGGGTTTGTGGGCTGTGGGCACGCTTATTGGGTCAACGATTGATGTGGACATGCTTGCCCTCCGCCGCCGGGGGGTGGTCCGTATCTTAGTGGGGATGATGACAGACGATTGTTTCAACAAGGTTGACGATATCGGTCCTTTCATTCACACGGATGCGGTGCTGCGTCTAAAAGGATTTGACTTCACTTTCCGGCTAGAAAAAGATGACTTTGTTCCGAGGCAGACTTTGTGCCGTTTGTATGGCAGCACTGAGGAAAAGACGACTCGGATGATAATGGGATGGAGGAGGACGGTCTTGGCGGCCATTCTACTCAAGGTGGTACGTCCACCGGCGGGGCAACAACCTCCAACATGATCATTGATACTAGTCCGACTGTGGGGGGAAGGCAACAAGGAGCGCCGACGGCTAATGCACTCATGGGGCTGGTTGTCATACCTTTCAACCCTAACCCCAAAACTCCAGGGCAATCGAGTTGGTCAAGCAATGGAGGCAAACCGCTGGACTGAGTGCTACTGTTGATCCGATTCCTGATAGTTGTCTTGAGTCTGGAAATGCGCTGCTTCGGAAGAATCTGTTCCCTGATGCACCTAGGCATGTTGGGGAGCAGCTGTGCAAGGAGCACCGGAGATGCTACTACAATGGCGCGATCGGTCGACCTTGGACCCCAGGCGAAGCAGGCTGCGACGGAGTCTGGGCCGGTGTCTACCGCCCGCGCGGCTGATAGCGTCGGCCCCAGCAGTGCGCCTGCTGGGCCGGGCGCTGTGTCTACTACTGGGCCGAGGGCGACAACAGCTGCGCCTGCCGCTCGCGCATCTGGTGGCCTCGTTGCGGCTGGGCTGCAGCCGGCTTCCGGGTCGCTGTCCGCCGCCTGCGCGACAGATAGCACGGGTGTTGCGCCGGAGCTGCTCGTCGGCTCACTGGGCTGCCCGATGAGGAGCATTGGCGACGGGTTCGGCTCGCCGGTGCAAGCCACGGTGGAGGAGGACTCTACGTCAACATTGTCCTCCCCCATAGTGGTTGCGACTTCGCCGACGTCTCCGGCTTCTACCACAATGGTCGAGAGGGCTGCTACATCGCCTTCGCCCTCTCCCATTGTGGTTGCGCCAGTGGAGGCGCCTCTGGCGACACCTAGGCGTAGCAGACGCCACGCACTGGGAAGGATGGTGCCTCGGTGACGGACGAGGACTCGATGGCGAAGGCGATGCGTCGCAAAGCCGAGTCCTTCTCTACTCCTGATGCTGGTACGTCCCACACCCCAAAATCATTTTTGTCCTTTCCTACATCTACTTTATCTGCTAAGTTGTCAGCGGTAGGCGTAAGTTTAGGGAGAAATGAAAAGGAGGTGTTTTTTCGGCTAATGTTCTAAAACATGTAGAGTATGATCGCCGCAGGGTATCACCTAGTGTTTCGAGTAGGCCGGTAGCCTCACCTGTAGATGATGATGAAGCGAATGACACATTAGATGGACAGCTTCTATCACATCTTGTAGGAGAGGTTACGGAGGTGGATTTGGACGAGGCTCAGCTGGGATCTTTTGATGACCTATGCTACCGGCCGGAGATCTAAATCCGCTAAAAATAAAAAGAACCAATCCTCGCGTAAAAAGGCGAGAAGTCAAAATCTCCAATAGTTTCCCAATGAATGGCATATTTGAAAATAGCAGAGGTCTAGGCGACTTGGCTAAACATTTGAATATTGCGCATCATGTGAGGGATCACAAGTTGGATTTTCTGGCTATTTCCGAGACGGGTAGACGAGATTTTCCAAGCACCCTACTAGACCGCCTTTCAGGTGGAGTGGATTTTGCTTGGCATTCTTGTCCCCCTCGAGGTAGATCGGGTGGCATGCTACTTGGCATTAAAACCGATACCATGGAGTTGTTGGACCGTTCGGATGGTGAATTTCATATTAAATTTCATATTCGAAACAAGTCCGACAATTTTATATGGAGTTTGGTTGCTGTGTATGGCGCGGCCCAAGAAGAATATAAGGCTGCTTTTCTTCGAGAACTGGTTAATCTAGCTAAGGATAACCCACACCCTATTCTTATAGGAGGGGATTTCAATATGCTGAGGTACCGTCACGAGAAAAGCAAGGGTAGATTCGATGGTCATTGGCCTCTCTTATTCAATGCTGTAATTGATAGCTTGTCTTTACGGGAGGTTCACATGACGGGGAGACAATTTACTTGGGCTAATAGTCTCCCCGAGCCGACATACGAGAAGCTGGACCGGGTACTGATGGACTCCCGTTGGGAGGATAGATATCCATTGGTGACGGTACGTGCTTTGGAACGTATTGAGGCTTTCTCGGATCATGCCCCCATACTCCTATCTACTGGAACATTGAAACCGCCCGTTAAGTCCCAATTCAAATTTGAATTAGGTTGGCTGTTGCGGGATGGCTTTGATGATTTAGTTAAAAGGATATGGGCTCAACCGGCAGTGGGCGATAGTGCTATCCAACGGTGGAATTATAAGATGCGCAATTGCGTAAATTCCTTCGTGGATGGGCAAGGCACACAACCGGTATGCTTAAAAAAGAAAAAGAGCGCCTGTGTTCCATTATTGATGAGCTCGATAAACTAGCAGAATCACGTCCCTTATCAGCAAATGAGAGTGACCTAAAACGGCACTCGAATGAGCAAGTGGGTCGTATGCTGCGGGAAGAAGAGCTTAAATGGTACCAAAGGTCTAAGGCCCAATTCATTTGCAAGGGGATTCGAATACGAGGTACTTCCACAATGTCGCTAATGGCAGACATAGGAGGAAACTCATTCATTCTCTTCTTCAGGATGAGGGTCTGATCGAGGGTCAGGACAAGCTCAAAGAATATATTACGGACTACTACAAAGGTCTGTTCGGAGCTCCGGAGGAAGGAAACTTCACTCTTGATGAGACACGAACGGATGATATTACCCAAGTTACTCCGAGGAAAACAACCTGCTCATCGCACCCTTCTCTGAAGAAGAGATAAGCAAGGCGGTTTTCCAAATGGAGCATAATAAGGCGCCTGGGCCTGATGGATTCCCAGCTGAGTTTTACCAGCATTTTTGGGAAACCATTAAGGCGACTTGTTAGAGTTATTCGGCTGTTTGCATGCTGGACAACTCGAGCTTTTTCGCCTTAATTTTGGGGAAATCGTTTTGTTGCCTAAGATTCAGGCGGCTGAGAGGATACAACAGTATCGGCCTATATGCCTCCTGAATGTTAGCTTCAAGATCTTTACAAAGGTAGCGACCATTAGGTTGAATTCTGTAGCAGATCATGTGGTTAAACCTACCCAAACTGCTTTTATGCAAGGGAGGAATATACTAGACGGGGTCGTGGTTCTCCACGAGACCGTACATGAGATGCACACGAAGAAACTTAATGGGGTAATTTCAAAATAGACTTTGAAAAAGCTATGACAAAGTAAAGTGGCCATTCTTACTACAAACCCTGAGAATGAAAGGGTTCTCTGATGAGTGGTGCGAATGGATCCGAAACTTTGTTGTGGGGGGAAGTGTGGCGATAAAGTCAATGATGACGTTGGCCACTACTTTCAAACAAAAAAGGGTTAAGGCAAGGTGATCCTCTATCGCCTATACTATTTAATATAGTGGCTGATATGTTGACCATCATGATTGAACGGGCAAAACGGATGGCCTAATTGAAGGTGTAGTCCACATCTTGTCGATGGGGGACTTTCTATACTTCAATATGCGGACGATACAATCATTTTTATGGAACACGATCTTGATAAGCGACGAATCTGAAATTGATATTGTCAGCATTCGAGCAATTATCAGGATTAAAAATCAACTTCCATAAAAGTGAATTGTTTTGCTTCGGCGATGCACAGGACGCAGCTGCTCAGTACGCTGATATATTCGGTTGTGAGCAGGGTCAATTTCCTATAATGTACTTGGGCATACCAATACATTATCGGAAACTGACTAATGCGGAATGGAGACATGTCGAGGAGCGTCTGCAAGCACGGCTGTCTAGTTGGAAAGGCAAATTACTGTCCCTTGGTGGAAGATTGGTGCTCATTAATTCGGTACTTACAAATATGGTACTGTATATGATTCCTTCTTCCAGTTACCAAAAGGTCTTGAATAAATTGGATTACTTCCGATCAAGATTCTTTTGGCAAGGGGATGGTGAGAAAAAGAAGTATCGACTGGCTAAATGGGATGTTGTTTGTCGACCAAAAGATCAAGGAGGGCTGGGTATTCATGATCTTTGTATCAAGAACTCAGCCCTCTTAGGGAAGTGGCTGTTTAAGTTGCTAACCGAAGATGGAATTTGGCAAACACTTCTTAAAAGAAAATACATCGGCACAAAGGCGGTATCACAGGTGTATTGGAAACCTGGTGATTCCCACTTTTGGGCCGGCCTAATGGCGACTAAGAAGCATTTCTTTCGCTTTGGCGTATTTAATATTAAGGATGGCACGGAGATTAGATTCTGGGAGGACAAATGGTTAGGAAACACCACCCTCCGGGAGCAATATCCTGCTCTATACAATATTGTTCGACACAAAGGGGATACTATAGCCACTGTTATGCAGTGCTCACCACCCAATGTGACGTTCAGACGAGATTTATTTGGTCCGAGATTAACATCTTGGAACGCCTTGCTGGCACGGTTGGCCTCAGTCCAACTTACACAAGGTCCCGATGAATTTCGGTGGAATCTATGCGGGAATGGAAAATTCTCAGTAGATTCTATGTATAGGGCGCTAGTGCATTCGGATATTCCAGTCGATGATAATAAAAAAAATGGCAAATGAAGATTCCACTTAAAATAAAAGTATTTACGTGGTATCTTCGTAGGGGTGTCATTTTGACCAAGGATAACCTTGTCAAACGGAACTGGCATGGAAGTACTAAGTGTGTATTTTGTCCACAACATGAGACAATAAAACATTTTCTTCGAGTGTCGTTTCGCACGTTCTATATGGTCATCTATCCAAATAGCGTCTAACCTATATCCACCCAAGTCGGTTGCCAATGTTTTTGGCAACTGGCTACATGGGATAGATAAAAACTTAGAACGGTTATTAGGGTGGGAGCGATTGCCGTTATATGGTCGCTTTGGCTTAGTAGAAATGACAAGGTTTTCAATGATAAAGATGTTTCTTATATGCAGGCACTCTACCGATGCACAGGTATTCTCCGTACGTGGTCCACCTTACAGCGTGTGGGACATCGAGACCTCTTTACGGAGGCGTGTGCACGACTGGAGGAGGTGGCAAGGAACATTTTTCACAACATGGGTGGCCGCTTGATCGCCGGATTGGACCTCCATAGGCCGTCGAGCCGTCGAGCTTGCCTAGGACATAGGCGTCTTACTTAATTCTTGCTGATTGTAATTCGCCTTATGTTGCACTACTTTTTCTTTCTCGTTTGGATTGCGGCTATGTGCATTCATTATGCAGAGGCCGGGTGTAATACTTAAACTTTTGAGTAATAAATCCCTTTATCAATAAAAAAAAATGGGATCTACTTATACCTTCTGTCCTCATGTGTCAGCCCACTGCATTAGTATTGTACTGTGGCGCCTTTGCTCAATATATATATTCGAGCAAAGTGCCATCAAAGGCTACGGATTATTTCTTTTCCATCGTTTTCCGTTATCATGAACTCGTTTGTTGGTTAAAATAGTTTTGATTAGTGAGCTCAGCAAGTTCTTTATAAAGGGCTCCTTTTTATGACAAACAGTTACTTGGCTGTGCCATCCTGGAGAATATTTCGACAATTCGACGTATCATTTCTAACATGATAATCTGATAATTTGAATATCCAAATTGATTGAGTGGGTAGGGTTGTGGGTGCATCCCTTAGTTTCAGCTTTGGTTTGTAAGCATTTGTGTGATGTGTAGACTTTAGGGATGCATTCCTAGGTGTGTCCAACAAATTATAGCTGATTACTGTTATGAATGTTGGTGACGTTTCCTTTTTTCAGTAGCTTAGTTACATTATAAGTTCGCCCAGAGTCCCCTGTAACCTATAACATCATCTCGCCTAGAGTCTCCTGTAACCTATAACATCAGCTTTTATTGTGCAGTATTCTGCCTTTGATCCTCACGTCAGACTCCCAGACTGAAGCTTGGATCATCCAGCTATTTCAGATTTTGTTCGGACATTGCGCTTCTGCTGTCACAAAAGCCACCGCTAGTGGCTGAAGTTCGTGAGTTGGAAACGGGCTAATCAAAGCTAATGAAACCCTGCACTCGGTCATGCAGGAGAAAAGTGAGGGGCTGGTCTTAAAGCTAGACTATGAAAAAGCCTCTGATAAGGTTAGTGTGGAGTTCTTGTTAGATCTAATTGAGAAACGTGGGTTCTGTCCCAAATTCATCTCTTGGATCAGATTAGTGGTCAGTGATGGCTCTGTTGGAGTCAAGCTGAACAACATCATTGGTAATTACTTTAGAACTGGTAAAGGTTTGAGGTGGGGGGGTCCTCTTTCCCTCATGCTTTTCAATCTAGTTGTAGATGTACTTACCAGGATGCTAATCAAAGCTACGAATGCGAATCTCATCCGAGGGCTTTGCTCTTGTTCCCTGGTGGTGTCATTTGCCTGCAATATGCAGATGACACCATCCTTTTCTCTGCCAAAGACCAGGTTTTAGCCACTAATCTCAAATGGGTTCTCACATGTTTAGAGCAAGTGTGTGGCATGAGAATCAACTATGCGAAGAGTGAAATCATTACCCTTGGAATGGACGTAGTTGAAACTGAGACGTTTGCCAATATTTTGGGGTGCGCTGTAGGCAGTTTCCCCATCAAATATTTGGGCATTCCCTTACATTACGAAAAACTTAGGAGAGAGGATATCCAACCGCTTATCGATAAAATCCTTAAGCGCATTGCAGGTTGGAGGGGGAAGCTCTCTTATGCAGCTAGGATTACTCTTATTACATCCTGTCTAGCAAGTATCCCCATTTATTTGCTATCTTTATTTAAATTCCCCAAGTGGGCTCTAGACCTCATTAATACTCAGATGGCAAATTGCCTGTGGAATGACTTTGAAGGCCACAGGAAGCTGCACTTAGCCAACTGGAAACTAGTTTGTAAAAAGAAAGAGTATGGAGGGCTAGGGATCCCTGACTTGGCAAATGTTAACCTTTGCTTACTAGGTTCTTGGTTGAAAAGGTACACCAAGGATGATGGTAAGCTATGGAAAAACATGGTAGATGCCAAATATCACACTAACAATCCAAACGTTTTCGGTAGCAAAACAATTGGCACCTCTCAATTTTGAATAGGTTTTATGTGGGCTGTGAAGAGTGTTGAGTTTGGTTATATGTGGAAAGTAGGAAATGGTGAAAAAGTGCGATTTTGGGAGGACATCTGGTGCGGTACCTCCCCGCTTTCTGTGCAATTTTTCGACATTTACATTATCTGTAATGACCAGGGGAAAACTGTCAAACAAGTTTGGGATGGGGCTCAACTTAGGATGACTTTTAGAAGGAATTTCTCCCCTGGTTTGTTACAAAAATGGTTTGAGATTGAAGGGATTGCTTCTAGTTTGTCTCTAACAGAAGAAGATGATGCCCTCGTTTGGAAATACAGTGATAAGGGGGTGTACTCTACCTCCTCCCTTTATGCCATCATTAATTTTGGGGGGATCCAGCCGATGTACATTCCTTCTAGTATTTGGAAGTTAACGGTTCCACCCAGGATTCACACATTTCTTTGGCTTCTTGCTCATAATAAACTCATGACAAGGGATAATCTCAAGAAGAGAAACCTGAACAAACCTGAAGACTGCTTCTTCTGCTCGGAACCTTAATCGGTGCATCACCTTTTCTTTGGTTGCATAATTGCTAAGCAAATTTGGCCAGTAGTCTCTAAGTTCTTCAAGCTTGAGATTGGTGTTGATTACATTTCGATTGCCAAATTCTGGGTAGCAAATAAAAAGCATGCAGTTCTCAATTTGGTTTGTTCTAGTGTCCTTTTGAGTATTTGGAAGTTGAGAAATAGTATGATTTTTTATGGTAAGCCTTGGCTTGATGTTAAACAGGTTTTGGTTCCTGATTCTATCATCTCTGAAGAGATGGAGACTGATCTTCAAGGACGAGATGATGCCGCAAGTGGAGCACTTCTGTGCCATGATCTCGACGCTGCTGAGATCCCACTTCCTCCTAGAAAGTGGCTGAAGAAGAACCTGCCGCTGAGCCAAATGGCTCCTGCCTCTGATGACGAAGGAAGTGACACTCCAAGGTCGCCTGACCTGAAGAGGCGTGCGCCGGCGAGCACCTGGACCACCCCCACGTCGACGCTGGATGTTGTTGGCATCTAAGCACCATCTGCAGAAAAAGCTTCAGGAGTTCAACCCTTCTTCTTTCGCCAGTCGTCTTTTATTTCTGATGTGCATTCCGAACCCTGCGTGGTTGTTGGATGCTGCCGTAGCTTGAGAAACAGACTCATGTTCTTTCTTCAGCTTTCCTAGTTTTTGCTAGTTTCTCTTTAGGCCTGCCGGCTCGCTGAGCTCTGCTTTTGATTTTGCTAAAACTTACATACTGTTCGTCACAGTGTATCACCTTCGCTGAGCTCATCAATGGAACCGGGGATGCGATCCCTGTATATCTAAAAAACAAACGGGCAGAGGGAGGTCAGTCGCAAAAAAAAAAGAGTTTCGATGAACCGGTGCGCTCAAAAATTTTGAGATTTGAGATGGAGTTGAAGACAAAACCCTTACGGCCTAGTACCGGCAGGATCATGCTGCAGTACGGGCGACCTGGTTAAAAGTCCAGGGATTCTATTCACCCAGGCTGGTCACGATTGCTTATTAATTTGCACAGTTCCACGGAACGGAGTAGGCCGCGAAAAGACGAAGCCGTTGGGAGTCTGGTGGCGCGCACAGTAACGCAATGATGGTCGACGGCGCGCAACACCACGATATGACGGATCTACGACGCCTTTGCGTCCGTCCGTTACGGCCAGACCAGGTGATGATGAGCGAAGCGATGGATGCGGCGGCACAGCGAGCCCCTCCAGGATCACAGTGCGCAACTGTTGTGCGCCATTGCGTTTCTCGACCAGTACTGCAACCAGCCAGCAAAGCTTTTGAGAGCACCGTTGTCGTGTGCAGTAGCACGACTACAGTACCGTGTTGTTGCCATCCTGTAAATACAGTCAGTAAAGAGGGGGGGAAAACTATGCATGCCTCATCTTTGCTGTTGGGAACTGAGTATTCACTCAAACATGAAAATCCAAGTCAGTCGGGAGTGAAGTGGTTTGGTTCCCGAGATGTAGTGCTCTCGGTGTTTCAAAAATTTGACCATTCCCCTCGAGCCTGGCTGAGAGTTGTTTTAAGATTCGCGCGAGTTCGGACCAAGCTCTCTTGCGACCAACCAAACAAGACAATTTTGCATCCACTTGGTCTGTTGAAGGGCAGGCAGTAACCGAACACGCCCCAATGACCTTGATTTGCTACCCACAAAGCATTCTGAGGAAAATCACAATCCTTAGATTTATGTTAGGCACTTTTCATTGAATAGGAAAATGTGGGTTTGATGTACGTTGCGTCAGTATTATGTTAACCGAATCTTGTACCACGATCTCTTGACTTGATACTCCATTTAATTTTTTTTATTGACTAATTTACCCAAAACTCAATCTGATGCGAGAAATTGGCAAAATATTGTCAACACTTCTTCTCCTGATAACAATGGAGGACGCAAAGAGCCACCTCTTTGCCTTTCCCTGGGCAAATAAAAATATAATGCTCCGGCGCAATACTTTTTTATCCGTGTGCAGCACTCTCCACAGTATAAGAACATTTGTTATGTACTTGGACATATATACATTAAAACGAAAAACCTCACCACATAGTGAGGACAACGAGTGTGGACTCAGAACTAGATACTCCCTCCATCCACAATTAAATGGCATCCTAGTTTTTCGTGATCCAATTTTTACCATTACTTTCGTCGACAATATGCGAAAAACATGCATAAAAGTTGTGTCATTGCAAACTTTAGTTGAACACGAATTCAACGGTATAATTTTTAGGTCACATAACCTATGTTTTGTTGACCAAAATAATGGTCAAACTGAATATCGAAAAATGTGTGTGTCATGTAACTGTGGACATATGGAGTATGATGTCGATGAACCCAACAGCCTTGTGGCGAGGGAGAGATTTAAGAGTCAATTTTTCACAACCCTAAGCTAGTGGTGCTTTCTACAAAACTTATCGGGAGATGATCACACATGATATAATGGTCGCCATCTTTCGCGTGGCTTATTGATTTGGGGATTGTTCTTCCGTCATCAATAATTCCACCGTTACCCTTCTCATAAATGGTCGAACAGCTCCGATGTTCGAGATTAGAGGTTGATAAGATTGGTTCATACCTTTTTAACGATCTTCACCACGCTGCTGGCAAAAGACCTCTTCATTTTATCAGCTCATCTTGATTAGACCTTTTTTATTGTGCCCTCAAATCATAAGGGCATGCACAATAGTGCCATATACGATAATTGCTGAGTCCGAAGAGAGAGAATCAAAAGAAGTGGTATGTCTTCTCTTAACTAAGAGATGATCTCTTAGTTAAAAAAAGATAAGCCATTCTCTGCATTGTACGAGATGTCTTCTTTTAATCACACGTTTTCTAGTTTTAGTTACTCCATATTTTTTAGTAGAAGGCAGACATTAAATGATAGATATGATAATGTAAGATGATTAATTGTATAACATGTTCTTTTGTCCTCTAGGTGACATAAAATGCACAAAAAAAATGTTTATGTTTTAGTTACCCTATAATTTTTATTATCATGCAGACATTAAATGATAGAGATAATACTGCAAGATGATCCATTGTATAACCTGTTCTTTTGTCTTCTCTAGGTGACATGAAATGCACAATGAGAAAACATTGTATAACCTGTTCTTTTGTCTTCTCTAGATGAGATGACATGAAATGCACACAAAAAAGGGCCTAATCAAAGCATTGTACATTGTCCTAACCGAAACAACCGAACAAGTTTGGCAGCTATTACATATACCAATCTATTCGGCGACAATGCAAATACTCCCTCCGTCCCAGTTTTTGGGGGCATAATCCCAAAAACATTAGTCCCAAAACCCCCACCTTCCAGGCACAATTACACTTAATTTCCTCTCAATAATTGGCTAGCTGTCTCTCCCACCAATGCATGCAAGGTTTTAGCCCCAATTAGCTAGCATCTTGGGTAAAGAGATTTGCAAATTATGCCCTAGAAACTAGGAGGGAGGGAGTATTAGGAAGCAAAAAAAAATCAAGATCTTTGGATACAAAGGCCCTCAATTTTATGTTCTAAAATGCAGGCCCATGCAACATACTGTTGGTTGGTCCACGGGGAGACCCTTCCACAGTTGCATCACACACGCACAGCAACGCATCGACCACCCCACCAGCCACACTGCTGCATATCTCGGTCCAAGATCTTCGAGCTGCCAAATGCACAAACATAACAGCTCAGGGCCCTCCCCCAGCAGTGCTGGGGCAACTATTCATGCCATGTGGTATTGCTGAACGCCAACTGATTATCTGTACCATAAAACAGCACACCATGATTGACAGACAGACAAACAGCGCGGCGATACCCGCCCCCCAAGTTCAGTACGGGCGGCAGTGCGGAGATCACATCTGAGATCGCACATCTTGGCATATTTGCATGGAAACATCGTGCTCCATCCTCATCTCGGAGACTGAGAATTGCGATAATCACAGAACCGTTGCCTCACCCTGCAGCTTTGCAGGTACTCCCTCCGATCCGGAATAACGTTCGCAGCTGTACACAATATTTGTACTAGGGCAGTACGTTCTTCCCGAACATTATTCGCAGTTGTACACAATATTTGTACTAGGGCAGTACGTTCTTCCCGAACATTATTTCGGATAGGAGGAAGTACTATAATGGAAGTCACTGAGATTTTCGCACAGAAAATGACATTTCAGATCACATTTTCTTGATTGATACACAAAAGAAGAGCTAACTCGGAGCTCAATATACTTGTAAACCTATTGGCATTTCTACTATACATCAGGACAAGGTAGCAGCAAAAGCTTTGGGCCTATGATTGCTCCCAAAGTAGAGGGACTGGGAGAAAGGGGGAGGGGATAATACATGATTGCGTTGCTAAATTTCGCATGTTTTCTTCTGGGTGAAGAACATTAATATCTGTTAGAGATACTCTTCTTGTCTCGGTCCCAGGAAGCCCTCAAAGCCTCGTAAGGCTGTTTTCTATCAACCACTCGATGCGAATCTAGCCGAGCTGGGCTGCTGTAGCCCTGATAATGCTGTCGATCATTTGCCATTCGCCAGCTCCTGCTCCCAGAATCACTACTTGGGGCCGAAACAGAGACAGAATCCACAACCATGTCACCCTCTAGCAAGCGAAGAACCTAATAGAAAGATATGAAATATGGTAAGAATTAGATTTATTCAGTTTACCAAAGGATATGTTAAGAAGAAAATTAAATTTTGAGCCCAAAAAGAACTAACATGAGACATCCGAGGCCTTGAATGAGGATCACGTCGTATGCACAGGTTTGCTGCATGCAACATGCAACGGACCTCATTCTCGCTGTAGCGGTCCCCCAAGCGTGGGTCTATCAGCTCATCGATTGCATGCTCTTCCAAGAGATTGCGTGCCTGTCATTAATAAAAACTTCATTAATACTCAAATCACACTCCATGTACACAATTTTGACATAGCAGTGCAATTAGTGTAGCAAATTCTGAACCCTTGGCCAATAAGTTTGAGACATACAGGTAATATCTCTACTTAATTGCAAGTTTCGTAGCCTTAAGCATGCCAACTATCCGGAAAAAAACTTCTCACCAGAAATATGGACTGAAGAAACTCACCCATTCAGTTAGAAACTGCTGTCCCTTCGGTCGGTTAATGTCAACAGCCTTGCGTCCAGTGACAAGTTCTACTAACACAACCCCAAAACTGTACACATCGGCCTTCTCTGTTATTTGTCCACTCTGCGCATACTCCGGTGCCAGATAACTGCAAGGAGCCATTGAGAATAATTGAGTGCTCAAATTTGCTTATGATGAGATATTTCGCAAATTTCAATGTATACCCAAATGTGCCGATGACTCTTGTTTCGACACCCATGTCTCCATCAGGTTGCCATCGCGCCAGACCGAAGTCTCCAACCTATCAGAACATAATTGAAAAAATACTACTCCATCATGTAATTATAACTCAGTGGGCCTGCATAATATAAGATTGGATAGTGGAAGAATTTAAAAATATAAGTGTGTGTAAGATATATCAGGGACATTCAATAAAAACAGTTGTGGTTCAATCAAACTTGCACTAGGTAAGATCCTATTATTGTCCAGAAAAGTGTAGTTGCAGGATATGCCAACCAAGTTCAATATAAAGTATGGCTCATCATTGCATAAGGATAGCAAATTCAACATGGTATCTGGAAAGAGATCTAATGAGATTAACAGAGAAAAGATACTTATTCTTAAATTGCAATAGGCAGGTGCAATCTGTACCAGAGGTTCAAAATCATGCGTGACAAGGATGTTGTTTGGCCTCATATCACGATGGATTATACAGCCAACTCTGCATTCCTCGTGGAGATAACGTAACCCTCGTGCAGCACCAACAGCAATCTTTTGTCTGGCTGCCCATTCCAATGTTTCTTTATTATTGCGACCTGAAAGATATTTCAAGCATAGCTTAAGACAGGTTCATTGCAACATCAATATTTTTTGCTCACACAAGGCAGAACAACAACATGCAAGTAAAGAATATAAGTGTATTGCCATGTACATAAGCTACTAAATCAAGTGTCTGCAGACTGAAAATTACATTACAATGATAATATTTTCTATAAACAAATGCAAGAGGGAGAAAAAATCATACCATAAAGATGCGAATCCAAGGATCCATTGCAGATGTACTCATAAACCAGTAAACGCCTCCTTTCCTCGACACAAAAACCAATCAGCATTACAACATTACGGTGTTGTGCACAACTCAGAACTTCGACCTCTGAGCAAAATTCAACATCACCCTGGGAACTAGCAAGCTTATGTTGCTTGACAGCAATTGCCTGGCCATCAGGAAGGACGCCCCGATGAACAGATCCAAATCCACCTTCAGCCAAGAAATTTGCCTCAGAGAAACCACCAGTTGCAAGTTCGAGTTCAGCGTAACTAAACCACCGAGGAGGTTTTCCAAAAACAGGTGCCTTGTGCTGACATATTGAACACAACGGAGGTGGCCCAGGAGGTGCACTCCTTACTAACGAGACAGCATCCCTGACATTTCCTCGGAAGTTTAAGTCTGATCTGCTCCTCATAGAACTTATTTCATTCAAAAGATCCAACTTCGAGATTTTCTCAAGCAGAGTATCTGCTGTTGCAGTTCGAGTTTTTCGTGGAGGTTTTCCATGTGATCTTGAGGATCCCTGTAGAATGTCGACCATCCATGACTGAAGTGAGAAGGTTGCTGAGGGGCTCAATGTTTCACTGTCAGTATCAGAAATGTTGACATCCGAATGCTGGATCTTCTCCTTCGTTGTATGTGGCTCTTTTTTGAGAGAGCCAGTTGTTTCAGAAGCACAAAATGGGGAAGTCCCTGGATCTGAACTTGAGACAGAAGATGTTCCCGCTTCAGTACTTCCGAAAGGCGTCTCTAAGTCTGGGCTGCTACTTGGTGTTACAGCTGGTCCTCGAACAGAACTCCGTGGCTCTTTTACATCAGTTGCTGTTTTACCAACAGGACTATCCAACACTGGTGAAAGTGAACAGGATGCTTTGGACCCTTTATCGGGAGATCCCACAAGATTCAGACGGAGAACTTTAGGCTGAGAACGCTTCATGACAACAATGTTGCACTGTAACTCTTCCACGCAACGTTTCTCTTCATGCTTCAACTCCCTAAGCAGCAGCAGCAGCATAGGCAGCTTAAGCAAAGGGGGCATAAAATAGACTAGAATGTACACGATAAAATTACAGTAAAGCGTCGAACATTACTTGTCTAGCACAACCCAGCTTGCTTCTGCTCGCTTAGACTCAGCGGCTACAACACCAGGAGGGGATCCAGAAACAACCTTAACCTTCACATTTATCTACACAAATGACAATAGCCAAAGATAAAACATGCAAGTACATTATGATAGGAGTAAAGCAAACACGTATAGAAGCATGAACCCTGACTACAAACCTTGCTTGGATCATAAACATCATGAAGTTTGAGCATCATTTGCGAACACAGCTCTGAGATATCAGACTTCTGATCCAACATGGTCTTATGGCCACTTGCGCAATCTCCCGCAAATAGGGGAAAGCCCCAGAACTTCCTGCCTGGAACAGAGGAAAACCATAGTTCATTTAAGAGGCTACTAACATAAAACACAGGGAAACACTCAACCGGGAACTCAGGGAAGCTACCAAACAAACAAAGTGTGACAACTTCAGCGACAATTGTAAGAGAAGACTTCAGGAATCAACGATGGCAAGTTGCTAATGTGCATTTGGGTACAGGATGCACTAAAGTTAATCCCCCCCAAAACAACACAGGCACACAGCAGCAAAACAAAACTGCATCTGCAAAGGACGCATAGTATTGCAAGGGAAGGAAAACCATACCAGAGCTTTGCGCCGGGATGACAACGAGGAGTATGATGCTGCCGCCGGGCTGCACGACGTGCGTCAAGGCCCAGACGATGGCCGTCTTGGAGATCTCCCGGATGGCCGCACGCACCGCCACCACCACCTTCTCCGCAACAGCCGGTGTGCCCTTCTCGGCCACGGCCTTGCCCTTCCTCTGCAGCAGCTGCTGCTGCTTGGTAGAGCTCGACATCACCTCCTACCTCCAGCAATGCCTACAAATCAAGAACCTCTCTCTCTAAGCAGTCGCGGAAGGGAACCAAAGAAGAAGCAAACAAGTCCGTAGAAGTAGTGATGCCTAGTAGGAGTACGAACAACGCAACAACCACACCCCGAGCGCTTAAATGCAAATGAGATCGGAGGAGCGAGCGAGTACCGAGCCACTGACAGTTGCCAGCCGAGTTCGACACCGAACTCTGTTCACAGAACCAAAGGCAGCCAAAGACCAGTAAAGATGGCGGCAAGGTAGTAAGTAAAAAGGAGGCCGGCTTTCCCGCTCCGCTGGGTCCCGAATATTTCCCGATGACCGAGCGAGCCGCTGCGGGTTGAGAGAAAGATCGCCAAACTTTATGGCTGGCCGCCTGTGAATGTCCTCGCCGGCGCTGTAGCCGGGATAGGTCCACGGGGAAGGGGAGGGAGCCCAAGGCTGGCCGACGAGACGACGAGGTGACCCCGTCGCGCTAGACCGGTCAGATTGCACAGTAATCCTAGCTAGCCCTGCACGATTCCCAGCACGCCGTAGGAATCCCCCTCAAATAATTGAAGAAATAGTTCGCAGATCTCGCCGCGCTCTCCGCCTCGAAATTGGGCTCCGCAACCGCCGCAAGGCAAGTGGGACAAAACCGGGTCAATTTGTACAACACAAATTTCCCCATTCCACATGCCAAGCCAGCGAGCGAATCTCCGACGAAATATTTGACTCGCATTCCCTTCCATAAACAAATATGCATATTCTATATATAAACGGAAAATAAATTGTCCACCCGGAGCTTCCGGCGCCTCTCGATTTGTGAACTGACGCAAATCGATTCTCGCCATGACGAAAACGCAAACCGGTACCGACAGGCAAACAGGGGACGAACGAGGAGACCCACCGGAGAAACGAAACGCCCGCGGCCGCCGCCGGTGAAGACGACGAGGGATGACCTCCGCGCCGCTGACCGCAGTAGTGCCGCCGAGCGACTGGTACGGCGATGCGAGAAAACCCTAGTGCGCTAGTGCGTACGCGTGGGAGAGGAGTCGGGCGCGCGGGTAGATAGAGGTGGTGGCCATTAAAGAGCCAAGGAGCGGAAGCAATTAAACCCCTCCATTGCTCTGCGTGACGCTAACCTCTTCGGACAGGCTTCAGTTCCGACTGCCATCGATGGCCGTCGTCGAGTCGTGGATTCCCCGTTTTGCCCTCCGTCGCAGTCACGCATTTAAAAACTGGTCGCTGTCGCTCGCCGGTCGGTCCCGGCGCTGTCCCGCCGTCAGATCAGGATCGGACGGCCGGGGCATCTCACCGGAGTAAATGGCTGCTCAGGGTGCTGTCTCGTGAGCAGGTGGTCCCAGCAGCTCCCCTGTGGGGACCGCACCGCAGTGCACGGCCCGCCATGGTCCCGGAGGACAGCGGAGGATACGCACTGACATGGTCCTGGTGGACCACGTCCATGAGAGACTGGCTCCCAGCCGCTCGCTTGCTGCTACCTCCCCAGCCAGGGTTGATCTGATCTTTGTTGCTGTTCGGCCAAAAAATTCCCAGCCTTTTTACAGGCTTTCCCTTCGATGCAGCATCAGCATCATGATGGGCTACTCCTTGTCTAGGTCTTATCCGATTTTTTTTTTTTGAGAGCCTCTCTGGGATTACAAGTTGTAGTACCTGTTCGGACACACAGGACACACACTCCACCTATGTGTCTAAACTAGACCTACACCCTATAACCCAGAACTACGTCCTGAGAGACTTGACCGAAGACCAGTGCTTCGGTGACCGACGGGCACGTCGATCTCGCCTGTGGCACATAGACGTGAGGCAGTAGGGATCCTGGGAACAGCCAGTGCCTGGCTGAAAAAACCCCGTGAGACATCCCGCAATTCGCTCCCTCCTGGAGTCGAACCCGGGACGGGCTGGTGAGCCACTGCTCACACAACCACCACGCCACTGCGTGGTCCTCAGGTCTTATCCGATTTTGTGTTTACGTGTACTTTCCATGGTGATAGCAGGAGAGCCTAGTGGTGTCGACAAGCGGAGTGGTTTTAGCCTATAGTTCTGCTCAGTGTACATCGCAATGGGTTAAAATAAAACTGGTAAAAAATAGTGACACGAACGACAATGCGATAGCACTACTGCTGTAATTTTGGTCTTTGCTAGCTGCTGTTTTCACATGCAACAGTTTTACTGTCCTGGCATTTTTTCTTGGCGAAAAAACAAATGAGGCACTAAGAGCATCTCCACCGGCACCCCCCAATTCGGCGTCCGGCACCCCCCAATTGGGCCTCAATTGGAGGGTGCCGGACATGTGTCCGGTCAATTGGGGGTGCCGTCCACAGCGGCGCCCCCCAAACCAAAAAAAAAACTCAAATGAATTTAAACGGTTTTTAAATTTCATTCATATTCGTTATATATTACAAAAAGTTTGAATGAAATTTAACAAACCTAACCCTAACCCTAGTCTACTCCTCGTCGGTGGTGTCCAGCCACGAGTCGCCGTCGTCGTCGTCCTTGTCGAGCACCACATAGGCGGAGGAGGAGGCGGCGCGGCTGGTGGAGGCGTCGTCTTGGCGGCGTGGCGCATGGCTGGAAGAGGCGCCGCCGGAGGAGGAGGGGGCCACCGTTGCCACCGAGGTGGCCACGGTGGCCATGTACCCGGGGCTGTCGCGCTTGATGGTGACCACCGAGTCTGCGATCGCCGCCAGTCCGCGTTGTAGCGGCCCGGCGGTGTCGGGCCGTCGTAGGCGACGAGCACCTCGTTGTGTTCGCGCTCGAAATGCCGGAGCGACGCGGCCCAGTTGTTGTCGT
Source organism: Poa pratensis (assembly GCA_947311845.1). Lineage (NCBI taxonomy): Eukaryota > Viridiplantae > Streptophyta > Magnoliopsida > Poales > Poaceae > Poa > Poa pratensis. The sequence continues at coordinate 7,219,268 of CAMZMU010000058.1, read as the reverse complement.
CGAACTCGGGCAGGGCGCGCTGTTGGGGCATCAGCCACGAGCGCCGACGAGCGATGTCGCGCTGGATTTGATCCGGCGTCTGCGGTAGCGCGGGGACGGGGAGCCCGCCGTTGGGGGACGTGCGCCACCCCCGAGGGCAGGCGGGAATCCAGCGGCACTAGCAGGTCGTACCGGTAGAGATCCCACGCCTCCTCCGTGCCGATCGTGCGGCCGCTGCGCCTGCTGCTGCCTGCCTCGTAGTTGTTCGCCATGGCTTGGGTGCAGAGGGTGTGGGAGACGGGGAGGTGGGCGTGAGAGATGACGCGTGGGAGATGAGTGTGCGGCAAGGGAGGGGATATAAAGCGGCGAGGGAGCTGGGCGGTGTGCGAGCATCCGCGCCGGCGTAAATGCATTGCGTGGGAACGTCGCGACTCTGGCGCGTGGACTGCCGCGCACGCTGTCGTTGGCGTTAATGCGACGCGTGGTGACAATCCTGCCGCCATCCCGTCGCCTCCCCTGCCGTCCAGTCACGTCGTCTGGGAAACCGCCCGACGACTTGGCGCCATTAACGCGGGCGGAACGGCCTCCTGCGCGCCCTCATTAACACGGGCACGGCGGCCTGTGTGTATGACGGGTGGGCCACCCCTGTCGGAGGGCATGTCCGCCCCATGTCCGACACGAGGCCCTCTCGGGGGTGCCGGACACGATTTCGTTCGGCCCGACCCTTTGGGGGGTGCCGCTAGCGGCCGATTTTGGCGTCTGGACCCCCAATGGGCCATTGGAGGGTCAATTGGAGGCCCCCGGTGGAGATGCTCTAACCGAGACCCTCAAACCTCTCCCGGACAGCCCGGACATGTTTTGGGCCGAAAACCATCACCCAACCATCCACCCTAAAGTCAGCCCAAATGTCTGGGCAGTCCGACAAACCCCAAAGCCAGCCCATATGTGTGGAGGGTTTGGAGCCGCCCGGACGACTACGCCACGTCGGACCCGGACCTACACATTTTTTCGTAAATCAGACGGAAACCCTTACTACTATCTCTTATTCCTCCGCTCTGTCCACTTTGGCTGCACCTCTCTGCTCCGCCGCCGTCCCCTTCGTATAACCGCCGCCGCCTCGAAGCTCCAGCGTTAGCAGCCAAGTCCTCCACGCTCGTTGATACGTCTCAAACGTATCTATAATTTCTGATGTTCCATGTTGATATTATGCCAATTGTTACATGTTTTATATACACTTCATAGCATTTTTATGCATTTTCTAGGACTAACCTATTAACAAGATGGCACAGTGCCAGTTCCTGTTTTCTGCTGTTTTTGTATTCCAGAAAAGCTAGTCTGGAAATATTCCCGGAATTGGACGAAACTTGGACAGAACCTCCTATTTTTCCAACACGAAGACGGAGTCCAGAGGAGAGACGGAGGAGGGCCACGTGGCACCCACACCATGGGGCCGCGCGGGGCCCCCCTGCCGCGCCGTGGGGTGGTGTGGGGCCCTCGTGGCTCCGCAGTCGTCGCCCTTTCGCCTATTTATTCTTCCCGACGCTGATGCATGTAAAATGCATACATGAACTTTGCACTATATTACTTATATTCCAATCATATTTGCATCATATAAGGGTTATATCAATGTTTTATAATGATTTTTGGAATATTTCATGATTTTCCTATTTTTATGGAATTAACCCTGTGCAGGCAGGAAACCCTATTTTCCATATTTTAATGTTTCAGGGACCCAAACGATGTCCAAATGACCTGGAAATTTACGAGCATCAGTTTTTGGAAGGAAGAAAACTTGGGAGCGAAGGAAGCGAACAAGCGGAGGCCCGAGGCCCAAAAGAGGGTGGCCCACGCGGCCAAGGAATCTGGCCGCGTGGGACCCACCATCTGGAGCCTCGAGGCTCCGTTGCCGTCGATCTTTTCGCCCATGACTCCGTCTTGACCTAAAACCGACTATAAAATTAGTCCCCGACGCCCTTCGGAAAGGAGCGCCGACGAAAGACAGAAACCACGAAACAAAGATCTGGAGCTGAAGATTGGAGGGGGAAAACTCCGGCGGGGCGCTGCCGGTGTGGTCTCCTTCCCCTCCAACAACATCTCCACCGACACCATGATGAAGAGGGAGTGGTCCACCCCTGGACTATGGGTTTGTGGAAGTAACTTATGTATCTCTCCTCTCTATGAGCTTCACTAATTAGTACCGTATGAGCTGCTGAACATGATTGCGGTCATCTATGTAATTCCTTTGTGGTGGATCTTTATTATGAGTTAATACATGTTTGAGATTGCAATAGTTTTGTTTCAGTTATGAAAGTAGACGATGCATATTATGTACCCCGTTCTTATTTACTTGTCATGATCAAGCATGTTTATGAGAGCATGTGAGGGGGAACGTGTGCATTAGTTGGAGTAACGGGGGGTGGCTAGTGCAGTGAACGTGAGAGAAAGTTCTGCGAGCCACTTGGGTTTTCTACCTTACTTTGTTGCCTCACTAGGGATAAACAAAAATACCATGCTACCGGAGAGTGTATGTGACCTTAGCCACTATCTCCATGACTAGATCTAGCATGTTCTTATTTTAACTTCATGTCATTAAACTTATTGCTATGCTCTGATTTATCTTAATTACTAAGGTGTTATGATTTAGTTCGCATCTTGGTGGAGCATAAGAGAGAGAACAACTTATACTTGAGATCTCTATGTTAGGACGTGATACCCATATTATTAATAACTTGTCAAACCATGTCTTGCCATCTTACATGTTAATTTTAGTGTTCCATTGTCTACCACGTTATCAAGAGAGAGTGCATTTGTGAAACCATGAACCCCGGTCCATTTTTTATCATAAGAAACACCTTTCCAACACTTTTATCACCACTTTCGTTTGCTGCCATTATTAAATCCGACAATACAAAAACATTTTTACATCTTGCATTCATCATAAAAAAACCAAAAATAGCATTTATCATTACTACCATCATCCTTGCATATTTATTTTACCATCATTGCATATTTACTACTGTTTGCATATTTATTTTATTATCATTCTCACACCTTGTGCTTGACAACCACTTGTGAGGTTGAGGACACAAAACAATTTATTTTGTTGCAGGTTCTCAAGAGAAGGATAAGGAGATAACACCTGAAATACTGGTTCCCCGAGAGTTCGATATTAAACCCTCGAGTCACCCCTCGTGGGGAAAACTGTCTTCCACTACTACATACACACTGCACTTGGAGTCTCAACCTAACTCATTTACTTTTCACGCAGGTACCACGCGAAGGGGCTAGCAACTGTTTTCTGGCGCCGTTGTGGGGTAACTACGTGAAGGGCCATCAGACGCGAAAACCCTAAATACCGAGTCATTATCCATGAAAAGTTCCAGAGACGCCGCCGCCGTCAACCCTAGCTCGGGAGGGTTCAGAAGCTCTTCCCGGCACCCTGCCGGAGTGGGGAATCATCACCGGAGGGCTCTACATCACCATGCCTGCCTCCGGAGTGATGCGTGAGTAGTTTATCCTTGGACTACGGGTCCATGGCAGTAGCTAGATGGTTGTCTCTCCACTTTATGCTATCATGTTTAGATCTTGTGAGCTGCCTATCATGATCAAGATCATCTTATTGTAATGCTACATGTTGTGGATGTGCTGTTGCCACTAGGGATAAAATAACCGATGCTTAGCTTAAGGGTACGCCATTAGGTCTAATGCATTTGTTTACATTACGCACATTACTTAAAGCAATTATCCGTTACTTGCAACTTAATACCAACGGGGAACTCGGTATGACAACCTGGCGGTGGATTATTAGTCATAGAAGCTGTTGGATAACGGTCTATATATTTTGTCGTAATGCCCACATGAATATCATAGTAATCATCATGTCATATATATGCATTGTCATGCGCATAATATTTTGTCAATTGCCCAGCTGTAATTTGTTCACCCAGCATGTTAGTTATCTTTTACGGAGAGACACCACTAGTGAACTGTGAACCCGGTCCATTCTTTTACACTGATAATACAACCAACTGCAAACACTGTTTTTTTTATTCTCTGCAATTTACTACTGTTTTCCACACCATACGTTTAATCATTTGTTTTCAGCAAGCCGGTGAGATTGACAACCTCACTGTTTCGTTGGGGCAAAGTAGTTTGATTGTGTTGTGTGCAGATTCCACGTTGGCGCCGGATTCCCTGGTGCTGCGCCGTGCCATATTCCGCCACCAACAACATTCTGAAGCGATTTCTTGCTCCTACTGGTTCGATTAAATCTTGGTTTCATACTGAGGGAAAACTGCTGCTATACTGCATCATACCTTCCTCTTGGGGTCTCCCAACGAACGTGTGATCCACGCAATCAAGCATATTTTCTGGCGCCGTTGCCGGGGAGCGGAAGCACTTCGGTTCAGAAATCTCCTTGCTTCCCCTTCCACACGCCATATTGGGAAGCAAGAGGATTTTTGCAAGGGGAGTTTCACGCTTCCAATCTCTTTACTTTGTTATTGTCTTGCTTAGTTTATTTTTATTTAGTCTTGTTTGCTTTATAAATCAAAAATACAAAAAAAAATAAATTCCTGCATCTAGTCTATTTTGGTTTGTTATTATGTCTTGTTTTTACTTGCTATCAATGGATAACTTCTTTCAAACTAAATTTTATTGGCACGGTGGGTTCACAGAGGGCCATCAAAAACATTTTAAGAAACACCGTTTGTCTGAAAAAGGGTTACTATTATGGAATTTTATTGAGAAAGTTAAAACATGTGCCTGGGATTTATGTAGGCTTTATGATGTAAAATGTTCTTGTGGATTGCGTCACCTTCCTTTCCAATGTGCTCACAATGATAATGAAATCTTGTCTTCTTATGCTAATGGGGATTATGATTTTTATAATGTGGAGAGAATTGAAGAATTTATTGCTTTTAAGGGGGCTTATGAAATTGCTGCTTTATTTGACATTATTGCTAATGATGATGTTACCCCTTATAAATCTGAGAATCTTGTTGTACTTAAATATTGTTTTGAGAATTACAAGGATAATGGTTATATTACTGAATTTATTAATAGGATCTTTCCTCCAAAGGAGGAGACCATTGCCTTGCAGGAACATGTGGAAGAAGAAACTGCTGATGCTGAAATCTCATCGGATGAAAAAGAGGAGGAGAGTGATGAACAAAAGGAGGAAGAGTGGATTAACTACCCATGTCTACCTTCCAATGAGAGTAACTCTTTAACTCTTACACTATTTGATTGCCCTCCATGCTTACAAAAGGAGGAAGAATGTTATGTTCCTGTGGATTCTCTTGAAATATTCCCTATGAATGAAACTTGTGGAAATAATTATGCTACTGTTATTTATGAAAATCCATGCTATTTTGATAAGTCTTATGATAATCTCTATTTATGCCTAATTTCAAAATGCATGGTAATGAGAAAGTTTGCTTAGAAAATGTTTATGATAAAGCTTTAGATGATGGTCCTATGTTGCTTGATAATATTATGCATTCTACTATTGAGAGTGACCAATCATCTTGTTTTAATATGTTTAAAAGTGGGTTTGAAATTTTTGATCCCACTACCTTGGAGCTTGATAAAAATTATGTGTTTGTAGATCATGAAAAGCATGCTTTATGTGATAGTTATATTGTTGAATTTGTTCATGATTCTACTGAAAGTTATTATGAGAGAGGAAAATATTGTTGTAAAAGTTTTCAAGTCACTAAAACACCTCTCTTTGTTGAAAGTTTTAAAGTTGCATTTGTTGCATCTTCCTATGCTAGTTGCTTTATGCTTCAATGATTTGTTTTACTACAAGATTCCTTTGCATAGGAAGTGGGTTAGACTTAAAATGTGTTTGATATTTGCCTCTTGATGCTCTCTATTGTTTTCAACTCTTATTCTTATGAGAGCATCATTAAAATCTTCTGCCTAGCTAAAAGGCGTTAAAGAAAAGCGCTTATGGGAGACAACCCATTATTTTATTTCTGCAATTTTTCTTTTCTTTTTGAGTCAAGGAGTTGTTTACTTCTGTAACAATTCCTTTGTATCTTTATTTTATCGCATTGTTGTGCCAAGTATTGCCTCTAATAGGAAGATGATGCTAGATTTGGATTTCTGCGCAGGAACAGATTTCTGCTGTTCACCGTTTTAATTCTGTAAAATCACAAAAAATTATTTAAATCTGCAAATTTTTGTGCGTGATCCTCAGATATGTACGCATCTTTCGTTAGTTTAAAGTTTTTCGATCTGAGCAACGTAAGTGCCTCGAAAAAATTCGTCTTTGCGGACTGTTCTGTTTAGACAGATTCTGTCTTTTATTTTTCGCATTCTCTCTTTTACTAGTGTTGAGTGGAATTCTTTTTTAGGGTGAAGAGCTTCACATAACATCAGTGGCAGTAGCTAATGTTAAAAGTAACGGTCATGTTTGTGTCCTTATAGAACATGTGAGTTTTTGATTGTGCACTAACCCTCTAATGAGAATTACTTTGAGTTTGGTGTGGCGGAAGTTTTCAAGGGTCAAGAGAGAAGGATGATATAATGTGATCAAGAAGAGTGAAGAGCTTAAGCTTGGGGATGCTCCCATGGATCACCCCAGCATATTTCAAGAAGACTCAAGCGTCTAAGCTTGGGGATGCCCAAGGCATCCCCTTCTTCATCAGCAACTTATCAGGTCATCTCTAGTGAAACTATATTTTAATTCTTTCACATCATATGTGCTTTACTTGGAGCGTCTGTGTGCTTTTATTTTCAGTATTTTATTTTTCTTATGGTCAACTTGATTGGACCCCAGCATTCTTGATTGGGAGAGAGACACGCTCCGCTTTTTCATATGAATACTCCTATTCTTCACTTATACTTGTTGAGTATTCTTATCTAGCTATTGCTATGCTTTTAGCTCCTGTTTTGCATGCATCTCTTATTCAGAGCTGTTAGTTCTTTTAAAGAAAGTACTCTCTTGCTTCACTTATAATTGTTTGGAGAGTTTATGTTGAAATAAATTGATTGGTGTTTGGTTGGAACAGAAAATGTTGCATGTGGTAGATGGTATAATGGAAAAAGCTTACATATTCTTGTAGATCATGTATTGGATAATTTGATACTTGTCAATTGTTTTGAGTTATCAAGTAGTTCATGTTTAAGCTTTTGTATCATGTAGTTAAAACCTATTAATGAAGAACTACCGTAAAGCTCGTTGAAATTTGGTTTGCATGATTGGTATCTCTAAGGTCTAGATATTTTCTAGTAAAAGGGTTTGGTTAACAAGGAAGACAGTGTAGAGTCTTATAATGCTTGCAATATGTTTTCATATAAGTCTTGCTGTGTCGGTTGATATCCTGTGTTTGCTTCAAATAACCTTGCTAGCCTAAACTCTGTACTGAGAGGGAATGCTTCTCGTGCATCCAAAACCTTGAGCCAAAATCCATGCCATCTGTGTCCACCATAACTACCTATATGTGGTATTTCCTTGCCATTCCAAGTAAATTTTTCATGTGCTACCTTTAAACTATTCAAACTTTATTACTCCTATTTTGTGTCAATGTTTACCAAGCTCATGAGGACGGGGTGGATGTCTTTATGTCAACTGTCAAACAGACTTTACCACCGGACTAGCGGCATATACATCCGCTTATCCATTAATTTTGCAAAAAGAGCTGGCAAATGGGGTGCCCAGTCCCAATTAATTACAACTTTAACCGCTTAATTCTCTTCACATTTTTGCCCTGATTTATCAGTCAAGCAATGACAAACAGTGAAATATCTGCATGTGTAAACAAAAGAGAAAGAGGGATGATCTGCCTTGCTGGTAGAAATAACGTCCTTCATGGGAGCCGCTCTTAAAAGTCTGGTTGGCAGGGGTCATATTGTACTTTCCATTTTCTGATTCGTTGACAATTAACAAACACCTCTCAAAACTTATTTTTACTCTCTATATGATTTCAAAAACTTAAAAAGCTCTAGCACATGATTTAATCCCTGCTTCCCTCTGCGAAGGGCCTTTCTTTTACTTTTATGTTGAGTCAGTTTTCCTACTTCTTTCTATCTTAGAAGCAAACACTAGTGTCAACTTTGGTGCAACAATTTTTATATGCTGTATATTGCACTTATTATATGCTTTGTGTTGACAAATATCCATGAGATATATATGTTGAAAGTTGAAAGCAATTGCTGAAACTTAAATCTTCCTTTGTGTTGGTTAAATACCTTTTACTTAGAATCTATTGCTTTATGAGTTAACTCTTATGCAAAACTCTTTGATGCTTGTCTCGAAAGTACTATTCATGAAAAGTTTTTGCTTATATGATTCAGTTGTTTGCTCATTATCTACTTGCTAGCAAACTATAGACCATTGACCTGGATCACTTCATTCATAACATGTGCTTTATTATTTGATCAAGATTATGATTGTAGCATGTCACCTCAGAAATTATTTTGTTTTTATCGTTTTACCTACTCGAGGACGAGTAGAACTAAGCTTGGGGATGCTTGATACGTCTCAAACGTATCTATAATTTCTGATGTTCCATGTTGATATTATACCAATTGTTACATGTTTTATATACACTTCATAGCATTTTTATGCATTTTCTGGGACTAACCTATTAACAAGATGCCACAGTGCCAGTTCCTGTTTTCTGCTGTTTTTGTATTCCAGAAAAGCTAGTCTGGAAATATTCTCGGAATTGGACGAAACTTGGACAGAACCTCCTATTTTTCCAACACGAAGACGGAGTCCAGAGGAGAGACGGAGGAGCCACGTGGCACCCACACCATGGGGCCCGCGGGCCCCCCTGCCGCGCCGTGGGGTGGTGTGGGGCCCTCGTGGCTCCGCAGCCGCCGCCCTTTCGCCTATTTATTCTTCCCGACGCGAAAACCCTAAATACCCGAGCCATTATCCACGAAAAGTTCCAGAGACGCCGCCGCCGTCAACCCTAGCTCGGGAGGGTTCAGAAGCTCTTCCCGGCACCCTGCCGGAGAGGGGAATCATCACCGGAGGGCTCTACATCACCATGCCTGCCTCCGGAGTGATGCGTGAGTAGTTCATCCTTGGACTACGGGTCCATGGCAGTAGCTAGATGGTTGTCTCTCCACTTTATGCTATCATGTTTAGATCTTGTGAGCTGCCTATCATGATCAAGATCATCTTATTGTAATGCTACATGTTGTGTTTGCTGGGATCCGATGAATATTGAATACTATGTCAAGTTGATTATCAATCTATCTTATATGTTATTTATGATCTTGCATGCTTTCCGTTACTAGTAGATGCTTTGGCCAAGTAGATGCTTGTAACTCCAAGAGTGAGTATTTATGCTAGATAGTGGGTTCATGCCTCCGGTAATCTGGGAGAGTGACAATAACTTCTAAGATTGTGGATGTGCTGTTGCCACTAGGGATAAAATAACCGATGCTTAGCTTAAGGGTACGCCGTTAGGTCTAATGCATTTGTTTACATTACGCACATTACTTAATGCAATTATCCGTTGCTTGCAACTTAATACCAACGGGGAACTCGGTATGACAACCTGGCGGTGGATTATTAGTCATAGACGCTGTTGGATAACGGTCTATGTATTTTGTCGTAATGCCCACATGAATATCATAGTAATCATCATGTCATATATATGCATTGTCATGCGCTCAATATTTTGTCAATTGCCCAGCTGTAATTTGTTCACCCAGCATGTTAGTTATCTTTTATGGAGAGACACCACTAGTGAACTGTGGACCCCGGTCCATTCTTTTACACTGATAATACAACCAACTGCAAACACTGTTCCTTTTCATTCTCTGCAATTTACTACTGTTTTCCACACCATACGTTTAATCCTTTGTTTTCAGCAAGCCGGTGAGATTGACAACCTCACTGTTTCGTTGGGGCAAAGTAGTTTGATTGTGTTGTGTGCAGATTCCACGTTGGCGCCGGATTCCCTGGTGCTGCGCGTGCCATATTCCGCCACCAACAACCTTCCGAAGCGATTTCTTGCTCCTACTGGTTCGATTAAACCTTGGTTTCACACTGAGGGAAAACTGCTGCTATACTGCATCATACCTTCCTCTTGGAGTCTCCCAACGAACGTGTGATCCACGCAATCACTCGTTGGGAAACCGCTGCCGGAAGAACCTCGCCTGGACGCTCCACTTCGAGTACGTTTTGCATCGCCCGACATTCACCTCGCTCTCAAAGTGTTTGTGTAAATGCTAGAGCCGGTTTTTGATTGAGTGTTCATATATGTAGCCATGGATTCTTCGTCCGACGATGAGTACGATTACTCGGCCGTGGATGAGTTCGTTTTCAACGAGTTCATCGATGGTTCTAGTGACGATAACATGTCCGAGGACGGAGATGAGGTGGCCGCAATGTCGATGCTTAGCATTCAAAAGGAGTTGGAGAAGAAGGAGGAGCATATTCTCAACTTTCGAGGATCGATCAAGGGGAGGATCACGGTGGCCCGTGACCGGCACAAAGGCGCTCGAGATCTCTATGACGAATATTTCCTCTGTCCTAATCCGGTCTTTCATTTGGCATGCGTTTTTTGGCATGCCTGGTTCCCACAACGACATCAATATGCTTCAGCAGTCTCCTCTGTTCAAGAGACTCCGTGATGGGGATGCTCCACCATGTAACTACACTGTCAACGGGTATGACTACACCATGGGATACTATCTTGCAGATGGTATCTATTCTCAATGGGCGGCATTTGTGAAAACTATAAGCAATCCTACTAGTAACAAAAAAAATGCCAATTTGCAGCTGCACATGAGGTTGTTAGGAAAAATGTTGAGAGGGCATTTGGAATGCTGCAATCTCCTTGGATATAGTCTGTGGAGCCGCACTGATGTAGGATCCGGAGACATTATGGCAGGTCATGACTTGTTGTGTAATTTTGCACAACATGATTGTGCAGGACGAGGGAGAAGGGGCAACTCGCACAAATGATTTTGAGAAGACAGTAGTGCATGTCCACCTACCTGAACAAGATGCGCGGCATGTTATCAACTTCCTTGAGATGCATCGACAGCTTCGAGATGAACAAGTGCACACCAAACTACTCAATGATCTGGTGGAGCATATGTTTGTCTTCATGGGAAATCAGTGAATTTAATTTGCATTATGCATTCCGGATAATTTAAACTATTTGTACTTTTTAGCTACAATTATGTGTTGTAATAAGTTGATTTGCACTATTTATTTAGACTTCAAACCAGTTGTGCATGGCTTGCGTGTCTTTGGGTTTCAAGATTTGAACATAGTGGTTGTAGCACACTTCATTTGGGGGGTGCCCGGGCTGTGTCCGCGGACACTTTGAGCACCGAATTTGAGGGTTGCGGTTGGAAATGCTTTGAAGGAAATCCTAGTGACATGTTTTCAAATGATAGGACTGCACAAAGAAATTATCTAACTTGCATAAAGAGCCGCCTACCGTGCGCGATGATTGCAACGAACAGTTTGGCCAGTTTACGTCGCATGCCAACAAACAATTAGTGTCTACATGTGTGTACTGTGTACAAGAAAATATGATGAGCTCCGGTTGTCCTGTGAATGCGATGTCCATGTCCCCGGCTGCCTAGTGGTACGCTCGCAGACAATTCAATGGTGCGATGATCCATTGTAGATTTGTAGGTACATGCAATTCACTGTCAATCTTGGTAGGTTTGTTGTCTAATATGTACTGTACCACCACTTTGTAGACATGTCTCCATCAGGCCTTGTATACCTCTAGTGTATTTTAGGGGATGAGAGGGGATTATCCCAGATCCCGGAAAATCTCCACTAGTATGTTTACTTCTAGTGTATTTTAGGGGGTTAGAGGGGATAATCCCTGTATATCCCCACCAACCACCTCATTTTTGACTAAAATAAAAACTCCAGTCCATGCTAGTGTATTGTACGGGAAGAGTATTTGTGTGAATTTGTGGGGATTGGGTGTTCACCAAATCTCGTTCCATCCCCAGTCTTCCCATCCCCTAGAACACACTTGGGAGTAAACAAGCCCTCAATATGAAGGGCCACCTTGTCAATACTCCTACAACAATAACAAGCTCGGTGATAGGGGCGCCCTCTAGTGCTCCAACTCAGCCCCATTCCACCCGCCAGGAAAAGAATAGTCATACTAAATTACTAAATTGCTCGCTTTGTGTTTTTGAAATACTCACTCTATTCCATATTACATGACTTTTCTTTGTACACATGTGGATGTATCTATACATGCAACATGTCTAGATATATCCATATTTGGACAAATGTAAGTCATCTAATTTAGAACGGAGGGAGTACTATCTAGCGATCCTTCCCCTCTTGTCTAGTTTTGTTTCTTCGAAAGAAAAACAACAACCACTAGGGTTATTCATGTCGGGTTAACATGAGTCTAAGAACGTTTGATGCTTTCATCACTTTCATAAAAAATTTAGAGGGCATCCTAAGCATTCTTGGCAGTCTTACAAAGGCTAATTCAAAGCCAGAGCTCATCGGACATGTTCTTGCGAAATAAATGATCTTGCTACTTGATAGTTGAGTTGATGAGACACTATCGCTTGAACTGAGTATAGACGTAGGTAAAGAAGTATTTGAGCGTATAGAAAGTCTCAGATTTTGCGTGGAAAGAAAAGTTCAAAGGTAATGGGTGAAATTATCGAGAACAACTAAATAGTATTTGTAACCGGACACATTAGGAAAAGGTGAAGTCCATAGATCACAGTGAATGAGCTGAAAATGATGATTTGTTTGAGTAGAGCATGTATCAGTAGGTAGGCGAACATGTTTTCTTAATTGGCCAACATGACATATGTGATCATCGCCTCATCGGTAGCATTTTTATTACAAGTGAAAGAAAACACACTTCATAGGTGTGACAAAGCTTGACTACTGAGATGTCCTAGGCGACGATCCCACAATGTTGATGACTGCGTGGTGGTGGAGAGGGCATGCACACTGGAAGACGGCCACCGGAAGGGGTAGAGGTCGCTGGAACAATTGCACATGACCAAAAGGATCAAACTCGACAAAAACAAGATTATCAGTGGTTAACTTACAGGCGGAAATAAGATTTTAATAAGGTTAGGTGTTACCAGGACATCATTAAGATACATCGTTCGCACGTCCGGCAGCCCCCAAACCCACACCATATGTGGGGGGAGTTTGGGGAGAATTAGCACGCCCGGACGCATGTTGGACCACCTTTTTGGCATGTTGGACCACCTTTTTCCTTTCTTTTCCTTTCTTTTGTCCTTCAATCATTGCTCTTTTTCCCTTTCCACCAATCACATGCAAATGGGCCCACAGTTTGGGGTGACATTTGGGGGCAATGGTTGTAGGAGGCCAATTTTTAGAGGCGTACGCGGACAGCCGTCCGGACGTTTCGGGGCCAGATTTGGGGACCTCGCTTGGAGATGCTCTAAGCCTGTTGGAGGCACAAGCGTGGAAATATTTCGTGTAAAATAACTTTAAGTTACACAATCGGCTTACGTCCTCTATTTTTATTAAATCATCTATCTATACACCGGCGCTCCGTCAGATTACCCCCGCAAAACAAAAACAAAAATTATCCCAATCCAAGCATGCAAATGCAACTATAGAATAGAACGGTAAAAAAACATCATGGTGCAAGTGAAAACCAAGGAGGAGCAAGAGACAAGACGATCAATCAAATCTATCCAAAGAGTACAGGTCTGAGATTCTAGGGAGTGAGTCAGCTCCTGACCACTTTTTTTATTTTGGCTTTTCTCTCTTGGCTGACGAGCGAGCAAGCGGACTCTCAAAAAAGGATGCCCATACACGACACACTGGCCGGACACGTACCGCCGCCTGCTTCCCCATGTCCGGTTGGGTGCACAAGCGCCATCATAGCATAGCATAGCACCGTTCGTGCCGGGCTGATGACGTGATGCGAGCAGCGCAACGGCAGTAGTGGCACTCCCGTAAATAACTCCACCGCACGCGGGCGCTTACGATTCCGGTTTGAACGAGCAGGCAGGGAAGGGAAGTGCAGAGGCAACGACGTCCCACATGGTCGGGTTGACGCCGTGAAGGGTATCCCTCGCCGTCACGTCCAGTTCCGCCATAATAACTGCCGTCGTGGGTGGATCGAGCTGCGGACCGGGGACGAGATCCAGATTTTCTTCCGGGCGGCACCCACTGAATTCGAGGTGTTGCTTTGGTGGCACGATAATCAAGGGTGTCCCTCCCTGTTGTTGAATTACGAGGACGGATTTAGTTAATTATTGAGCCGCCCTTTTGTCCTTGGGAGCTTCGGATGCTGGGACTAGTCCTTGGACTCCCAACCGATGTACTCTCCCTGCCCTGCACCCTGTCGTGATTTTCAAAATGCAAGGAGATTCTTTTTATACCTGAGCTGAAGCCCAAACGGCAGGATCAGTGCCAGTCCAAAACACGATCAACTTACGTACATCTTACTGCCTGTTGGCTCGGTGGCAAACGAAGATGAAGATTCTACGGATATTAAAAATGACGAGAAGGAAAGGTGCGACTTTGACACTGTCACCACACCATTCGGAGATCGAGTATAGCAGAAAGCTGACAATGATTGAGCATTTCCAGAAGGAAAAAGTCCAAAACAAACCTTGAACTCATTGGCAAAAGCTAAATCGAACCCTGAACTTGCAATCCCTGAAATCGGCACACTAAACTCTGCAATCCCGATCATTTTAAACCCTAGACCCGGTTTACTCTAAAAAATAAAAAAATCGTAAATTCAATAATACACTGCTCTCACTGACAAACAAGGCCCACTTGTCATCCAATTAAAAAGATGTAGAAAGAAAAGAAAAAAAGAAAATAGGTCAACGTCGTGTCCGCGCCTGCGCTGGCCGGAGTGCGTCGCTGGAGCGGGGACGCAGAGCGGCGGCCCGACGCGAATGACCAGGCAGGCGAGGCGGCCGCGTCAGGGGCAAGGAAGCGCGCGGCTCGGCGGTGCATTGCCAGAGCGGGGCGGCAGAGCAGCCGTCGATATTGACAGACAGGCAGGCGAGGCGGTGGGCGTCATTGGCGAGCCGGCGCGCGTGAGGGGCGAGGTGGGGCGGCGACGGTGCGCACGGCGGCCGGCATCCGTCCCCTCCCTCCCGGTATCACAGATTTAGAAAACAAAAATGATTTTTATTATTATGACATGTGGGTCCCACATGTCAGTGACACTAACCTGCAATCCCGGTCAGGATTATTGCTTTCCCGGTGTGCCAAACATGCATAGGGTTCAAAATGATCGGGATTGCAGAGTTCAGTGTGCCGATTTCAGGGATTGCAAGTTCAGGGTTCGATTTAGCTTTTGCCTATGAGTTCAAGGTTTGTTTTGGACTTTTTCCTTTCCAGAACGCCACACCGCTCCAAAAACGTGCCCACGCCCATTAATAATCAGGATCTAACTCTGCCGACCGACTAATAAATCCGATCGACTAATCAGCGGGTCCCTCCTACTGCTACTGTCGCAAGGACGGGCGGGGCGGGCACGGCAGTACCACCATCGTCGTCCCCTGCTGGCTGCTGCTGCGTCCAAAGCGTGGATTTGGGGTTCGGGCCGGCGGGCCGTGAAGCGCGGCATGTGTCCCGCTCTCGTCGGCGGCGGCGCTCCTTTTCTTGCGAGGACCACAACCGGGTGTCTGCGGATAGAGAAGAAGGGACAGCGGGCGTGTGAGTCGCGCCTAGCTTTTTGCGTGATTTGATTGTCTCGACTTTGTCCGCTTGCCACGATTGTGTGTCAACTGCTCTGGTACAGATTGACCACTTGTTTCACGAGCTCTCGCGCGATCGCGATGCACTAGTGTTGCACGAGCAAGTAGAAAATTACTTTTTTTAATCGAGGCAACATTTTTATTAATTAAGAAGAATGAGAATTGACCAGTTAATTAGCGGAAAACGGTTTAAAATCGAAACGACACCCTCAACAACTGTCATGGAACACAACCATCGCGAGGACACACATAGCCACCTGGGGAGATCAGCACGAAAGGAACTTGGACACGCCGGAGCACTAACAAGATGTTGCCGTGACAACACCATTGCTCACCACCATCGTCGTTGCGAAACTGACGCCACACGGAAGCTCCACATCGACGATTGGCCGCTGTCAACCACGATGTTGTGAGAGTCGAGCCCACGGAGAGCACGCATGAAACTCCATCTTCATTCTTCAAGACGACGCCCTCAGGAGGGGAGGCGACGCAGACCAACGTTGTCGTCTGACCCTGCACAAAAGGGTCTAGTTCTTCATGCGAAGAGGATATCTGAGGCTGAGGAGAGACGGGGAGCTCCACGACCACCCCTGTGGATTTGCATATAGCTGGCATTCCATACAAAACGTTAGTTTAAACAATTGTTTGCCATAAAAAGTCATGACCCTATAGATCTGCATATGTGTAGTGGCAGCCGTGGAGCCCGTGAACAACACTTGGAACCGCACACATAAAAACACTGCACTGCACTTATAAACACTTACCCCTGGAGTCGATCGACGGAGCGCGAACTAATAATGAGCACGTACGGGCCAAACCAAAACCAACATGCATGGTCCTTCCTCTGGGGATGATGGCGTACACGGTGGTTCTGCCCGGCGGCCAGAACAGGCTGCTGCGCTATCTCCTGGTCCATGGAACCATGCGCATTTGTGCTCCGCGGAAGGGACCATGGCCATCGCATCCGCATGCAATGGAATCTGCTACTAGTTGCGTTTCCTGCACGGTCTTAGAGCACCTCCAAGCGGAGCCCCCAAAGCCACCCCAAACGCCCGGGCGGACAACCCGGACAGCTTTTGGCCCAAAAACCTCCACCCAACCGCACCCCCTATGGTCAGCCCAAACGTCCGGGCGGTCCGGCACACCCCAAAGCCAGCCCATATGTAGGGCGGGTTTGGGGCCGCCCGGACGCGCCCGGACGCGTCCGCCATGTCGGACCTGGCAATGCGGGCCTACCCAATTTTTCCCTTAAATCGGACGGAAACCTTGCTTCTTCCTCTTCCTCCTCCGCTCTGTCCAGTTTGGCCGCACCACTCTGCTCCGCCGCCGGCGACTGACCGCCGCCCCCAAGTCACAGCGTCCGCGGCCAAGTCCTCTGCGGTCGCCGGATCCCGTCGCCGGAGGTCCGCTCCCGGTACGTTTAGCATCGCCCGACCTCCACCTCACTCTCATAGTGTTTGTGTAAATGCTGGCACCGGATTTTGATTAAGTGTTCATGCATGTAGCCATGGATTCTTCGTCCGACGAGTATGATTACTCGGCCATGGATGAGTTGGTTTACAAGGAGTTCATCGACGGGTCCAGTGATGAAGAGATGTTTGACGACGGAGACGAGGAGGCCGCCATGTCCATGATGAGCATTCAAGAGGAAATGGAGAAGAAGGAGGAGCATGTTCTCAACTTCAAGGGATCAATTAAGGGGCGGATCACCGTGGACCGTGACAGGCTCAAAGGCGCTCGAGATCTCTATGACGATTACTTCAAGCGTCCGAAGTAGATTGCATGCATTGGCAATGGAAAAACTGTCCAACGGGATTGCGTGGGCAGTACCAAGGTCACAGCAAGGAGGCCACTATTGTACTTGAAGCTGTGGCATCTCAAGACTTGTGGATTTGGCATGCTTTTTTTGGCATGCCCGGTTCTCACAACGACATCAATGTGCTTCAGCGCTCTCCCCTGTTCAAGAGGCTCTGTGATGGGGAAGCTCGACCATGCAACTACACCGTCAACGGACACGACTACACCATGGGATACTATCTTGCAGATGGTATATATCCTCAGTGGGCGGCTTTTGTGAAGACTATCAGTAATCCCACTGGTCCCAAAAAATGTGGATTTGCAGCTGCACAGGAGGCTGTTAGGAAAGATGTCGAGAGGGCATTTGGTGTGTTGCAAGCTCGTTGGGGCATAGTCCGTGGAGCCGCAATGATGTGGGATCCGGAGGTCCTATGGCAGGTCATGACTTGTTGTGTAATTTTGCACAACATGATTGTGGAGGATGAGGGAGAAGGGGCAGCTCGCACTGATTTTGAGAAGCCTGGAGAACATGTCCACCTACCTGAACAAGAAGCGGAGTATGTCATGCAATTTCTTGAGATGCATCGACAACTTCGAGATGAAGTAGCGCACACCCAACTACTCAATGATCTGGTTGAGCGTATGTATGTCTTCATGGGGAAGGAGTGAATTTTAATTTGCAATGATTTGTGTCCGAATAATGTGAACTTTTATGTCCGGCTACTTTTATTTGTTTAGATACAATTATGTTGTAATAACGTGATGTGAACCATTTATTTAGACATCAAAACTATCTCTATGATGGACGTGCATGGCTTGCATGTATTTGAGTGTCAATATTTGAACATTGTGGTTGTAGGACACTAGTTTTGGGGTTGTCCGGTCGGTGTCCGCGGACACTATGGGGGCCGGATTTGGGGCCTCCGCTTGGAGATGCTCTTAACTACCCCGACCTGGCGTTGGGATCCCATTTTCCATCATCTTGGTCCATATCTAGTAATCTATCTCCCTGATTCTAAAGAACTTTTCATATACGCCGCGAGGTGAAGAACTTACTGAAGAAACGGTTATGTTCAAAAATATTGTTTATGAATTATGATCGACGCACAAAATTTATCCGGGTAGAGGTGGAAACATCAACCCAAATAGCCGGATAGATAGCGCTACTTGGCATGGCCGCATCGATGTCGTGGGCATGCAGCCACAGCACAGTCCGCATGACTGTAGGAGCTTAATGGTAGCACGTGCAAAGATGCGGCGCACAGGGCCACCTTCATTACCAAGGAGCCCAGCTACCCGGCCGTGGACACGCCAGAAATTTGAAGCCAAACATACTTTTCTGTTCAAAAATTATACATGTTCCCGTAGAAAATACGTACAGAACAAAGGTGATGATTGCAGTCGAAAAGCTCTTTTATTCGAGAGAGGGCACATCGGAAAAGTGTTCTTTACTCCCGAGCTCCAGAGCTCTCTCTACTTAAAATTAAAAAAATAATATCAAAAATAATATTTATTCGTTTCAAAAAATTCTGAAAAATCACGGATTAGCCAATGGTATATCCCATAAACGTGCGAAATGTTAATTTGAAATCCTTTATATTATGGGCTACACAAAAATAACAAAATCTGGTCAAACTTAGAGATTTGAAAATATGCAAATTTAGATACACACTTTGTTATTTTTGTTTAGCTTAAAATACAAAGTATGTGAAGTTGATATTTGACACGTTCGTGGGATATAATATTGGCTACAACCGGATTTGTTTTTCATAATTTTTTGAACATCATAAATATGATTCTTGATTTTTTTTAGGCGGAGGGACCACTGAAACTCGGTAGCCAAAAATCACTACTCCACATCGGAGGGCACATCTGCTACTTTGATGTTCTATTGTGTAGATTAATGATCCAATATCGATTCACATCTCACTCTCGAATCCATGAGAAACATTTGGTCGTATTAAAATCTGGATCGGCTGGACTGTTTTAATGTTTCTAAAAAGGCATACCAGCATCTTCAACTCAACCGACGCATTTTATCATTTTTGGAAAACAACCGGACGCAAATGGAGAAGCTTCCTTCAGTTTTAACGAAGAGGTACTCTACCTGACGAAAATGGGCCTTACTCTGGGCTAACTTTGGGGGCAAAACGGGAGCTCCTGTACCACGCGTTACACGGAGAGAAGTATGCTCCGCGTACCCTCTGACGCTATTGGGCCGGCCCACTTTGGGCAGCTGGTACATGCATCTCCGTTTTCGCGCGGAGAATGACTGGTTGGACAGTTTCGCGATTAGTCGTGAACGTTTTCGTTGACTGATTCCTTTTTTTCAAGAAAAGAACATTTTCTATGCTTCGTGATTTCTTTTGCTTCTTTGCTGCTCAGCTTCAGAATTGAACGCACAAAATACAGCTTATTAGCACGTTATCTCTGTATAGAAAATAGGAAAAATAAATCTGCTGCTTCTTTGTAATTTGGAAAAGTACACGTTATCTCTATAATCACAAATCACAGCAATAGTACAAAAAACACAAAAGTGCTAGTTACAGAAAACGGAGTGAATCGGATAATTTAACATTTATCTAATTTATGTCAAATTGTGTTCATGAAACCATTGTTGTTCGGGGCCTTTTCTTTTTTGACTAGATGAAGTATTTTCCCTCAGATTTGGATCCTAAAAGAAGGGAAATCATGTAGTGGGGAGTAGTGGGGAAAATGTTGGTGATCAAAAAATGCAGGTGAACAGAAAAATGAAAAAAAAATCATGTGAACCAAAAATAATAGTGAACTAAAAGAATGTCGGTGAACCAAAAGTAATAGTGAACAAAAAATCTCGATGAATTAAGAGTGAACGAAAAATGAGGGTGAACAAAAAATGTCAGTGAACAAAAAAGCTGAACCAAAAAATGCCGATGAATGGAAATAATTGTGAACCAAAAATAATAGTGAACAAAAATGCCAGTAAACCAAAAATAATAGTGATTGAAAAAAATGTCGATGAACCAAAAATAATTGTGAACGAAAAATTTCGGGGTGAACAAAAAAGAGTGAACTAGAAAATGTTAGTGAACAACAAATAATAGTTAACCTAGAAAATGTAGGTGGACAAAAATAATAGTGAGAAAAAATGTCGGTGAACCAAACATAATAGTAAATGAAAATGCCGTTGAACCAAAAATAATAGTGAACGAAAAATGGCAGTGAACGAAAATGTCGACAAACAAACAAAGTGAACCAAATAATCCCTGTGAACCGAAAATAATAATGTACCAGAAAATGTCCGTAAACCCAAAATAATAGTGAACAAAAAATCGAAGTGAACTAAGAGTGAACGAAAAATGAACAAAAAATGTGAATGAAAAAATGCCGGTGAACCGAAAATAATAGTGAACCAAAAAATGTTGATGGACCAAAACTAATAGTGAACAAAGAAAATAGTGAACGAAAAATGCAAGTGAACAAAAAAAGACCGGTGAATCGAAAATAATAGTGAACCAAAAAATGTTGGTAAAACAAAAATAATAGTGAACAGAAAATCCGGTGAACTAAGAATGAGCGAAAAATGTCAGTGAAAAAAAATGCCGATGAACAAAAAAAAGCGAACCACAAAACTTACCAGTGAACCAAAAATAATAGTGAACAAAAAATACTGGTGAACCAAAAAATAATAGCAAAAGAAAAGTGAACCAAAAAATGTCGGTGAACCGAAAATAGTAGTGAAACAAAAAAAATGTCCAGGAACCAAAAATAATAGTGAGCAAAAAATCCCATGAACTAAGAGTGAACGAAAAATGTCGGTGAACGGAAAATTCCGCTGAACAGAAAAAGTGAACCAAAAAATGGCAGTGAACCAAAAATAACAGTGAAACAATAAAATGTCCGTGAATCAAAAATAATAGTGAACAAAAAACCGTGAACCAAAAATAATAGTGAACGAAAATGCCGGTGAACAAATAGAATAGAGAACCAAAAATGTCGGTGAACCTTCCAAGGTGATCGACTTGTCCAAAAGATGATCATGGAAAAAATAAAGATATTCAATGTTTTCTCTAAAAACAATGTTCCAAACTCCAAAAAAATAAAAAATGAAATATGAGGAAAATAAAAAATAAATTGAAAGAAACAGGAAATGAGAAAATAAAAAATAGTACAAAGTAGTATTTTTGAACGATTTTTATAAAGTGAACTGAATAGGTATTTCAACGGAAACTTTTTTTGAACGGTTTTAGCCTTGGGATACCAAAATATTCACAAAAATGGTAAGTGAATGAAATTATATTTGTACAGAAATACATTAGAAGAGCAAAAAAATTGAACGATTTTTAAAAAGTGAACTGAATAGGTATTTCAACGGAAACTATTTTTGAACAGTTTTATAAAATTGACCAGAAACTATTTTGGAACGATTTTAAAAGTGTAATTTTTTTCGGTGAACGGAAATTGTTTTTTAATGATTTTTAAAAAGTGATCCGAAAATGCTTGTGAACGGAAAATATTGTTGAACCATTTTAAAAAAGGGAACCAAACCTATTGTTGAACGAGTTTAAAAGGGAACGGAAAATGTCGATGAATGGAACTATTTTTTAACGTTTTTTAAAAAGTGAACATAACCTATTATGGAACGAGTTTAAAAGGGAACAGAAAATGTCGATGACCCAAAACTATTTTGTAACGATTTTAACGGAGAACACAAAAAGGTTGGTGAACATAAACTATTTTTGAACGATTTTAAACAGTGAACGGAAAATGGTCGGTGAACAGAAACAATTCTTGAACGATTTTAAAAATGAACATAAAAGGTGTAACGGGAACTATTTTTGAATGTTTTAAAAAGGTTTGTGAATGGAAAATATTTTTGCATTATTTCAAAAGTGAACAGAAAACAACTTGTGAATGATTTTCAAAAGTGAACACAAAATGTAGATGAACGGGAACTTCATTTGAACAATTTTAGAAGTGAAGAAGAAAAAAAATCATGTACCAGAATAAGGAAAAGAGAGATAAAACAAATTAGGAATACAGCGAAAAATAAAGAAATAAATAAACAACAATCTGGAAGAAACGAAAAGAAACCAAAAGACTGAGCAGAAAACAGTTACCGGAGCGGCGTAGGCCCATCTCTGTCCTACGTAGGTAGGAAACAGCCATGCGTGAAAAGAAATAGACAAAACAGCCACGCGTGAAGAAAAGAAATGGGCCAGGTCCAGGACAGCGAGGGGGTACGCGGAGAGTTCCTAGCGCACGCGGTACGCGGAGTATAGGATTTACCATCGCTCTCTGCCTCTGTGCGAGCATTACCACACTCTCGCCTGCAGGAGCGTTCCATGTGGGCTTGCCCAGTTGTTTTCCTTTCTTCGCTCGCGGACAAGGCAAAACAAAAACAAGGCAGCTGCAGCTGGACATTGACTAAAAAAAAATGCCGCTGGGCAGCATGGAGTGTGCTGGAAGAACCGTGGCACCTCTCGTTCTTTCCGGTGCTTTTTTTAGAACAAGGGCAGACACCGAGTGCCTAATTCATTCAGCTCAGAAGCAAGTTACATTGAGAATTACAAGACCCAGCGATTGCAGCTGACAGGAGGCAGCAATGATGGGACAAGCAGATGAGCTATGAGTTGAGTTCCTGCAAGAACTGGTAGGCTCAGATCGACGAGATCGTTTTGCCTGATGCGCACAGTTATGAGCTACTCCATTAAAAGTTCTAGAGATATGAAAGATTCTATGGTTCAGAGGAGTAGCAATCCGTAAGAAACTGATGACATGATGCCTAATCTCCCAGGGCACCGAATCATTATCCAGTGAATTTGCTGCCACCGCTTGCGCCAGAATGAGCGAGTCCGTAAGGAAGATTGGCTGAGAAATTTGGAGCTGTCTCGCCAGATGTCCCGCAAGAAGGAAAGCATGAGCTTCAGCCAGGAGAGGAGAAGTAATCCGAGGAGCAAGAGCCTGAATGAAGACATCAGAAACATGATCGCATACAGGGAGACGAAGGTAGATTCCCAATCCTGCACGAGAGGAGGAGGATGATCTCCACGGCTTCCATGCTGCGTCACAATAAAGCTTGTTCCCTGAAACATGCAAATCATTCGAGAGAGAAATAGAGGGAACAGAGGAAGGGTTAGATAGAGATAAGGCAATATTGTGCAAGTGAAGATCAGTTTCAAAATCATTTAGAAGAGCAGCAGCATTTATATGAATTTGATACGGCTGACCTTGATTTCTATTAAACAGCTGATCATTCCTAGATTTCCAAATGCACCAGAGGAAGGTGAAAATATTTTCAAGCGAAGCATGAGGATGATCAAGTTGCAGAAGGTTAAAAATGATTTGTGAAAAGAGGCACAGTTTTGAGTGAAAATATCAGGCCGAATATACCAAGGATGCTGAAACCAAGCCGCTCTGGCAAAAGGACAGGTGAAAAAGAGATGAAGATCATTTTCTGGCGTACCGCACCTGCAACACAAAGGGTCAATATGGGTTAAGAATCTAGCAGCTCTTTCTCCTGATGGAATAGCCTTTCGTAGAATCCTCCAAGCAAACGTTTTGATTCTTGGTATCAGTTTCTTGTTCTTCCACACCATATTTAGAAGTTTGATTGTTTGTGAATCCAACTGCCTTGGCCTCGGCATCCCTGCATCATGCAAAAACTGCAAGCAAAGACGGTAAGCAGATTTGGAATTGCATTTACCATTCGGAGTCGGCTTCCAGCACAAAATGTCATCGACATCAGTAGGAAGGATGGGAGTGTTTTTCATGACCGAGGCAGAGGATTGAAGAAATAAAGAATCAATCAACGGTCCATTCCATCTTTTTTGACCAGGAAGCCAAAGATCCGAAATCTTAGCAGGGTAAGAGAAACCTGGAGGCTGGATAATAAGATCATCGTAAATTGTACTCCAATTAGAAAACCAAGGCTGATTCCAAATTGACACATTCCCATTTGCCACTTGATAAAAAGAATTTGCTTGTAAGATGGGAATAACTTTTAGAACAGAGGACCAGAAAGCTGATTTTGGCACATTGGGCTTGGGCCTCCAAATGGAGGAGTCATAAAAGTACTTAGACTGAAGAACTTTGGAGAGAAAGCTCGCCGGCTGTTGAGCTATTCTCCAGGCCGCCATTAAGATCAACCCATAATTAACAGCTTGCAAATTTCGAATACCAAGACCCCCTTCCCTTTTAGGAGTACAAAATATCTTTCCACGCTCTGAGACATAGAGATTTTTTAGTAGGCTCAGAAGAAACACCAGACCACCAAAACGATCTAATAACAGCATTCAACTTTGCTACAAATTTTCGAGAGAAGATAATGTTCGACATGTAGTAGACCGGAATGGAGGCAAAAACAGAGTTGATCAGCTCCAGTCTAGCTGCATGAGAAAGGGCATTCGCTTTAAAAGTTGCAAGTTTGGCTTTAAATTTATCCAGAATAAAACTGTAGGTGTCAGATCTGTTTTTGGCTGGCAAAATTAAAGGGTGTCCCAGGTGGAAAAAAGAATCGTCAATAAGAGGGACTGGAAAAACAGAGAGAATATCCTGACGATTTGAAGGAGGAACCCACTTGCTGAAAATAATGCCCGATTTGGCCCAATTAGGAAGCTGACCAGAAGAGTGACAAAAAGATAACAAAAGCTGGTGCATTTTTTGAGCCTCCTCTAATGATGCCTTCCCACAAATAAGTAAGTCATCAGCAAAAAGGAGCGAATGAATGGGAGGGCAGTTTGGTCCCAGGACAATTCCAGATAGCGAAGAGGCAGACAGAGCATCTTGCAAGACAAGAGACAACTCATTAATTGCAAGTACAAAAAGGTAAGGCGATAAAGGGCAACCTTTTCTTATTCCCCTGTCACTAACAAATCTTGCAAAAGGCTGACCGTTAATAATCACAGAAAAAGTCGGCGAGGAGATGCATGCATGAATGAGATTGATAAAATGACCATGCAACCCTTTACGAGAGAGAGCAGCAACTATAAAAGGCCATTCCAAGCGATCAAAAGCCTTGGCAAGATCAATTTTAAGCATGAAAGCTTGACGTTTCCAGGAAGAAAGAGCAAAAGAGTGTGTGATCTCTTGAGCAATAATGATGTTGTCACTAATTCTGCGACCTTTGATAAAAGCTGTTGAGAAGGATGAATATAATCCGGCAAATGAGCTTTTAGTCTGTTGGCAAGACATTTTGCAATAAGTTTATAAATAACATTGCAAAGACTAATAGGACGATAATCAGCCGGAACTAGAGGAACAAGCTTTTTCGGAATTAGTGCAATATGAGTTTCATTTATGTGCTGAGGAAGGAGACCAGAAATGAAAAAATCATGAACCAAACGAAAAACATCCTCTCCTATCCAATCCCAAGTTGCCAAGTAAAATTCTACATTGAAACCATCAGGTCCTGGAGAGGCATTGGTTTTCATTTCAGAAAGAGTGTCAAAAAGCTCTTTTTTATCCGGGATGGAGTAAGTAGGATCATCAAGCTCCGCTGGCATGGATGCCTCAAATGGTTTGTCCCTGCAAGTATTAGTTGTTGCAAAAATAGACCTGAAATAAGAGACAAAGGTGTTTGCAATCCGGTCAGGCATGAAATGGAGAACATTGTTTTCATCTTGAACTGATAAAATTGTGGTTTTCCTTCTTCTTTTTGCCACTGATCTATGAAAGTAAGAAGTATTCCTATCACCATCTTTTATCCAGTGTTGTTTAGCTCTTTGGATGTAAAAATCATTGAGCTTGGTCATAGTTTGTTCATACCTTGTCACAAGATTCTGCTCTTGCCCGTGATCTTGAAGATGGATCGGCTGTTTCTGAATTTGCTGAATAGGTGCATGATCACTATAGCAATGCATCAAAGGCATGTTAAACACATTAGAGATCGGATAAATCGCACACCATTCCTGATTGACCAAGCATCTATCTAGTCTTTGGAACAGAGGCTTCGAGGAAAAGCGCTTGTTGGTCCAAGTGAAAGCAGAACCACTAAAACCCAAATCAAAGAAACCACAGGATTTAATACAAGAACGAAAAGAAGAAAGACGAGCATAATTTACATTAGGAGTACTTTTGTCCGAGGCATACAACAGGTCATTCATATCGCCTAAACAGAGAAAAGGCAAGTCACTGTTATCATGCACAAAATTTGCGACTTGCTCCCAGATAGCAGCAGTTTGGCGATGATAAGGGTCCCCATAAATACACACTAAACCAAACTTTTGATTAAGAGACCTATCAGTAGCTATAGCTAGGATAAGGTGGAATGAGGCGGAATGAACAGAGATCTGGATGTCGTCCGACCACATGAGCCAGAGCCCTCCCGAACACTTCCGAGAAGGTACTACAACACTATCCGACATGCTAAAACGAGTGGCAATATCAGCAGATGAAAATTTGGAAGATTTGATTTCTAAAACGAAAATTACCTGAGCTTTAGTGGCGACGATCATCCTGGCAAGGTGAAGCATTTTAGGATTGCCAAGAGCCCTGCCGATCCCTTGACAATTCCATCCCAGGGCTTTCATGGCGACCGGGGCGCCCTTGAGGCTGACGCCGGATAAGTCACAACCATGATTGGGGATCGGAAGTGTTGGGATTGGAGAGTCAGAGCAGGAATAGCCACGACGGGACAGGATCACCGGAAAGGGGAAAAGCAGCGGAGCACAAACAAGGATGCGTAACAGAGCTTCTTTCTATTTTGGGGATTTCTGGAGTCGTGGGGGAAGCAGCAGATGAACTAGAAATTGATTGACTGGGAGAGATAGATCAAGGGGTAGAGAGAAAGATTTGGAGCTGAATCAGAGAGGGGATCTAGATTGGGGAGAGATCGGAAGGGAGCATCAGCAGGAAGAAGACGGCATGTCGCCAGAGCCGTGTGTAAAGGACCAACCGCCCACCTAAGTAAGACCGTTCTTTCCGGTGCGGATCCAGGATTCAGGCATAGAGGAGGGGGGGGGGGGGGGTGCGAGCCAACTATTGCAGATCAAATACTCCCTCCATCCAAAAATAACTGTCTTAGATTTGTCAAAAAGTGGATGTATCTAGACACGAAACATGTATAGATACATCCACTTTTGTACAACTTTGAGACACTTATTTTGGAACGGAGGGAGTATTATATATTCTCCTCTAACATGAAACCTGAAGTGTTCTATTATATATTTTTTTTGCAAGAAAGGTACATGTTTACTATTTTTGAAATTTGCACATATAAACTCCACGACACATCTTTGACCAGTTTAAATTTGGCTATACAATTACAAGATCATCCGATTTAATATCTCATTCGGTTAGTCCTAAGTTATACCTCTTTTTTAAGCGGTCTTGATGAAGGTACAATAGAAAAATTGATATGTTAACGTTCTTCTCTTTAATTTTATCTCAAAATGCATAGATAAACTAAACCAAAAGCATCGATATATATCTCTCATCTAAGCACATGTAAGTACTACTACTAACTATAGTGCGTTAGGCATTATAACTACAAATCAGATTGGTAGTATGTGTATACCTTGAGAGATAATCTGGTGGTTAGTCCCTCGACGATGGTATGGGCAGGGCAGCGGGCGGCAAGCTGGCAACGGGCCGTCGAGGCATCACTGCGCTTGCGGAGTTTAGACGCGGAGGAGAAGAAACAATTACCGGGGAGGAGGTTTTCCGGAGGTGGCTGAGACGGGGATGCCATAGCACAGGAGGGGGGCAGCGGCGGCGATAGGTTAACTTATTCGTATTGGAAACTGATCGCGTGGAGGGCTTTGACCAATTCAGGCATCACGTACGTAGTTGTACAGGTAAATTTCAGATCGTGGGGGCAGTTGGGAAGAACGAGTGGTGTTGGGCTTAGCCCATGCGGCACTAAGGCATGCACCTACACTGATGCCATAAAGAAACGTTATGATTAACAAAATCCTATGCGGAATTAGCACTGCCCCTGTCACAATTACTTGGGGGTGACCGACGGTTGGCGGGGGGCAGGCCACCGCTCGCCCCTCGCTGGATCCGCCACTGTGTTCTTTCATTTGCTTTTTTCATTTTTCTTTCCTTTTTCGTTTTATTTTCCTGTTTATCTTTTCTTCTTCATTTTTTCGTTTCCTTTTTTTTCTTTCTTCCTTTACTACTATTTTTTTTTGTTTTTTGACAAACACTTGAACAATTTCCATTGTGAACCACTTATTTCTAGACATGCACCGCTTTTCATATCATGAACATTTTCAATCTTTTTTGGTAGTACATGAAGATATAATTACAAAGCAGTGAACATTTTCCCAAACCGGCAATGTTTTCCAAATCGTTAACGGTTTGTGATTTTTTAAAGCTTTGTAAACAATTTTTTAATGTTGCGAAGAATTTTTTAAACACTCGAGTTTTAGTTCAGTTTCGGTTCACCGAATTTTAGTTGCTTTTCGATTCAATATTCTTTTGGTTCGCTGACATTTTCGGTTCATCCAAATCTTAGTTCTTTTCTATTAACTATTATTTTAAGTTTACTATTATTGTAGGTTCATCGGCATTTTTTTACTATTATTTTTGGTTCAACCAAATTTTAGTTCCTTTTCGTTTCACTATTTAGTTTGGTCCACTATTTTTTCGGTTCACCGGCATTTTTGGTTTACTATTTTTTTTGTCACCTAGTTTTTTTTTCTTTTCACCTTGTTACTTTCATTTTATGCTCACAATTCCTACGGTTCATCCAATTAGTTTGGCAAAATATTTGTTCTTTTCTAATTTAGATTCATATATTTCTTTGGTTTACATTAATTTCTTGGTTCATTATTCTTACGGTTCGCCCTAATTTGGTTACTTAATTTTGGTTCAAGGTCATGTATTTATCTGAAGACTGAGAATGAAGGAAAAACATATTAAATAGAGTGAAGGAAAAAAGATACAGAAATGCAAATAATAATAAAGCAACAAGAAAAAAAGTAAACAGAACAACCAAAATGAAAGAAAACAACAAATAAATAGTAAAAAAAACTAAAAAGACAAAACAAAATGGGCCAGCCCACGCGAGGGACATTAGAGGCGATTCCCTGTAACGACTCGAATCGTGTGGGCGAGTCCGATCGCTCGACTCGCTATAAGCGAGCTATAGGGGGACCCCCTAGCCCTCCCTTCCGTTCTACATTCTCCCAATTTCTGATAGCTCGCTCTGCCGTCGCTGGACGCCTGTACCCCGCGCAGCTCACTACGCTGACGTACGTATTGAGCATCTCACTCCATCCGTAATTGTAATTCATGAATTCTGAAAATTCCAGACCTCATTTGGTGAATATTTTTGCTTTTGTAGCTAATTTTTTATACCTCATATCCCCCCCGACTCATCTAAAGTCCTGGCTCCGCCATTGTTCACGGAAAGTGGCTATTGCTAGGGCAAAGTAGTGCTCTATGAACAATCCCATTACAGAACAACACCAAGAAGGTACACAAATAGACTAAAACAAGACTACACGAAAATATTGGATTAAGTGGAACAAAAATTCCACCTCTAATTGTACCCAAGATTGCAAACATTGAGGGCACGACATGGTAAGAGACCACCCCGTCTATATACTTCCATGTATCCCATAAGACCAACTTGATCAGTGTGCGGATATCACACCTGGAAAGGTGAGGCATGGACTCCACCATCCACACTACTAGAAACATAACACGCATTCTGCGACAACAATCTCTTTAGAAAACATATATGAAAATAAAGGGATATAAGACCCATGGAATATGAACGTGTTCATAGAAATGTGTAACATATTACATTTGACGAAAGGCTAAATTTAATTGACGTGATTCTTTTTTATATTTGATGATTAAAAATGGTGGCATGGACAATTGTATGGATGAAAAGTAGATGATGGGGATAGGTTGCATCCACAGAATACTTTCATTAATGAATGTTAGTGGAATGACATGGACAATTGGTTGGTTAAAATGGTGGGTGATGTGGATACCTCACATGTTAAGATAGAAAAATCATAAATGACTTATAGTGGTGTTTTGCTTTATAAGAAGTATAGACATATAGATATATTAGAAAACATTTTTAATAATGGAACATGTGGTCGTTAGCAGTCGAATTGTGGTCATTGAAAGTCATAACGACCACAATTAGGTGGTCATTAGTTGTCGCTATAAAAATAGGTACTGTCGTTTGAAATGTTTGCGTCCATATCAGTTTATTAAAATACTCAAATGTGTTACAGTCTATCACGGTTATAATAGTTTTGGTAGTTTAGGTTTGTAATCCAAGTCTATCTCTACTAGGTTTCGTAGTCACCAAGTCTTATACCGCTTTATATACAGCCCACCGTGGCTCATTGTAATCAATCTAGAATCAATACAATATACAATCCATAATATTCCGCAATCTTACATGGTATCAGAGCGTTTCGCTCCTCGGCCTAGGGTTTAGCCACCACCGCCTTCGCCACGCCGCCCTCGGCGAGATCGACTACATGATCCCCGCCTGGGGCATCGCATCTTGTAGCTAGCTTTTCTTCTAATAAAAAATAGATTTGTTTCTTAGCTTTAGCAATTTTCGTTTTTCTTTTCTTTCCGTCTAGCCCTCTCGTCGGTGCAGTTCAGCAGATCGATTCGCAAGATCGGGTCATTGCATGCATGCATGCGTGCTGCGCATATGGAGCAACGATCGTCAACTCTACTCCAACCAGCAAGGATCGATCAGCTAGCTCTACTCCAACCAAGCAAAGATGCATCTGCCTCCAGTTGCACCATACGTCTACGCCGTTAAAAGTCGTCAAGAAGCCAATCTACTCCGATCCATCAATGTTCGTGGTCATCATCGCCGTCAAGCTCTACGCCAACAACGCCTCGACATCTTCTATCTCTACATCGCCGACAACTATCTACATCAACAAACGTCTTCAACAACCATCAAGCCGTCTTCGTGCACCATAAACTGCGCCGCCAGAGTTGCAGTCTATTTAATTTTACACAATTTTTTCCCAACCTTTTCGTCTACTCTGGCAAATAACGGCGGAAAATCTGCGCTACGCACCGACCGATCACGGAGATCTCCTCTGCTTCTTCATCCGACTCTGGCTCGCAAGGTTCATGGTGGTCCCTGTCTTCGCATGTCCGATATTGGCAACACAGGCGCGTGCCTTTGTCCCCGACGCGCTCCCTAGTATGGAAAGCTCGGCAAGGCGTGCCGCCTATCTCGTCTACACCAACTCCAGCAACGTCTATCTCAACCACTCCAACAACGGCAACATCGACCACGACTACAACGCCCACAATTCGGCTACATCGACATCGGCATTAAAGGGCTATCACCTCGACTCCCTCTCCAGCTCGCAACTTCGGCTTGTGCTCCAGTCAGACCGTCCACGGTTAGAATAGTTTTGGTAGTTTAGGTTTGTAATCCAAGTCTATCTCTATTAGGTTTCGTAGTCTCCAAGTCTTGTACCCCTTTATATACAGCCCACCGTGGCTCATTGTAATTAATCTAGAATCAATACAATACAATCAATATTCCGCAATCTTACGAAATGGACATGCGAGGTAAGTTATCACCGGCAACAAGGCTTTGAGAATTTTAACGAACTCACATGTTATTATCAGAGTTCCCATAAACACCATTTTTAGAAACATTCTTGGTTAACACATGGCTCCCAATTTTTTTTGAAACATTTATTTGAGTAGGGGTATTATTTTAAGTTATAATTTTATTTTAAGAAGCACATCTATGAATGTCAACTAATAGACATAAGTAAACTACGAAGTACAAACATGGTTGGTGGCATATAGCAACTATAATTAACGAGGATTAAGATAATAAAGTGTTACCCCAACATCTACCATAGCATATATATCCTTTTATGATCAATACTAAATATCAAATTGATTTTAAGAAAGTAACATGAAACATGTAAATTACTTGTAGACATGTATATTTCAAAATATGGATGAACGATGGTCAAAGTGGGCGATTGTCTAGTCCTGTAAGCTACTCCTCTTGCTCTAGATTTGGGAAAAATCCTCGTTCACAACCCCGTTTCCAAAATAATCTAAACATTAAAAAATAAACCAACATAAGAAACTAAATCACCAAAATATTCTAATGTTCCAACGATCATGAGACTGTAAACCTAGAAACATAATTTAAAGCCTAGGTGGGAAAGCACTCATAAAAAGGTCTAACTTATCTTCCTTTTTCTTCTTCCTGGATGGACGAACGAACAGAAGAAGCTCTCATCCATGGACCATGGTTAAACGTATGTAGTAGCATATATACATGATATTTAGTAGCACATATATTTGATATTTTTTTGGAAAAAAATGGAGGATAGGCTCATCGGGGCCTGCCATCGAGCTTGTGCGCGGCTGTGGGCGAGCGCGAGCCCACTTACAGCCCGACACGCACATCATGAATCTTCGGCAGTTCGGCTAACCACCACCTGGTTACAGTGGCTACAAATAGCACCGCCTCCATTCCATTCCTCTCCCCACCCAGATGCCAAACCCAAACCCAAACCCTCGACCTCGGCCCCCTTCCCCTCCACCGGCGGCCATGGACCCGCAAGTGATCATCGGCACCAGGATGAGCCAAATAGAGGATCGCGAAACGCTGGACATCGGCATGAACCTGTTCCTCTGCTACGTGTACGATTACCTCCCGGATCCGCCCGTCTCCCCCGCCGCTCATCTCCCGCTCTCCGGCGCGTTGTGGATCCACGACGGCGTCGACCGCATCAGCCGCCTCCCCCACCAGCTCCTCCGGAACATCGTTTCGCGCCTCCCCATCAAGGACGCCGCGCGCACCGCTGCCCTCTCCTCGCGCTGGCGCCCCATCTGGCGCTCGGCGCCCCTCACCCTCGTCGACAGCCACTTGCTTCCGGACTGCGGCGCGAGCGGGCCGCTTGTCGCCGGAGCCGCTTCTCCCCGTGCTGTGACCGCCGCTGTGTCCCGCATCCTCGATGCGCACCCGGGGCCCTTCGGCTGCGTCCATCTCACCTGCACCACCATGGACGAGCACCGGGGCGAGATGGCGCGCTGGCTCGACGTCCTCGCCGCCAAGGGAGTCCGCGAACTCGTCTTTGTCAACCGCCCGTGGCCGATCGACCTGCGCCTCCCCACCACTATTTTCAGCTGCGCCTCTCTCACCCGCCTCTACCTCGGAGTCTGGAGGCTCCCCGACACGGCCGCCGTACCGCGCCGCGCCGCCTTCCCCAACCTCCGGGAGCTCGGCCTCTGCTTCAATGTCATGGACGACCGGGACCTCGCCTTCATGCTCGAAAGAAGCCCAGTTCTGGAGCTTCTCATCATCACGGCACCCCAGACCGGGTTGCGCCTTCGCCTCGTCAGCCACAGCCTGCGGTGCGTTCAGCTAGGCTGCGCCTACTTGGAGGATATCGTCGTGGTGGATGCCCCTCGTCTAGAGAGGCTCCTTCAGTGGACAACCTTTGGTGACATCTCTCTCTCTGAGCGCAATTCCAACAATTGCCGCCGCTGGAGGATCAAGATTGGCCACGCACCCAACCTGCGCGTGCTGGGATACCTTCAGCCAAGAGAGAATGAGATTGAGATCGGCAATACCGTCTTCGTGGTGTGCAGCTCACTACTAGTAGATTCTCATGCGTATATGTATTCTGTCTGTTAAGGATCTGAATTAGTTCCTGTTCGAGTGGATTGCAGGCTGGGACCAAGCAGAACATTGTCCCAAGTGTACAGATCTTCGCCATGGAGGTGCCATTCGGTGTCCGCAATGCTGTCAAGAAGGTGCCTGGCTTCCTCAGATGTTTCCCCAATCTGGACACACTCCATGTCCAGGTAAAATCCATTCAACTCTAGTTGCTGCATCTGCAATTTCACATCACTCGCATGACCAGAAACTGTGAATTACATTAATTATGAAACTGATGCTGCATGAGTATGATGTACGTGACATCCTAGTTGTAGCTATCCATTCCTGAACTATGTATGTGCCGATTACTGTTTGCAGTCCGAGCAAGATGATGGGCCAAATGGCAAGGTCAATCTCAAGTTCTGGCAGGAGGGCGGTCCGATTAAATGTGTGGTGCAGACCATGAAGAAGGTGTTCTTCTATGAGTTCCGAGGGTCGAGAAGCGAGGTTGTTTTCCTCAAGTTCATCGCGGAGACAGCTAGGGTGCTGGAGAAGATGGTGGTTGTGGTGGCCAGTCAATGTTTCTCCTCGGGCGTTGATCTGAATGTGAAACTGAAGCCTCTGACCAGTGCAAAATGGAAGAATAAAGCCTGCAAACTTCAACTCTTCGATAGCCCACTCACTGCATCGGCAGTTCCAGTTTTCTGCCACGAAGTGGCATCTGATTTTTCGTTTCCAGACCCTTTTGACCTCAGCTACTATAGAGAATCTCTGTAAAGGGAGTAGAAGACTACTTTCGTCAGACTCTGCAGCAGCTTAAAACCTGCATTTCATGGGAGTTCTCTAGGAAGCTTCCAATGATTGATATTACGCTACACAGTTTGTGCTTACTAAGTGTTCTGTGGATGTGTGCTGGTGGGAGTAACTGAATTGATAAAAGTTACTCCCGCCAGCTAAAACTTTGTACCATGCATTTTCTGTAGCAAAGCTGTGGCAATCCGTGATGTTGAACATTTACTCCAGTTTTACTTTACCTAGCACTGTCTTTTGTGTTTTCGTGCTACTAGCAGTATTCAAACACCTTTGCCAGGCCGATATACTAATTATGTTGTATTCCCTCGAGTACATATATACATTCGGATTATATAGTGCCTAGGAGGCTAGGATATTGTACTGCTAGGTTACTTCTGATGCTAATCTGCACGAAGCCAATTAGTAATGCTAACAGAGGCATTTTAATCGCTATTGAGATTCGTAGACTCAATGCACATACTACCTCCGTTCCAAAATATAAGGCGTATTTTGTTTCCTTTGACCGACGTTTTGACCAAATATTACACACTTATCATGCGACTTATGTGATATAAATCATAATCATCGTAAAGTACTTTTGAATAGGAATACAATGGTATCAATTCTAGGTCACATATATTACATATTGATAGACTAATTCTTGGTCAAAGCCTTGGTCAAAGAAAACGAAATACGCCTTATATTTTGGAATGGAGGTAGTAATTGGTTTTGGTGGTGCTTTGGATTTTATGATGTACATCTTGGTTGGCTTAGAAATAACAGATTGAACAGTAGCAAATCAGAAACTCAAATTTAAGATTCAGGTATAATATGCAAGTTAAGTATGTAATATAGTTGCAAGGGATAGTGAAAGCAAAATATTTCTTAATAATGTTTTGTAAAAAAGTACTCCCTCCGTCATGTTTTAACTTTTGTCCACATTCAGATGCACATAAATGTATCTATACATATTTCATGTGTAGGTTCACTCATTTTAGTATGCATGTAGACAACATGTGTAACACCTAAAACATCTTAGATTTAGGAACGGAGGGAGTAGTTGGTAATGCGTTGCAAACAAGATTTTAAAAAGATTTGTGGCTAGCGCGATGTGTCAAGTACGGTAGGGTTTATGATCTGGCTATTGTAAAAGCATACCACCCCAACTATTCGCACCAACATAAACCAAACTTTTGTATATGTACAAAAAAAACTGTATGTTATGGAAAAGAACCAAGTTCTTCCTTGTCTCTACGCGAAGCAAACCGTTCTCTCTTCCTTAGATTTTCTTGCTACGCCATGTGTCGTAGAACCGAATTTGTTGTGTTTCTCAGCCTCCGCTACCACACTGCTTCTATCCCATTGCTTTCTCATTCTATCCTTATTCGTTGAAAAGCCTAACTTCCTTTTCTTTTCATCTATGGTTCCCCGTGGGTACTACCTGCTTGAAGCAGTGTGGTATCGGAGGCTGAGAAACATAACAAATTCGGGTCTGTTTAGTGGTGCTCCGAAGTGACTTGCAAGTTGCAACTCCTCGTGTTGTCGTCATGCAACTGGAATAACCCTGCGTGCGGGGTAACCTAACAAATGTGGTGCCCGCCGGCAGGGAGACGCCGGCAAAAATAAAAAACCCGCCAGACCTTGTGTCGTGGCTGCATGCCTATGATTTACTTGGGGCCTAGAAACTAGAGAACTGTGGCACGGCAAGGTTGAGAGGGGCATTAAAAAGCGAATGCGCAAAACAAGTTGTAACTTACAAACTTTTATATACTCACTGCGTATCAAACTAAGTGTCTTAGATTCGTCCAGATATGAATGTCTAAGCATGAAATACATCTAAATACATCCATATTTTGACAAATCAAAGACACTTTGGAACAGAGGGAGTAGTATATTATGGCATTATGCACACACATGTCCTAGTTATCCAATAGTAAAAAATGGCGTGATCTTTAGTTCGGTGTCTCAACCCCTCTTTTCCTTCGACCAACTCTAAGCGAAAGCCGGTTCAAGTTGAACTGAAGAGGGTAGAAAGGAGAAAGTTGAGTTTTGGCCCCTAAACTTGTGAGAAAGTATACTTTTGGTCCTAAAGTTTTTGTTTGGTTCAAAACGAACCTTAACCTATTGAAAATATTCACATCCAGTCTAACCAAATGAAACAATGACATGTAATGCCCCATCTCTTCACGCTCTTGAAGTTGACTGGCTAGTTGTATCGCCCATCTTGAGGGACGACCATGTCGATCTACCACGAGATCCCTCTGACGAGCGCGCATGCCGCCGACAAGTGTAGACGAGAACAATGAGCTTGGCATCTTCGCGGGTAGGGACGTATATAGGTGCATACGTTCTAGAGACCTAGATGAGTTGTGTCGTGGACGGGTTAGACAATCTCGAGGGTCGTGCAAGAGCAGGGTGACATGGATTAGCTAGATGAGAACAGAGTGCGACGTCGCAGGTGCTCTAAAGGTTTACTGATTTATAATCCACTAGTACACATGTACGTGCAACGCACGTCTATACAGTTGGTCAAAGACACTCCTAGGCGACCCTTATAAAATCAACAAAAAGAACTTTGGGACCAATAATAGAAAATTGTTAAAATATATTTTCAAATCAGTTTGTTAACGCAGAGAAACATAATTATCAACATAGATTGAAGTTTGAAAATGCATCAGTCAATATTAATTCTGTTAAAAATACTGGAACTTTGAAAGCCTATCAATAATAAGAACAATCTTAATGAATATGGACATTTTCCCTCACGAAAACCATATCAGACGATTTTGTGCTTCATACGCCATTGCCGCCATATTGTTTTACCTTCCTAAGAGTAGGTGCACTAAATAGCATGATACAAATTATTCATGGCAGAGTGAAAAGATCAATAATTTAGTATAAAGGTTAAGGCAATATTTTTGCACCTGAAGCAAACACATGTGTTGGCTGCTATGGCTACATAAATCATCTTTTCAACGTTCACTAGCCAACAGAGAACATGGCAAACCTTTTTCGGCCTATTGTGTTCAGTGGGGTCAAGTTTATTTGTTCATTTTCTCAAGAATTGTAAGTCCAAGTGCAAAACAATATACCGACTCCAAAATTCTTGTGAATTATGCTCCTGTTTTCCGCATGGTACATATTTTCAGGAGTAAACTAATAGCAACAATGAACATCTTTCCTCCAGATGCAATTACATTTTTTAGTTTAAAATAACACCTAGCAAGAAAAATTACCATCTATAGCACATGTGTTAGCCCCATGCAAAATTATTCCTCCATTTGATTCATCTGCACGCTCCATGGTAGGCATCCATCTTGTCATTTCACACTGGAGAAAAAAGAACTCAAACAATCAAATGTGAATTGCTGGAAATATTGTGATGGTCAATTTCTATCGTGAAGAAACTGACAGAGAAACAGCCTTGAGCCCACAACCCAAACGGGAAGTGGATAGCTTCCAAAGGATGATGAATACTCAACAATCTGGATTTCTGTCAGAAGCAAGGAAAGTAAGATCCTTTTTTAGAAAAAAAAATTGGGTTGTCAATTCATCAGTGACCCAATTTGGCTAAAGGGCATTATTTTTTCCATATGAAGTGGATACAACTAACAAAAGATCAAAACTCGGCATGTAATAGTCTATCTATGAAACTGGTACTTCATTATGAGCTTCTAGGAGAGTGGGCTCTCATGCATATTAGAAAGGGATGTGTCCTGCATTTGATAAAAGCTTATATCAGAAACATTATGTACAAGCGAAATTCATTTTGACCTGGGAAGGTTCAGTTAAAAAATTGAGATTCAGTTTGACCCCATACACTGATTTAATGGCACTCCAGATTTCAGTTGCAAACTGACATTGCAATAATGCGTGTTGCACTGGCTGCTCCCGTGAACAAATACAGCAGTTGTAATTTGCCGGGATTGAACGCTTTCACAGCTGAACACCAGTAGGCAGTCAGTGGCAGTCATGAGCAAACCTTCACAGTACCACCTTCATCTTACTCAGGCACTGTATTCCCCACAATTGCTTCCAACCCTTTTCATCGATGTCTAAGCTGAAAATGCACCTCTACCATCAATACTTTTATATCTGACCAAAATCGAGCATAGAGTGCTAGATTATAAGTTGATCGAACAGAATAGATGCCTGTCTTCTCCTGCGGCCAAACAACAAATCCAGTGCCATGAGAAGAGCCGATTGGGATATTCAGTTTTCTATTGCAAAATCTAACAGACTGCATGAAGATCTGTATCCCCACTTCGTAATCATGGTTCAGACTACGAACAACTTCCGTAATATCAAAAATGCTGAAACAAAAATTGTTTTTTCTGAAATCCCTGAACTGTTCCAGCGGGGAGGACCAGGGGATGCGGGAGGTGGTGGTGGTCGCGAACTGGTCGGCGATGGCGGCGTCCCTGGCGAAGAGGTTGAGCGGCAGGGCCGCAAAAACGGCCGCGGCGGAGACGACGGCCAGGACGACGAAGGAAGCCCGCTCGAAGAGGAGGAACTGGGCGACGTCGGCGCCGCCGGAGTGTAGCACGATCTGCGACACGGTGGCGTGATAGACGACGAGCAGCTTGGAGGCCAGCGCGGAGGTCCCCGGGATGCGTCGGTGGTCGAATCAGAGCTTTGACGGGACCTGGACATTGGGTCAACGGGTGACGCTCAGCTACAGATAATGGAGCAGGACAGGTCGATCTGGCCGAGGTGGCACAACAGGAGCTGGACGGAGCGGCGGAGAGAGGATGTGCACGGGAAGCTGCGAGAGAGGAGGCGCAGAACGACGCGCGGTCAAGGTCGTCGTCGACCGGGGTGGGAGCGCTGTTGCCCACTGCCATCGTCGGAGCGGAGAGGAAACAAGGGGACCGAGGCGAGGAAGGCGGCGGCTCGACGGCTGAGGCGGAGAGGAGCGAGAGATAGGAAAGAGACTAGTGGTATTTCGCGCGGCGCACGCCGCGCCCTTGATGTCAAATTTTGATGATGGTTTGGATTTTTTTAAAAAAAGAGAAATGTTCAGATTTAAATTGTTTGAAATGAAGACAAAATGTGTGAGTCTTTTGTAAGGCATTTTTTTTTGGAATCTTCGAATTTGATTTTCGGCAATGTGGCACGTAATGTTAGCATTTTTTGTGTGTTGTTATGTTGGTATGTCTTCATTTTTTTTTTGATGAGTATGTTTGAATAGAAAATTCTTGATGAATTAATATATTTACATTTTTGATATATGTAGATAACGGTTTTTCTATAGCATTTTTTTTATATTTTATGGAATGTCGGAATATTCGCGTAAATTTTGGCCAAATTAGAATATTCAAACATGTTTTTACTTTTGTGTGAGTATGTAGCAATTTTGACGATCATTTTTTTATATGTTTTGTACAATATTCAAATGTTTAGTAGTTTGAAAAGTCCAAACATGTTTGTATTTCGACGTGAACATTTAATCGAGATTAGGAGAAGTGCACATGAACTATCTCCAAATGCTGGTAATTTTTTTTTAATTGGAATCAGGAAAAAGGCATGTGGATCATCTCTAAATGTTGACAAAATTTGTATTTTCACTTTTTTTTAGCGTGCCGTCACGCCACGTCCTTGGTATTTTTTTGTGTTTTTTTTTTTTTGTTAACCAAAATGTTGGCTAAATTGGTGTGTTGGAACATTTGTTTGTTTTGTTATGAATAAGTAGCATTTTTTGCATGCATTTGTGATATGTTGTGTACAATATTCAAATAGTTGAAGGCTTGAAATGCTCAAACATGTTTTTTTGGACGTCAATATTTAATTAAAATCAGAACAATCCATTTGAATTTGATTCCATATTTGGGGAAAGTTTGCTCGTGTCGAGTTGAACTGCTAGCCAAATTGAAATGTTGAAACAAATTTGGTATTTGTTTTGAGTGCACTTCGGTTATTTTTGATGAGCATTTTGGTTTTTATTTTACGGAATATCGGAATATTCGCTCAAATGTTAGACAAATTGCAACTTGAGAGCATGTTTTCTATTTTGTTATTGTAAAGTTGAACAATACATGTAGTTCTTAGATAAATGACGCCATTATTAAGTGAGACATGAAGCATTTGGAGTGTTGTAAAAAAATGATTCCATTATCATTTGTTTAAGAATTTGGAACATTGCATAAAAAGTCTTTTCTTTTTTATTATTTCTTTTGTTTAAACAAAACTCCGAATATTTCATATTTCTTTTATTTTTTGTAGACCATAAGAAAAGATTCGTTCAAATGAAATATAAACAGATTTTATATTCCATCATTAAGTAGACCCCATCCGCGTTTGTGTGATTTTTTTTTAATTTTGAAATGTGTAAATAAGTTCGTATTTTGGCATTAATAAGTATTATTATTTTGTGAGCATGTAGATATATTCTGTAGTACCTTTAATATTGTAGGAAGTTGTAATATGCAAATATACTTCTATCTTCCAAATAATATTTAATGTAAGTACATTGTTAGTAGTAATGCATTTTTTTTTTGAATTCGAGTCCACAATTCGGAAAGTTCATTTATATTGCATCTAAATATTGACTATTTTGAATTCTGTAAATATGTTTTGTGTTTTGCCATAGATGGTTAGTGTTGGTTTTTATGGCATTTGTTATATAGTTTAGAGAATATCCAAATATATAGCAAATGGAAGTATTTAAATACGTTTCTTTGTTGGCATGAATTTTTAAATGTAATTAAAAAAATGTATCTGAGTTATGTAAAAATGGTGACCAATTTTAAAATTTTGAAATGGTACGGTAATTTCGAATAGTTGGCAAACTTTAATGTTTCATTATGTTTGTATGTTGGTCTAAATAATTAATTTAGATTCGCAATCAGAAGATGTGCACCGTATGAGCATATAGTAAAGTGAATATATAATTTGAAGAATTGCATCTGAATTTCATATTAAGAGGAGGTTAATTTAGTTTGCTGGCAATATTTTACTTAAAGTTCATAATGGGTGGAAATGCACATCTATTGAATTGGATTCCATAGCTAGAGTTTTTTTTTTTTGAAATTAAGCTCCATATAATTGGAGCAAGTGTATATAGAATTTTGCTATTTTTTTTTACCAAATTTAGGTGTCTAAATTTTATTTCATTTTGGCAGAATTTGTTATCATTTATTTTTTGTGATGTTTGTGGTCAAATAGAGTTTTAGAATATGTGC
This sequence comes from Poa pratensis, assembly GCA_947311845.1. Taxonomy (NCBI): domain Eukaryota; kingdom Viridiplantae; phylum Streptophyta; class Magnoliopsida; order Poales; family Poaceae; genus Poa; species Poa pratensis. Next base: position 7,177,274 of record CAMZMU010000058.1, on the reverse strand, counting down.
AACCTAGATTGTATTCAAATTTGAATTCTTTAGTGTTTACCAAATGATTAGGTTTGAAAGTCGTATGAAATTTTGATATGTTCAAATTTATAATTTGTGTTGGAGTGCTGAGATATGGTTGTTGTTCAGATTTTGAAAATTGTTCAAGTTGGGGTGTTTTCTAGGCTCGAATCATTTTTGGTTTGTGAAATGCCCTTGGTGGATTTGCGAGGCATAAATTCGGTCATATTTTGTAATTAGTCAGCATATTTTTTTTGTGATCGTTTTGATGAATTTTTTCAATTATTGCTGGTGGATATAGCTGCGTTTGGTTTGTAATAAAATATGTTGTTCTGGAAAATATTTTTAGAACAGCTATTTCTAAATATTTCCGTTCGTACTATTTTATTTTGGTATATTTATTCCTATCGTATGAAAGCCCATCATATAAATGGGTAATTATATGTTTAGAATATTCAATTTTGAAATTTAGTAATATTTTAGAAATAGTCAGCATTTTATTTTGTTGTGACCGTTTTGATGATTTTTTTTTTGATTTTTTGTGGGGGATATAGTTGAAGTTACTGCTTTGGCAGCATGTAGTAGTTCTGCAAAATTGTCTAAACACCGTAAGGCAGTATATATGAAGTTTTTAAAATTATTTATACCTCAGTATTTACATGTGTGGATTATTTATTTTGATATTTGTAAGCCCATCTAAATATGAGATATATTGTTTCTTGACTGCTATCGGTTTTCTAAAACAGTTGGACACATTTTTTTTAGATTAGCACAATTCAAAGTGAAAATCCAATATTGTTTTAGAGCAGTGGTGGTTCAGTAATTATGAAGGCCACACAAATTAACATTTTTGAAATATGCAAGTTGGACATGTCTGCAAACATAGTAATCTAACACTGTGTTTTTTGGTGTAGGCAAATTTTAATAATTTGAATGAATGAATTTAGTTGTTTGTGCGCATATTTGGAGGCAGTTTAGTTAAATTATCGCGATTTTTTTTTTTGGAATGGTGTAATAAGGTGTGAACTGTTTTAAATTGTTTGAATCATTTAAAAAAAAAGTAGTTTGATGGAATTAATCTGTTTGAAATGATGGAATAAGTTGTGAAGTGGTTGAATTTTTTTTTAATCATGTTTTTTTTTTCTGAACTCTGTAATTTGATTTATTTTTATTCAGTTGGAAATTAAGATTTGAAATAGTGTGAAGAAAGTTCCAAAACATTTGAAATGGCTATTTTGTTTTTTGCCATTGGAGTTGTATTTCGTCACATATGTAAATACTATGTATTTGGAATACCCTTTTTTTTTTAAATCTCAGGGAAAAAAAATGACGTAGTAGGCCGGCAGCCAGCCAGGCCGGCCCACGTAGCGCGGCCCAGCAGCCCAATTTAGGCCCGCTGGGCGTCACGCCGACGTCACGGGGGCCGGAGACGCGGCGGCGGCGTGGAGCTCACCGCCGGCGCACCACTGCGATGCGGGACGGCCGCGTGCGCCCGCTCGACGCGGATCGACGCGGGGAGGCCCTGAGGCGGCGGCGCCGCCCCGTTATGGTCGCCGGAGCGGCGCTGGCAACGTGCAGAAGCGGCGGAGGTCAGCGGCCGCGGCGGCGGTGATTCCGGCGCGCCGCGGCGTGTTAGGCGGCGATCCACGGCGAGGAGGTCGAGGGCGTGGCAGCGGTGCCTCCCGCGGCCGCCGATGTGGGCGGGGAGGGTCGTGGCGGCGGCGGGGCGCGTCGGTGGCGGCGCGGCGACTCCGGCGTCGCGAGAGAGAAGAGAAGAAGGGGGATCGGGGCGTTTTTACAGAAAAGAACCTGGCGTTTCGCGAAATCACAAACAGGTCCCTGTCACGGAATTTTCTGAGAAGGACATTGTATTTCCGCCCGCCTCGCGTGCTTCTTCGCAAAAAAGCCCGGCGCGCTGGGTCGCTGACGCGCGGGCCCCACCGCGCACTGTAGCTGACTGTAGCTAGCTACAGTGCGAGCTACAGTAGCGTGGAGCACGGAGGGGCCGCGATTTTGGCCTCTCTTAATACAATCGATGATATCGCTGGTGGCAATTCATGTAAATACCACGAAAGCGAAAATATGTGTTGAGTTGTCAAACATTGGAGCGATCTGGAGCGTTGATCGGTTATTTAACGGCACAGATTTAATGTATCCCGAACATGTTTGCTCTTTTAATAGTAGTATAAAAGTGTGAATTTGGACTCGGTGTAATAAGCTATGTGATATGGAATTTTCGATATTTCAAGGTTCATTTTAGACCAAACAAAAGTTATAAGAACAAAAAATGAACTTCATACAAAGTTGATGGATAAAAAGTGGACTTTCTTCGGGCAGACATATGCAAGAACGGTTTGGGCCTTTGGCCCGCAAGCACCCCGGAACCTATATTTGGCCCAACTACTCGCTTGCAAGAAACATGCGGCGGAACCCTACGCCACTGCTCACTCACTGCCCTACTCCTCATTCCCCAGTTGCTGATCCAAAATCCTTGCCTTCGTCCCCCCGTCCTCCCCTCCACCGGCGGCCATGGAACCGCAACCCATCATCGGCCACAACCTGAGCGATATGCAGGCCGACATTGAGCGTGACGGCTTGGATCCCCGGACGCTGGATATGGGCACCAACCTGATGCTCTACTTCGTGTACCGCTACCTCCCTACCCCGCCCGTCTCCCCCGCTGCCCCTCTCTCGCCCTCCAGCGCGGCGTGGATCCACCAGGACGTCGACCGCATCAGCCGCCTGCCCGACGATGTCCTCCGCAAAATCGTCTCGCGCCTCCCCGTCAAGGACGCCGCGCGCACCGCTGCCCTCTCCTCGCGCTGGCGCCCCATCTGGCTGTCGGCGCCCCTGTCACGAACCTGTTGATTTGTGGCAGGAGAAAGGGGATTCGAGGGGAATTCTAGGGATTCGAGAGGAGACAATAGAACGGAGAGGTTCGGGAACAGAGAAAGGGAGATACGAGGTTCAGATGTTTCTCATTCGATGCCTAATCCATCTCGGATCACAAGTCATATAGATTCTGCCAATAGCTGGCCACGCATTGGTTTACAAGGCCCAAGGCCCAACTCGGGACGCAGCCACTTCTCCCCGCACCGTCACCGATGCGGTGTCCCGGATCCTCGCGGCGCACCGGGGGCCCTTCCGCTGCGTCCACCTCACTTGCACCACCATGAACGAGCACCGGGGCGAGATGGCGCGCTGGCTCTACTTCCTCGCTGCCAAGGGCGTCGAAGAACTCATCTTTGTCAACCGCCCGTGGCCAATCGATCTGCGCCTCCCCGCAACGCTTTTCAGCTGCACCTCTCTCACCCGCCTGTACCTCGGAGTCTGGAGGCTCCCAGACACCGCCGCCGTACCGCGCCGCGCAACCTTCCCCAACCTCCGGGAGCTCGGCATCTGCTTCAGTGTCATGGAGGATCGTTCTGGAGCTTCTCATCGTCACGGGAAGCCAGACCGGAGTGCGCCTCCGTGTTGTCAGTCCCAGCCTGCGGTGCATCCAACTGGGCTTTACCTACTTGGAGGACATCGACGTGGTGGATGCCCCTCGCCTGGAGAGGCTCTTTCAGTGGACAAATTTTGGCGGCGAGCTCGATGGCAAGGGTAAGATAGGCCCCTCCACGATCAAGATTGGCCATGCACCCAACCTACGTATGCTGGGATACTTTGAGCCCGGAGACCATGAACTCGACATTAGCAAAACCGTCATTGTGGTGCGTATGTATGAAGTACACTAGCTAGATTCTAATTCACATGCGTATCTATATACACCATAAACTTATGATCTCAATTAGTTTCTATTTGGATGCATTGCAGGCTGGGACCAAGGAGAACATTGTCCCCAGTGTCAAGATCTTGGCCATAGAGGTGCAGTTTGGAGTGCGCAGTGCTCTGAAGAAGGTGCATGTCTACCTCAGAAGTTTTCCAAATCTCGAGACACTCCATGTCCAGGTAAAACTGTTTTCTCTTAGATAAAAGGTACATTTGGTATTACTTGTTATTTTGTGGTGATCCAAATTCGTATATACTGATAAAGGCCGACTTGTGACGAGGAGAGCGGAGCGAGCCTCCAAGGTTTAAGGCACATGGTATGTTGTGCGCTTGCCGAAGAAAAAGAAGGTTGTCCGCTGTAAGTGGATCTTCAAGAGAAAGGAGGGTTTATCTCCTAGCGAGCCTCCAAGGTTTAAGGCAAGGTTAGTTGCAAAAGGCTTCAGTCAAATTCCAAGTGTGGATTATAATGATGTTTTCCCTCCGGTTGTTAAGCATAGTTCAATTCGTACATTTTTCGGTATTGTTGCTATGCGTGATCTTGAGCTTGAGCAGTTAGATGTAAAGACTGCGTTTCTGCACGGAGAGTTGGAGGAGGAGATATACATGGACCAGCCAGAAGGGTTCATAGTGCCGGGTAAGGAGGATCTTGTGTGTAAGTTGAAAATGTCCTTGTACGGTTTGAAACAATCTCCTCGACAGTGGTATAAAAGGTTTGATTCTTCTATGTTGTCACATGGCTTTAAGAGGTCTGAATTTGATAGCTGTGTGTACATTAAGTTTGTTAATGGATCGCCTATATACCTGTTGTTATATGTTGATGATATGTTGATTGCTGCCAAGAGCAAGAAAGATATCGCTGCTCTCAAGTCACAGTTGAGTAGCGAGTTTGAGATGAAAGATCTTGGTGCTGCTAAGAAAATTCTAGGTATGGAGATTACCCGTGACAGAAATTCTGGTTTGTTGTTTCTTAGTCAGCAAAATTACATTAAGAAAGTTCTTCATCGTTTTAACATGCATGATGCAAAGTGTGTTAGTACTCCTATTGCTTCTCACTTTAAATTGTCAGCTGAACAATGTCCTAGTATGGATGAGCATTTTGAGTACATGTCTAGAGTTCCATATTCTAGTGTTGTTGGTTCTTTAATGTATGGCATGGTTTGCTCACGTCCAGATTTATCATATGCTATGAGTTTGGTTAGTAGATATATGGCTAACCCTGGTGAAGAACATTGGAAGGCTGTTCAGTGGATTTTCAGGTACCTTCGTGGCACATCCAATGCTTGCCTCAAGTTCGGCAAGACTGATGAGGGACTCGTAGGCTATGTGGATTCATATTTTGCTGCCGATTTGGATAAGAGGAGATCCCTCACAGGTTATGTGTTCACGCTTGGTGGTTGTGCCGTGAGTTGGAGGGCAACGTTGCAATCCGTTGTTGCCCAGTCTACCACTGAAGCAGAGTACATGGCTATTGCTGAAGCATGTAAAGAATCGGTTTGGTTGAAAGGTTTGTTTGCTGAGCTTTGTGGAGATGATACTTGCATTAACCTGTTTTGTGACAGTCAGAGTGCTATTTACCTTACTAAGGATCAGATGTTCCATGAGAGAACAAAGCACATTGACGTCAAATACCATTATGTGTGTGATGTTGTTGCGAAAGGTAAGCTAAAGGTATGCAAGATAAGTACTCATGATAATCCTGCTGATATGATGACAAAGCCAGTTCCTGTTACTAAGTTCGAGCTTTGCTCGGGCTTAGTTGGTATCACTGTCTAGCCCAAGAGGCTATTTGGCGCCGAAGGTGTGTTTCTCTGTTGTTTCAGGGTGAAGTTCTCGTTCATGCTACAAGATGGAATTTGTCTCAAGGTGGAGTGTTATTTTGTGGTGATCCAAATTCGTATATACTGATAAAGGCCGACTTGTGACGAGGAGAGCGGAGCGTCCCGGAGTCAGAAGCAACTTTGACACGTATGACTTGGAGGGTTAGACGGCCCTCCAAGCAACTTTGATAGAAGAATTTCCGTTGAGTACGCATGAGGGAGTGGGCGCTGGCACTCGAACTCGAGACCTCGCGGGCAAGGAGGTATCAACACCTCCTAGCCATCCGGGATCTGCCTTGGTTCTCGAAACTTTTATCTTCGGTGTCCCTAATAAATGTTTGTCTGCTCTGGTATTTGAAAACAGAAGAACCCTCCCCTGGTATTTGGAATGCGGCGATTCAAAATATGTGTCACAGTTTTAAACTGGATTAATTCAAAACTGTGAAACTTAGTATGGAACTATGGATCGGATCGGAGGTAGTAGGAAAACTTTTTGTATCCAAAATACTTCACGTGAGATGAACTTGCGTCATATTTGGAATGTGGCGATCGACACAAACAATTGCTCTTGATATTTTCTTGTGGAGAACTTTTTTTGTTTTTGAGGGATTTCTTGTGGAGAACTAGTTATAAGCTGAAGAGAAGCTGATGGTAGCTGTTTCAAGGGCCCAGGAGATACCTGCTTCCGACATTTGGCCCAATATCTGCATAGCGACACACATCCCCTAATTCCAATGATTCATGCTAAATATTTTAAGTTCATCGAGCCATTTTACATAGATCAAACTACATGGATAGAACTAAAACTAGAAAGAATAATAAACTAGATCACAGTGGTTTTGTTCTTCACCATCATGCTCAGTCAAAACGGAGATACTGTCGGGTAGCCGAATTGAGCAGCGCCACGCGAGCTCGTGCTCCGCCGGCTTCGAGGCGGGTCGGAGCACCGGAATCGCCGTTCTCCACCATTTTCTTAGCGGCAGCAAGTTCGTCATCGGCGCGATCGGTCCGCTGGAAGTGTGGCAAAATATGCTCGAAAAGCACATCCAAGGTGCATGTTCCGGTTCGCCTGCCGCCCACGGAGATCACCACCTTGTCCAGCACCTCAATTGACACAAGCAGGGGCTACATGCCTCTGGGTCGTGCGAGGGGGGCTGCGCTGTGGCCTGCTCGTAGGTGTTGTCTGGCCCACCTGGGCCCTGGAAGGCGGTTACGCTTGCTCACGTTAGTCGAGCGGTGGCCACGACGCTCCTCCTTCTCCTCCTCTCCCAGAGGCGCACGGCTGCCGGAGAAGTGGGCAAAGTTGGCTAAAACTAACGGTTAATTGCTTGCCGGAGCTATCTAATCCTGGTCGCGGAAGAAAGTAAATCGTGTCGGAGGGACAGACGGTAACCCTAAATGTTTTCCGGTACCGTTATATAGCGCCGGAGGGGATGCTTATCTGTATCCCTAGATAAAAAAAATCGGACGGGGCGATATGGAGTATCTGTTTGGATCCTAAAAATGATCTAAACCGCATATCGGCAGGGGCGAATCTAGAAAATATTGGCGATGGGGTCGGCTATTATAGAGCTACGCACATTAAAAATATGTAATGAAGTATTATACCATGACATCTTTCATACCATAATATAACGCCAAAAGATAATACAATCGACGAAAGTGTTAAATGGTAGAATAGTAATTGCATTAATAAAGACGTGACATACCATTCAGATGGTGTGCTAAATCCACTTCTTTCCAAATAATAACGAGAAACTGAAGTGGCAGCTCGTAAAATATTCCAAGACCTCATTTGTAGCATCCTCGAGTATGGAGACAATATGAAAAACATGTTATACTCACAAAATTGCATGTAAATAATTAAAGGCGAGAGAAGTGTTGATAATATGATACAAACATTTGATTTGACTCACCCACACAATTTACAATTTTTCTTTTAGATTTTTCACTTTCTAAAAGCAATCAATCACGGCATCCTTACAGGTTCCTACATCAAAATCTGACCATTTTCTTCCCAACACAAATTGCTCCATTACCTAGAAAATAAGAAAGAATATACATTTTTAGACTTTGGTGCTTAGGGATGACTTGATTACTAGACTAGAGGGGATTGCAAAAGCAACTGGTTGCATGCGCCTGATGCGAGTTTAGACTGTCCAAAATTTGTGAATTATCCATTACCTGAACTAGAACGGCAAAATCTCCGGTTTCAATCTCCTGCCGACTTGCAACTGATTTCCAGCGGCGCCCTCCCAACTTTACAGCATCAAATCGCTAAGTCCGGGGCTCCAGCCGTGCGGGCGGCGCGGTCGCCACTCACGTAAGAGCAATCGAGAGATGAGAGGAAATTAGGGATCGTGGACTCGTGGTGGTCTCGTACAGGCCCCTGGTCAATTGGTCATGTACGTGAGGAAACGATCGAACTGACCAGGGCTGAACATGGGCCATGGGCCATTATTTTGAATTATATTTCTTATTTTCTCATAACCATTAACTGTGCTTGTGGGGCCTAGCTAGCTAGATGAGGTCAGACTGGATTTTTGGCTGGTGTCAAATACGAATTTTCTGTAGGCTTCTTCGTTGCTACTCCCTCCGTTCATAATTATAAGACGTTTTAGTTCTTCCACATGTTGTCTAGATACATATTGTAAGAAGTGAACATGCACACTAAAATGTGTTTAGATACATGTAGATACATGTAAATGTAGTAAAAAGCTAAAACATGGGGTCAGCTGAACCCAGCCCTTGTACGGGAGATTCACCCCTGCATATCGGTTAAAATTTTCCGAACGGGGGCTTATTCAGGATCAGGTAGATCTGCTCTGAGTCATGTTGTGCTCGTCGGAAGGGAGCTACCTCCTCATCTGTTGTTAGAGCATCTCTAGCAGTACCCGCAAAACTCGAACCCGCAAAACAATTTTAAGGGTCGGGTTTTTCGTGTTCTTGCGCGAGAAATCGGGCCGCGAAGAACAGAGTCCGCAAACGAAACTGCAAATCTGAATTTCAACATGCAGATTTTCGCGGGAACAAAGTTCAGTTCATACTAGATAGATGTTCTTCGCTACAGATAGATTTCAACGTTGTTTCTACACAAAATGCAAACCCTAGATACTAGCCTAGAACTACACGTCGCCGCCCAAACCCTAGAACTACACAAAATTTGCTCCTCACCGGAGCCACGGGCGCGGCGGCGACACAGCGGTGGAGGAGCTTCACTCCTCGTCGGAGACGAGGTCGATGACGGGCGGGAGCTGGCTGATGATCTCCCGCTCCCGCTCCCTCCGGAGCCGGTAGATCTCCCGCTCCCGCTCCCTCCGGAGCCGGTCAAACTCCGGCAAGTCGCAGCGCACCGACCCGCCGTGCCTGTACTTCCGTGCGCGGCGCTTCCGTGCCATGGCTCGGCCGAACCGGTCGTCGCCGGGGAGCGCCGCCTCTGGTTCCCGCTTCGGCGCCATGGCTCGGCGTCGCCGGATCTGTTGACGGGGAGGCGAGATTGCTCGTCGGAGACGGCGGAGCGCACGGCGGATTGCTCGCCGGAGGAGGTGTGGGATTGGGGATTGCAATCCGCAAATGCGGTGGGAAGCCAAATAAATAGGGGTAGGCGGTGCGGATTCACGGGCCACCGCAAAACGTTTGCGGGCCGACGCAAATATGCAGACGCTGGTCTGGCCCAAAATTTGCCCCAAACCCGCAAACTCGCCGGAATTTTGCGGGTTCAGCCGTTTTGCGGGTACTGCTAGAGATGCTCTTAGCACAGAAAGTCGTAGGCAAACGTATTGCACTGCACTGCACGTGAGATGTGTCACGTTGTGGGTTTCCAGCAAAAGAAGATGACCACGGTGCGTGGTAAATTGATAGTGACGTAAGGGTTGTTTAGAAAAGCGGGGGTTTCCAACACGTGACAGCATAAACCGGTGAACGGTACCCATCGGCAGATATCCGTAGCTTTCCAGCCACAAACGAAAGAGTGCCGCCTCCATTTTCATGTGCGGACATCACATAAGCAATCTCAACGAAAAACAATTGTGAGGACATATATGCAGAAAAGACCCAATTTTCCATGGAATAGTGCTAAACGGCCGCGAACTTATATTTCCATAAATATACTAGCAAATTTAGGCCCTAAGAACATATTATTTCCTTCATCTTCGTTTCAAACCAACACGGCATGACTTTTGCTCTCTCTCGCAACCTTCATGGTTTTTCTTAGGACAAACAGATATCGCGTAAACTGCAAAACACTTTTGCGCCATGACATTTAATCTCACAGAACATATCTTGTAAATGGTATTGGTACCACTACCACATGATTCAACCAAATGGTTCTGTCGCTTTTAATCATCACAGTTCATGCACACAAACTAGATCGTGCATAGAATTTAAGCAGATTGTATACATTGTAAACAACTACATAGTTTAGCATTTGAAATTAAACGGCAAACTAGAGCAACTAGGAACTAGATAACTTACCAGAGGCTTCCCCGAGGCAGCAGATCGGTGGCGGATTCTACTCCCAATCATCGATGATCGAGCTCCGGTCGCATCTCCAATCACCGCTCCTTCATGCATGTCTTCACGCTGCAACGCTCATCGCGCACGAGGGTGTGCTCAGAGCGGCGGATGGCCTCCTCCAAATTCGGGTCATCGCCTTCAGCCACCAGATTCGGCTTGTCGGTTGCCAAATCTATCTTCTCAGTATCTCTACAGGTTCCGTGATAGGTTCTTCGGTCTACCAGATTCTGCGATCCAAGGGGGAGGAGAAGAGGGTGAAAATGGCTTTGTGGTAAACCGAAGAACCTACCACGGAATCCATAGGTATATGGGTCTGAGGGACGGATTTAGGTAAACTTCAAAAATCCTTCTGACTATGGTTTACGATTACTTCCACACTGAATCCACTTTCAAGTTCATTTTAAAGAATCCATATCGATTGATACCGGATACGGTATATGATATGGTAAGTTAAATAGCATCCGAATATATATTATCTAAAAATTAATTAGGATTATCCCGTGATTTTAAACCGAACAATCCAATTTTGAACCCAAAACATAAAAAATAATCTAGCACAGTTAGTGAGTGACCGAGTTGGCATCTCACTTATATAGTCATTGCATGACTATGGAGTATAACTTTGTTACTCTACTAAGATATTAAACAATTATTTTTGGTTGTATGAGTTGTTGATGTACATATGCGCGTAACTATCCCATTAATTTTGTTTTTGCCCACAATCCGCCCCATTCGCGTTCCGAATCTGTAACCGGTCATTATCCTCTTCGCTCCGCATCCGACGAAAAAATATGGTAGAGAATACAGGTTGGCAAATTCCTATCTCATCCGAACTGTTTACATCCATAAGAAGACCTTATACTCATATATATGCCTTTACTGAGGACAAAGACTTTCACTTCGAGACCTAACCACCTTAGGCCGAGCACGTCGTCGGCGTCGAGCATGTCGTTGGTGAAGTACTTGTCCACGCGGTGGTGCAGCGCGATGTGCAGGAAGGCGAGGCCGCCTGGGCATAACGTGCAGTTCATCTCCACGGCGAAGCGGTCTGGGTGGAGAGTCTGGTCCAACAAGTTGGAGAACTTGAAGTCGAAGGCGTCGTTGGTGAAGGGTTGCACGTGGAATTCTGCCTTGACGCCGAGCGGCGGCAAGGTCGATATTGATGACGTCGGAGAGGCAGAGCACCGTGACCTCCTGACTGAGGCACGTGCCGACACAGTGCACGTGTGAGACCCGGAAGGCGCTCTAAGACGCCAACCACGTTGGTAGCGGAGATAGCCGTTGTTGTCGGTTTATGTAATTGTGTTTGTGGTATTTTCTGTAATTAATCAGATATGAAAAAACCGTGAGACCTCATTTATAGAGAAGTATAATGTGCGTGTGCGCTGCTTTTCTTTCCGATCCAAATTAAAATGCAAATTTGTAGGTTGGGATGGATGTGGTGCGCTTCTAATCTACGGTTTGTTAAGGGAATAATTAATTAGCTCTGTCTAGAAGCAACTGATTTTGCGTGATATATTAGTTGTATAGTATTGGTAGATGTGTGACCCAGGTTTGTATAATATTGATAAATGTGTGACACCAGTCATTTACGGATTCAGATTTAATAGAAAAAATTGTAAAATAAATAGATTATTAAATTTACAGATTAAACACGCACCAAAAATACTCGTATGTTACAGATTAACACCCGCCGAATAAACCACACGCCAAATAATCTTAGCTAAAGGACACTTAAAGAAAATATGTTGTATTCCTGTCTTGATAAAAAAAAATAACACTGTTTACTACCTTGTCCATTCCTTTTTGCTAAATATAAACATGTGCAACTTTAGAAAATACTCCCTCCGTTCACTTTTATAAGACACACTAGCGATATTTTCCATTTGGCTACATGCATACTAAAATGAGTGAATCTATGTACAAAATAAGTCTAGATTCACTCATTTTGGTATGTATATGGCCAAATGGAAAGAATAACTAGTGTGCCTTATAAAAGTGAACGGAGGGAGTACGTTAACATTGCATGTGTTTATTTTCTAAAGTAGTCGTGCTCTGTCAATTGTGTTTCAAGTACTAAGTTATGGAAAGGCGTATCATTTCTACAAAATAAGTTAGGCAAGCGGCCAGTACAACATCCCGGAGGCTTTACAAAACGCATTTGGGATAACTTATTGTTCTCACATACACTTAGTACCCCCACTCTATGCTAAGCTCGCGACTACTCGTCGTCATCCACCATCCTCGAGTACAATCGGTTCTCTCTCCATAGAGAGATCATTGAGCACTTTATCCACGTTGTACTTGTCGATATTGAGACTCTGTTGAAGACCACGTCATTCTAGTTAACCCCGGGAATTACCATTTTTTCAAATTAAATGTCCGACGGTCACGCATCTCGTACGCATCGGCTCGTCTACCATTCCATCACACTCATGTTAGTGCTCGGCATCCACTCCATGCGCTAGCCTAAGACACAAAGTAAAAAATAGCGTGCTATGAGAAATAGTTGCGGCTTCCTCGAAATGACATACAAGCTATAACGTGCTAATAGTGTGATATATTTCAGATAACGATTTGAAAAAAATTAGATATAGCTAAAAAATGTCACAACAATATATGAATAACAACATACAAACGTTGTTCTCCCATTGTTTAGAAGCCTAACATCAACATCCCGTGGAGCAAAAATATAGCATAAATTACTTATTCAGAATCATCAGCATTAGCGATGACATTTTCCGATTCAGAAGAGGAACCAACAGATTATAGTTCATCACCACGATAAACAGGAAGGAACTTCTTCTTCTTCTTCTTCTTCTTCTTCGTAAGTTGGAAAACTCGGCACTTTGGGTCGATAAGCTGAAGATGAAAATAGCGTGCCAACGCTATGACGTTTTAGCGCGATATAGCGTCCTATCACGTGAAAAACACCATAGCGAGCAAACGAATTAAAATTTAGGGTGGACTCTGCAGATATGTTATAACGCGCTATTAGCGTCGAAAATAGTGCGCAATTTTTTCCATGCTAAGAAGTGAGTAGTCGCATCGGCTAGTCCACCAACACTCACTCAGGTTCTATCCCTTTGTTCCTCCGAAAATATGTTACTTTATTTCTTGTCAAGACACGCGCAGCCGACCACAATCTATTAGCAAAAGCAAAGTGGGAGATCTCATCGACAGGGTAGTGGTATGCTACATGGCAGTACAAGTGTGCAAATTCTGCGAATATTACACAGTTCCTTCACGAGCACGGGTGGCATTTGATTTGATACGTACCCGATATTCTCGTGAATGAAAAGCTGAAGAGGTCGCGTCGCATACTTGGAGCGCAACCAAACCTGCCACTTTGCACGATGGCGGTTGCGTCAATGGGCTGCCTGAAGTTAGCGAGCTGCAGAGGACTGAAGCAAAATTAATATTGATTTATACTACTACTACTTGCCAACAATTGCCACAGAAGATGACTAGTACTGTACAACAAACTTGGAGAAAATTCATGTAAAAAAAAACTTGGAGAAAATTCTATCGTTGGCTATAAATGGCAAAAACGTAGTAGTAAAAAGAGCTACGTTTTCATTCATCTTTCTTTGTTTCCCCAGTCATGACGAACAGTTTAACAGAACAACATGCAAAGGCAAAGGCAAAGGCAAAGTCAACCAATAGGGTGTAGACAGGTGTTATCCGACGAAAGCCACGGCGAGCAAAAGCGAATGGAAACACAAACACAGGAGAAAGGTCACATGGTGCGGTGTGGAGCCCTCCCAAGTCACCAGCTGGCCACAAGTATTGGCTGGCTATAAAAACGCGCCGAGACGCCACCAGAAACGAACAAACGAAGCAGCCACGCCGGACTCAGTAGCAGGTCGCAGACGTCGGAGGGGGGCATCACCGTCCACCGTCTCTTCCTCCCTCAGGCAGCCAGCCACCGATCCCCCGCAGATGGCCACCGCCACCGCCGCCGCCTCCGTGGTGGTTGTGTTCGACTTCGACAAGACCATCATCGAGTGGGACAGCGACGACTGGGTCATCACCAAGCTCGGCGTCACCGACGCCTTCAACCGCCTGCGCCCCACCATGCGCTGGAACTCCCTCATGGTATGATCACACCCGCGTATCTTGCACAAGCAGATTAGTTCTTCTCCCGGCTGAGGCCCAACCGAGACTCGTCTGCTTCATGTCTTCCAGGACAGGATGATGGGGGAGCTCCACGCGCAGGGGAGGTCGGCCGAGGACATCCGGGAGTGCCTCCGGAGCGCACCACTCGACGCGCACGTCCTCTCCGCCATCAGGACGGCGTCGGCATTAGGGTACGCGCGCACTGCAGCCGCTAAGGATGCATGCCGATAAGTGTTCTTGGCTTCTGACCGGTGGTAGCTGGAGCTCCGGATCTTGATGTTGGTAGGTGCATGCGCGTTGCAGGTGTGATTTGAAGGTGGTGAGCGACGCGAACGCCTTCTTCATCGAGACCGTTCTGGAGCACCATGGTGTCCTCGGCTGTTTCTCCGAGATCAACACCAACCCCGCGCGTGTGGACGCCGACGGGAGACTGAGAATCTCGCCGTTCCATGACCCCACCAGCTCGCCCCATGGATGCAGCCTGTCCTGAGAACATGTGCAAGGTATGGACAGTAGGATGCCAGATCAGTTCACGTGTTAATTGCAGATGCTTCACTGGATGCACGTGAGTGATGGAGACAAAAAGAAAACAATATACAGTATATAACACTCAGTGTAACGGTGTGCTCTGCATTTAGAATCTTAGACAAGATCTGTTGTTAAACGATTAATGATTAATTAAAACTTACATGTGCTAATAATCCCAGTGCAATGCTCATATGAAAAGAGGTCTGAACAATGAAAACCCACCATTTGGAGATTTTTAGTTCAAACTAGACAAAAATTTAAACTAGAAATCTCCAAACGAACTAGAAGCGGGATATTGGCTTCATCCCACTTGCACCCCTACATGCCCCCATGAACTAAAATTTTAACTACCATGTGCAGGGCAAGATCATCGAGGGCATTCAAGCGACACAAAGCTCAAACAACAAGCACTTCATCTACATTGGTGATGGGAAGGGGGACTACTGCCCCTCCCTTAAGCTAAGGGAAGGGGACTATGTCATGCCAAAGGAGAATTACCCCCTCTGGAATCTCATCAGGAGCAATCCACAGCTTATCAAAGCTGAGGTTCATCAATGGTGTAGTGGCGAGGATCTCGAAAGGATCCTGCTTAAGTTGGTCAACAAGCTAGTCACTCCACCAGCACAGGTATCCCAGTTGGACTACAAATACGAGATGAGCAATCCAGTACCAACGGAAGTAGGTCACCACCAGACCCTCCCTGTCCCAAACTGATTCTTGAGTCTTGACCATATCTTAGCTCACAGTTATACGCAAGATTGTGTGGCTATTTACATATGCCTCCACTAAGGAACTGTGCTTAGACAGCAACCATCCTACTATGTGATGTAATAAAAGTTGCACTGATTTGGTTGGTGGATTTTCTGCACGTTATATCTGCTATGAAATTGCAGGTTAGCAAGCGAGTAAAATTATGAATCAAGGCTTCCTGTTAAGTGGGCAGCTTATATACCCATTCAACTCTTCAGGCATCCAATGACATGTTTTGGTCGGTATATTCACCTGCTTAAATGAGATAAAACAATCAACACTGAAACAGACTAACAGAGTGATAAAGATCTGGAAATGCAGATACAGCATTTGCAGTGACTGTATCTATAAATAGGATTTACCTTGCCATATATACTTGAGGCCTGCTTCTACTCTCATAGTTCCTGTATGGACACGGTGCATGGTGGCATTTCAGAATGTGGGAACAAAAGGCATGTACCAAACAAAATTTAGTATTTTGGATATCCATCTTGTGACAAGAATACGTGAATCTGGCCATTGACTTCAATCCAGCTACACCCTGGTTCCTTTTTTATTCCACGATCCATTAGCATATTCCTAAGCCTATTAACATCACTCCACCTACCTAAATCTGCATAGATGTTTGATAACAATATGGAAGAAGAAACATCATGTGGCTCTAACTCAAACAATCTTCCTGCTGCTCTCTCAGCAAGCTCGATATTTCCATGTATCTTGCAGGCTCCTAAAATTGTCCTCCATATGGTTGAATCGGGGTCAACGGCATCAGATTGATAAGAGATTCAGCCTCAACTAGTCTTCCAGCCTTCGACAGAATATCAATCATGCAAGCATAGTGCTCCATCGTAGGAGTAATTCCATATACACTGCTCAACAATTTAAAGTACTTCCTTCCCTCATCAAGTAATCCTGCATGGCTACACGCTGAGAGAACACCTACAAATGTGATATCATCTGGTCTTTTCCCATCATCTACCATCTGTTTAAACGCATCCAGTGCCTTGTACCCATGACCATGTTGAGAATAACCACAGATGATTGTATTCCATGCAACTTGATCACGTGTTTCTAACTCGTAGAATAGAATCTCAGCATCTGTTATGTTCCCACACTTCACATACATGTCAACTAGAGCTCCAGAAACGACTGAACTGTTAAAACCAGACTTGATGGCCCATGAATGAAGCTGGAGCCCACTGCCTAAGGATGCCATATCAGAGCAAACACTCAAAGAAACTGCTAGTGTGGCATCATTAGGCCTTTTGTTTTCTTGCAACATTGAACGGAAGTATTCAATCACCTTCTCAGCCTCCTCCGTTTTAGCATATCCTGACATAATCACTGTCCATGAGAAAGCATCTCTTTCTTTCAATTGATCAAATACCAGGCGCGCACTTGTAAAGCAGCCAGATTGTGCATACATGTCAAGAAGCATTCTTGTAACATCAGTATCGCTTTGCAGCCCACTTTTCAAAACACATGCATGAACCTGAGTGCCATACCTCAGGTTCATCAAGCTAGTGCAGCATCTCAGAACGCCTACATAAGTATATTTGTTGGGTGAAAAGCCTTCACAACTCATCTGCTTGAAAATCTGCAAACCTTGCTCACAGTTGCTTTCGCTATAAAATCCGGAGAGAAATGTGTTCCACGAAAATGTGTCAGGATCACGCATAAGATCAAAAGCGACTGTTGCATCTTGAACAACACCAGCTTTCACATACATATTTAGAATGGCGTCAGCCACTAATTTCTGCATAGCAAATCCACTTTTCACAATAAGTGCATGAACACTGCGACAAAGGTTTGCATCACCAGTTCTTGATGCAACACCAGCAATTCCAACAAACGTATATTGGTTTGGCTTTACTCCCATGTCTGCCATCTTCACGAAAAGATCAAATGCTTCCCAAACCATATTATGTCGATCGAAAGAAGAGATCATGGCACTGCAATGCCCCACATCAGGTTCATCTATCCTGACAAAGACTTCATAGGCCTCTCGAGCAGATAAACAGCTCGAGTACATTTCAATGAGGCAATTGTTCAGAACACTGTCAGTTTCCAGCCCTCTCTTGACCACCAAAGCATGAACAGCCTGACCAGATTTTCCAAGACAGAGTTCCATACAACACTTAAGAACAGTGGGTAAAGTATACTTGCTTATCTCGTCACCGGATTTCACCAACTTTTCGAAAACCTGCACGACCCTTCTGTAGTCGCCGTGCCGAGCATACTCATTGAGCAAAGCATTCCATGACACGTCACTTCGTTCGGGCAGGCCCAACAACACTGTCTCAGCAGCGTCCACCTCCCCACAGCTCGTGTAAGCTTCAACCAGAGAGGAACCAACATAGGGATCATCCAAACCTTGCAGCTTAACTACCTGACCATGCACTTGATGTGTAAACTTGGAGTGCGAACCGACCGAGCAGGCCTTAAGCACTGAAGCGAGGGTGAAGCCGTTAGGAGCGAGTCCTTGTTGATTCATCTGGGAAAACAGATTCAGAGCCTCCTCGGAATTTCCCGCGGCAGTGTGAGCGGATACCATGGCGGTCCAGGCGACGACGTCCCTGTGTGGCATTCCATCGAACACCCTTCGTGCGTCCAGCAGGCGGCCACACTTGCAATACATGTTGAGGAGCGAGTCAAGGAGGAACGTGTCCGGCTGCAGCGCAGAGCGGAGCAGCCGCGCGTGGAGCTCCTGACCGCGGCGGAGCGCTCGGCGGACGGCGCAGTCCTGCAGCGCCGCTGCGTGGGACCGGAGCTCATCGGCTTGCGCGTTGGTGCGGAGGCGCGCATTGGCGTGGGAATGAGAAGAGTGCGCCGCGAGTCGCGTCGGTGGTGGAGAAATAATGTCAGTCAGTGACAAGGGAGGAGCGCGGTGGTAGAAGAATGGATTGTGGAGAAGAGGGGAAAGAGGGAGGGAAGCCATGGATTTGGCCCGCAAGAGGAAGCGTTTTTTTTTTTTACCAACTAAAATGAGAGAACACTTATCCACAGAGGTAAACCTCGGGACCTTTGGGGCTCTTCTCAGAGCTCAGCCCACGTCGGCCGTCGGATCGAAGAATCCACAGCGCGGTCTGGGCCGTCCATTTTCCTGTGTGACTTATTCTACTGCCCGCATCTCTCGCTGCCAGTGGGCCCAAAGATCGGCGGTCCCGCTCGGTCCCGCTACACAGAGAGAGGGTACGTTTTGCGGTAGCAGCTCCTTTCGACACAGTAATTTTGAGCACCGTCGTGGTGTGCGTTTCTGCAGTGGTGCGGACGGCCAGCGGACCCCGAAATTTTTGGAAACTAACCCGCGGTCCAGGTTTTACACTGCGCGTGGACCTAATTGAAATTTCGAAAAAACACGTACACTTTTCTGTAAAATCACCAGCACAATCCCCCACCTCTCCTTCCTCTCTCCCGCGACGGAAAGTCGCCGCGGCCGCCGCCGCACGCCGCCGGCGCTACGCCTCTCCCCTTCCAGATCGACGACCGCTGCGATCTCCGCCGTCGCCGCTTCTCCTTCCTCGCCGATCGGCGCTTGCCATCTCGTCCGTTGGTTCGTTTTCACCTGTGGTATAAATGCGGCCGCGTCCGCGGTGAAAACCCTAGCTCCCAGTCGCCAGCCGCCGCACGCACGCCCACCTCCCTTTCCCGCGGCTTCTCCTCTCCCGCCCCGAGAGGAACGGCTGATGGCCGGCGGCAGCAGCACCGTCGGACGCTCGCACCGCCGCCGCGCGCTGCGACGTAGCCGGGAGAAGCGGCTGGTGTCCGACGGGAGCAGCGCAGCGGGCCGCTCGCAGTGCCGCGGTGCGCCGGCGCCGGGAGGAGCAGCACCGTCCGCCGCTCGCACCGCCGCCGCGCTCTGCGACGTAGCCGGGAGGAGCGACTGGTGTCCGGCGGGAGCAGCGCAGCGGGCCGCTCGCTGCGCCGCCGTGCGCCGGCGCCGAGAGGAGGAGCTCGTGGTTCTCTGTCCTTCCTTCCCATCTCCGATGCACTGTGCTAAACTGCCTGGCCTCCTTCCCCTCTCCATCGTCACAGAGGAAGTTTGGTTGGTGGAGCGGAGCCGTGAAGGCCGCGGTGCCTGGAGAAGATGGTCCAGGGCCTGGGTGGAGCAGACCGCCGCCGTCTTGCCCCCCTGCCTCCTCTCGCGGCGCAGCAACGACGGCCGCCCAGGCTCCTTCTACCGGCGAGAATGAGCAGCGTGGTATGGAGGCAGAAGGACGGAGGTGGAGGCTGCAGAGCTCCAGCCGTCACCGATTGAAGGTTTTCATCGCGGGAGAAGCCAAGAATGCCACTGCAGCTGACCTTGCACCTCTGCTACATCTGACCTAGCCGCATCTGGCTCTCTCGCAGGTGACCTGACTCCCCTCTTCCTCTCTAGCTAGAATATATGGTCTTTGTGTGTGCAGATTCTTTTTTTCTATGCCTACATGCTGTAGAATGGAAATTCAACCAGGTTGCAGAGCAAGATTAGTCAATGTAATGTTTATGCTCTGCTGTGTAATAATTTCGTTTAATTTAGTTCAAGTCAACGATGATAGGTCGAGTTATATGATCCGGTGAAATTATAGTTTTTATCACCCTTTTTATCATTGCAGGGTGCCTAAAAGCAAGCTTGTGCAATGTACAGATTGGTCACCTTCTCCAGATTCTTCCAATGTTATGCCCTTGAATGAAAACAGGTGTGAGTGGCTCGAAGGCCATTATGATGTTTCTTCAAATCATAGTTTGTTCTATTGCTGTATGTGAAGTCTAAAATAGCTCTTCGCCATTCTGCTCTACATGAGTATCATGAAGCAACTGTAAGTTTTTTCTCTTAATTCGTGTATATTTCTTAATAGCTTTAAGTTCATATAGGAAGAATAAAATTGGTGTGCTTCATGGTCTTTGTTTCAGGTCTTAAAGCAGTAGTGGTCTAATGGAATCAAAACGGCAGCCATCTGATGATGGTGGGACCTCGAAATGGCAGCATGATGGTACCTGGATCACCACATCACCTAGCCGATGAGAAGGACAACCAAAGGGAGCCACCATGGATTCGCTGTTCAGGATGACCTGGTGGTTCCCGATTTCCTCCGCAGTATTCTCATGGTTTTGAGGTACAATTCTCGTGGTGGTCGGCCAGGTCCTTCGGGTATACCAGATTCAGCATTTTGTTCTTAATTTGTTCGGCAAGTGGCTCAACATTTTCAACTGCAGTGGTTTGCCAAATTTAATCTCAAGACCTTCTTGTCTTTGTGCAGAAAAAAGTTGTGGACAGGTCTAATTTTGTGGCCTTCTGTTTTCATCATCGACAGATTGCCATCCCTCTAATTTGTTTCTATGGAATAGTAAGAATGCCTACAGCTTATCGCTGATTGGCAAGGTGGGTGTTCCTCTCCGTTTATTCCTCTTATACTTTATGTGTTTCAATATAGATTCTTGGTTCCTACTATTTTACAAGTTAAATTACTAACACTTTAACTATCAGGGTGTAGCAGATTCTGGAAGCTCTTTTCGAGTGGGGAGAGACACCGAGGCAAAATGAAAAGGTATATTCTGCTTATTACATCAAAACCATTTCCTTGCTGTTATTTCATTATTTGATATATTATTGCTTTCTTATTTGTTACCAGAATTGGGTCTCTGTCATTTGAAGTTAGATTTAGATTAATTTCTGTTTTCAATCTACATATACGTACATAAACTACCTGGATTCCGATTGGTCTATGTTTTCAAGAGGCGCTAGAGTTATAGCTGATTGTTGGTTCGTGGATTACCATTGGATAAACAAGAATTGTTTTCTTACATATATTTCTATAGTTTGAGTGATTATGAACAACCAACAACTCTGGGTTTGCTAATGAGGACTGCTTAATCTTCTCGATTCTAAAATGTTCCTTTAATAGGCTTCACACATTCGCAATACTTTAACCAATAACTCTGGGTTTGCTACTGTTGGTCATAAGCTTAGTTCTTTTTCTTGCAAAAATAGTGTAAGATATCTGATACTGTAGTATTTTGATGTACCAATCTTAATCGTTTCGGAAATAATAGTTCGGTCTGGTTAAACTTTCTTGTGTGTGTAGTGCGGCTCTTCTACAGTCACGCCCCTGCTCGAATAGATGAATCCCGTCCGGAGCTATTCTAAATTTTCTTTCGTTGTCTAAAAAATAAATATATTTGCTACAAAGCACACTCAAGCATGGGTGTTTTGCTACAGTTGGGTGTTTTTCTGAACTGCAGTTGTGTGGACAACCATGATGGTCCTAAATCTGCAAAGGAGGAGGTCACTAGGGTCATGCCCAACTGTGTGGAGTTCTCTCCCTTGCGCTCCATGGCTGCACCAGTTCCCTCCATCGGCTCGCCATCGTTTTAATAGCCTGTCGGTTGAGGTTTATGTCCCAATATATCCGTTCTTGCCCTGTATCTTGCTTTTAATTTTTTGTATATCTACTAAATGCCTCTTACTCCTTCAGCTGCAAAAATTTGCAAATGCATTCGATGGCTAATAAAAGAGCACTTTTTCTTTTTTGTAAAACACAACCTAATGATTCATTCAGAGATTTGGCTGCTCATTTAGTGAACTTTGTACCGTTAATTGCGCATTTGCATCTAGGGTATGGTATACATTGTATTCCACTAACTTCGAGTTTTGTAAATGGATTTCAGGTTTACTGAATTGACTTTCTTGCTGTCAGATTGAATAAATCAATGTGTTCCCTGATGAAGTATTACTTTGAAGCTGCACGAGGTAGGGCATTTGCTGGACCTTGCCGTCTCAGCACAGCTCTGGCTCCCACCCGAGACCTTGCCACACTTGGATCTCTTGGAGGTAGCCACACTCCTCTCTTCCTCATGTTTCCTCCTCACTCTCCTCTTACTATGTTTCTGTGTAAATTCCCACAAATTCTCATTTGTGTTTGTTTAGATGCTATTTTATATATGCTTACAAGGTGTTTGACAATAATCCAACGAGGCTGCAGGAGAGCATTAATCCATGTAATATTTAAAATTTTCCCTCTATTTTGTAATTTATAATATGAACGATAGCAGGTTTGTTTGCAATTGGGTCATTTTTTGCTTCTATATAGATTTGGATTTTATCTCTATATTCTGCATCTCCATTTGTAAGTTCTCAAAGAGATATGTTTCTGTTATGCACACGTTTGGATTACGCATGAACCGCTCTAACAATATTTGTCTTGGCATACTGCCATGTCAACAAAATGTATTCATGCTCAGATCACTATTTATTATTAAAATATTAACGTTATTAAATTTCTATGCTTTTTAAGTAAACTCACTTGCTTAAGTGTTTCTCTTATAGTTATGTAGCGTCTGTACCGTCAGAGGTACATAGTTTTTCTTATAGGTACGTATGTATCATCAGAGATATATTTTTTGTTATGGGTACAAAAGACTTTGATAAACCATGTATTTAGTATTTCTTCCAATAATGCAGTTCACTTATTTAATATTCACCCACTTCCATTTCAGTTTTTTGAATGACCATTTCATTTGATTCTTTATTCTTTATGCCTTGACAATCTAGGATGGGAAAGTGATCCAAACATGAAACACACATGCCTATCAGGTTCATGCCTATTATTTGCCGGTGTTGTGTTTTCATGCCTATTATTTGCCTTTTTTCTCAATATCTGTTAGATTGTGAATAGTTATGTAGCTATCATACAAGCTCATCACATGATTCATTACAATAACATTGTTGTGCTGCAGGTGCCGAACCCATTCTTAATGGTTTTGGAAATAATTGTGTAGACAGGTTAAACTTTCTTGTGTGCGTCGTGCGGCTCTTTACCTGTCACGCCTCTACTCAAATAGATGTATCCCGTTCAGCAGCTATTCTATTTTTTCCTTCATTTTCTATAAAAATAAAATACATTTTCTACAAAGCACACTTAAGCAGTGCAATATTTATAGACATGCTATGTGTGACTTGATCACGCTCTCTAATTTTGTTAGGTTAGTATCTTGGAGATCTTCACGATACTATACATTATACATATTTAATATGCATATTAAGGAACAGAATCGAAGTACTCCTTACTACTTATGCCATTTTGGTGCCCTTTGTTCTTCATTTTTTAGAATCTGTTCTACAAGCACTTTTTCTTTTGCTTATGCTCTCTCCTTTGAGGGTTTCTTCTCTGATTCTAAACAAGGTCTATCCGTCTCGGCCATGAATTTCTTGCCCTCCGTCCAGGTCGCACTCTCTCACCGTCCTCTTCCCTGACCTCTTCTCCTTTTGCTTCACATCTGACAGGTGAGGGCACGCTGCACTGAACGATGAGGTCAACGCATAGGCTGCAACAGAGCTGGACGAGGCCGCTAGCCAGTTCTTCTCCGGACGAGCGACTTACATTAGAGGTTTGTTTTCTCTCTTTCTCTCTTTCCACGGCGGCAGCACGCAATTTTAAGACCAACACTAACTCATTCTACGTCTTCCCTTTGTGACACAGATTGATTGTATGCTGCTACCGAATCAGAGCAATGAAAAGTTTTGTATTCGCTTCTGTATGTGCCGTTGTTCAGTGCATCCTTACCTCAGATCTTCCCAAGCTTGTGGAAGTTTTAAAACATCTGGCGACATCTTATGTTATGGTCATTTCTTCCATGTAAGAATCTTGTGATTATTGCTAGAGCTAGCTGCAGCTTCAAATTTGTTTGAATGATATGCATGAAAATTTCGTGGTTATTGCTGAAATTATTGTTTCCCCTTTCAGTAAAATGAGAAGATGGTGCAATATCACTAGGATTTTCCCATCAAATCCAAGGAAAATATAAAACAAATCAAGGTATTTAGTAAGATCAATTGAAATGATTTCCTCTATTTTGGTCTTCAATATCTTTCCTGTATGGGAGCTATAGCCTTTATTTTGCCCATTTTCATATTCCTTTAAAGTATAATTAGCTTAGATAGGTATATGGCACTTTAATACCATTAGTATGATCTGATGCATTTGGTTCAAATATTTAAAGGTACTTGATACACCTGATTCTTGCAGGTTCATGAATAGCATCTGATTGATCTGCTCGCACCTATGGAATAAACCTCATCTACTTCATCTGCAAAAGAATGATTTAAAGGTCAGTTTAGATGAAGTCTATTCCCAGAGCTTCCTACCCGAATCAGTTTAGCATTGCAAGTGGAAGATTGGGCTATAATTCTTGCTCTTCGGGCACGTAAAGGTTGGCCCTTTATATTTTGATTCACCGTGCAAGTTTGGGATCCTTAGTGTTCAACAAAAAATACCTGCAGCTATACCATCACATGTTTCATTATTTTTATTCATTACCGATTTATTATCTACTAAAAAATCTTTGATATGCTGATGCTAAGCATGATTTGGTTGCCTTTTACATTTTTAAATATTTCATTAGCGTCGTGTTTTTTCCATGTCAGATTCTTGGTCAGCTTTCCAGAGAGTGAAATGGCTGAAGAATTTTGGTGATAAATGATTGAATGACTACTTTATTCATCTCTATGCCGAAGACCATCTCGCCCTCATCCAGATTTATGTTCTTTGCATCGAGGTAAACCCTTTGCATTCCTTTGTTGGTGTTCAAGTGATGCTAAATTTTTTCCATTGGTTTGTATTCCATGTCTTCAGATCATATGATGTGAGCAATACATATTTTAGTTTATTCTTTTTAGAACGTCGTTTAATCGTTCCTCTTAAGTTAGAGCACTCATATTTAGATCATATTCCTTCATATGTAATGTTCTGTATGTACTTGATTTGCTGCCTATGATTCAGATATATTTTCATACTGCCTTTTGAAACATGGAGGTATCCATATTCGCTTATATTTATCATATACTAGAGTTATTTTTATTTCACTGTACCATATGTCAAAACGGTGTTCATGCATACGCTGATCGTAACTAGGAATAATGCTCATTCCAGCGGTATCAATCTTTCCTTTTGTATATAAATTAAGTACGCTCATTGAATGTTTGCTAGACTGTCAATTTCGTTGCACTGTATCAAGTCAATTACTAAAATAGTGCTTATACTCACCAAATATCTCTTCCCGGTCGTAACTAGGACTCTTCATGCGGCTTGCAGATAATGTTGTAATATCCTCCCATCATTCATATGCCTATTCCATCCGAGTAGGATTGGCACTATGTTCCATTTGCTAACTGGCTCATTGTAGGCTACTTGGTAATGCTTTTATGACATATTATTTATCTTGCTTCCCATGTTTGTCAATTCAAACAAAAAATATAGGAAGTAAAAACACAATTTAATTGTGACATGTGGATCTAGGACCTATGATTCACCATGATATTTGGAAATGTGCAAGCTATATATTTAATTTTTGTGTTGTCTATTCTATTTGGGGTGAAATTATGGTTCTATAGGGCAAAGATGTTTTCTCTTCAGTGGTCAGGGAAACTACTGTCGACACTATGTATATTAATTGTTGACTACCTGTGTCATATTAAGAATGTTTGTCATAATGTTTTGCAAATCGAAAACCAGTGTCAACGGCGGGTGGCGCGCGGCAAGCCGCGCCAGGGAATCTAGTTACAGGGAACCGCCTACTTTCTAAAGAAACAAATGAGAGAAGACCAAAAACAGAGAAAATGACAGAAAACTACGACATTTGGGGCTCAATTGTCACTTAACTACGACAATTGGATTAAATGTCACTTGACTACCATCTGAGGGGCAGGGTTGTGACAGAAAGCACTGATCACTCGTTTTAGTCGTCCTAACAGGATTTCTGACCGCACTGGCCCACCTGTTAGTGCTGACGTGGCACGGCGTTGACGGAGGGAGACGACGGCCGTTAGGTCTTCATTGTTTACCTGTCTAAGTAGCCGTTCGAGGCCAGTCGCACCATTTCTCACGCTCCTCTCCTCTGCCATTGTTGCTCTGGTGCCCGACTGCCGCCGCCGCCGCCGAGCCGTAGATCGACAGCATGGTATCGTGGAGCGACGGCGACGAGGATTCCCCGGATCCGAGCTCGCTTGGCACCGAAGTAAGTGTTCCCCTCTCTTGTAATTTGGAGTTCGGGATTTGGGGATTTAGGTTTAGGGTTCATATGGTTTGGGGAATTGCGATGTGAGCACGATTCCGAGCACTGGCGCTGAAAATTTCTCTTGTTAGGGCCCAAATACCATGTACGATTCCGATTATTGCGGATTAGCCGATGAAGATGAGCTCCCTATCCGTTGTCATTGCAATTGCACGGCCCAGAAATTTGTTGCGTTCGAAGGCTGTTGGACTGGCAGGAGTTTCTTGGCCTACGCAGGGACGGTATGTGACAAATCTGATTTTTTTAGATTATTAGAATTTGAGATGTTTTTGTGCAAATTAGTAACATAAACTTGTTTGATTAATGCATTGTAGTTTGGAGATACTTGTGACTTTGTGCACTGGATTGATGAAGTGTGGCCACCTGCATTGTGCAAATCTCTGTCCAAGTTGTGGGAAATGCATCGGGAAATAAAAGATGCTAGAGTTCGTGATGCTTTAGACGCTATTGAATCAACGTGGAAGTACAAAGATGAAATTACAAAGCTGAAGCTCGACTTGAAGAATGCCCAAGATGAGCTGAAGAAGGAGGTTGAGGAAAAGCATGTTACATTAGCTCTGAAGGCCAAAGCTGAACAAGGTCTTGTTGATGCAAGAGCTGAATTAGAGGAGAAGAAGAAATTGGATGCATCTACTTCAAACATGCACTCTTTTTTGAGGCAGAAGGCAGAGAAGGAGAGGGATGTGCTGAAGCAAGAGAAGAGGAAGTTGGAGTACACAGCTGCAGAACTTCTCAAACAGAAATTCAACTCGGGGGCAAAGTTGCAGAAGATCAAAGATTTATGTGATGAGTAGCTGTTGGTGGTGCTGAAGCAAGAGAAGATCATTTGTTGTAACAATTATGAGTTGTATTGTCGTTGAATTATCAGCTATTTTTTATTTGCACTAGTAGTTGTTGTATTTGAGAACACAATTTATTTCTGAGATATAATGGAATAATTGTGTGTTGAATGATGAGACTTTTTATTTGTGAGATGTAATAGTTTAAGTCTATGTTAATTTATGGTTTGAAATGGTAAGGAGCTCTAGGGTTTGTTTGAATTTAAAGGTTGTTGAATTTATATTTATGAGCTCTAGGGTTGTCGAGACCCGTCGGGGGTTTCGACAACCCTACCATGAAAGTTTTGAAAGTTGTCGAGACCCGTCGGGGGTTTCGATAACTTTAGCATGAAAGTTTTGAAAGTTGTCGAGACCCGTCGGGGGTTTCGACAACTTTAGCATGAAAGTTGTCAAGACCCGTCGGGGGTTTTGACAACCCTAACATGAAAGTTCTGAAAGTTGTCGAGACCCATCGGGGTTTCGGCAACCCTAACATGAAAGTTTTATAATTGTCGAGACCCGTCGGGGGTCTCGACAACTCTAAAATGAAATAAGATTCAACAGGTTTCAAAGTGACCGCTAGGCATAAATAAATTCAACAAAATGACAAGAACCAGATTCACCAGCCAACAAGTTTCTTAGTACATCATACAAGATTCAACAGGTTCCACACCCCAAAATGACCACATAATGCTGGCTAAAAGTATCTTAGTACATCATAGACACTTCGACAGGTTCCACACCCCAAAATGACCAGCAAACAACCCTGTAAAATGTTCTCTTGCCAACAGTCACACCAAAATCATTTCTTGCTTTGTCTTGTATAGTAGTGATGCTTGTGGTAATGTCTGACTTGTACTCCTCAACATAAACACTGCTCAGCCACTTTGTATTAACCCTGGTCTTCTTAGGATTTGTTGGACAAGTGTGTGGCCCTTCCATTTTTTTAATGCAAAATGTCTGCTCATGCTTTATTTTAGAGGCTGTCATGTAGAATTCACAACCAAATGTCTCCTTCTCCACGCACCTCACAATTATAGCATCTGGAGTGTTCCTGTGGAAGTAAAAATTCCTTTGCTGAGCTATGTGCAGCCTTGACAGTGCTTCTCTAAACTGATAGACATCTCTGAAACAAAGCGACAGCCTAAACTGTTGCTCTAGATTCTCTCTAGTTTCATCATACCAAACCCTTTCCTTTGGCTTCTTTGCTCTGCTCTTTCTGCCTCCTTTAGGCAATACAAATGGCACTGGCTCATAGCCATCATCATCTTCAACTTTTAGAAATCCCATCTCTTCCTCATCATCAGAAGGAACCCATTGTGGCATAGCTTATTTCACTACCTGAGAATGTGATCTTGTAGTTGGTCCTTGCCTCTTAGGTTTCTTCTTCACAGGTTGTTCTGATGCAAGCACTTCTGGCTCCTCTTGGATGTCATATATATATCCTCTACATCTGTCTCACCCTCACAATGGAGCATGGGATCATTCTTCCTCTTCCTACTCTGTGCAATTGAATTCTGCAACTCTTTCTCCTCCTCCTCATCTGTGCTAATGTAACCAGATGTGTCGTCTTGCTCTGCCTCCTATGCCTGCATTTCTGGACAGTACACATTGTCTTGAGTCTGAAACTGAATTGGGTTGTGTTCATCAACCTGTGTTGTGTGCAAATTCTCATAGTTCACACTACTCTGAGTGCTCATATGGATAGGAATGGGTTCTTCAGCATCTGAATCAAGATCAATATGAATTGATCTCGGCTTCTTCACTGGGGATACAACAATTGCTTTACACCTCCTGTCCTTTATCACAGTCAAAACAACTGCCTTTGTATCCTCATACTTCCTAATCATCTCTTCAACCTTCAGATGACTGTCAATTAGTTCTAACCCATTCAGTCCCTCCCCTTCATGCTTAACAAAATACAGAGAATCATTCATTCCATACCCCTCTGACTCCATGATTGACAGCAAATGCAGATATCTAATTTCGGATCGGCACACTCGTTTTTGCACAAATTTAGTTCCATCAAACTGAATGTAACGATCCCACATCTCGGTCTGAACCCTAAATTCAAAATTAACAAACAATTCAAACTAAATTCTAGAGCTACAGATCCTAGAACGTTCGCTGAATTGGATAGAGAGGTCGCACGGACAGAAATTGACTTACCCGTCAAGATCGGAGACGTAGTGGCTCATCGGGTCCTCGCAGCTCGATGTGGTGCCCGCCGACGTCCAAGCTTTCTGAGATGCGGGTCGCGAGGGACTAGCCGCGCGCAGCCGCGGCGCACCTTGCTCGGCGTCGTTAGATCCGCCGCCTCCGCCGCCACCATCGCCGTCGCCTCCTGACCGGTGGCGCGACCGGCCGCCACCACCTCCAGTCGCCATTCGTCTTCGAGTTCAGAGTAGAGGGAAAGAGTGAGAGTGAGCGAGTCAACGCGTGGTCTCCGTCGTCCAGACAGGTAAACAACGAAGACCTAACGGCTGTCGTCTCGCTCCATGAACGCCGTGCCACGTCAGCACTGACAGGTGGGCCAATGCGGTTAGAAATCCTGTTATGACGACTAAAACGAGTGATCAGTGCTTTCTGTCACAACCCTGCCTGCCCCTGAGATGGTAGTCAAGTGACATTTACTCCAATTGTCATAGTTAAGTGACAACTGAGCCCCAAATGTCGTAGTTTTCTGTCATTTTCTCCCAAAAACATCCATATCGTACAAAAAAGTTAAAAAACGAAAAACCGGGTTCATCAGAGAAAAGCATTGGCAATGTGTAACCTACCCTTGCACATCGTTGGCTGTTAAAATTCATTCTCAAAAGTACTCACTTAAGAGCATCTCCACTCGCGCCTCCCAAATCGTGTCCGGATTTGAGCCGGTGCGGGCGCTTTGGGGGGGCGTCCGGACCAAAGAGCGCCTTTGGGCGCGCCCTCTTTCCACTCGCCGCCCCCAAACAGACGCCCCAAATCAATTCTAACATCAAAAAATAAGATCCACAAATATTGTTCAACAATAGTAGCACACATATAGTTACAAAAATGATGAAGTTGCACAATGAAATAAAAATTATTCATACAACTAATTTGCGGCTAATCCTTTGCGCACCCACAAATGCTCCACTAGATCGTTTTGAAGTTGTTCATGAAGACCTTCATCTCTGATCTCCATCTGTGCGGCGATGTAGTCAGTCCAATCTGCTGGCACTTCATGATCAACATCGGCCAGAGGACCCTCGAAGTCGAACGGAAAATGGTCATGCATTGGATTGTCACGCGCATCCTCGATGATCATGTTGTGCATGTGAAAGAGCATTTCATGATCCTTTGTGTTTTGTGTGTTAGTTAACAACACTAGTGATACCTTTAATCCGGTGTGAAGTGGTGCAGGTTTTAGTGTGTATAACACATAAACATCAACACCAAAAAGAGAGAAGAAAAGAGCCAACCGGATATTTTACCTCAACCGGAATATCCGGTTCTGAAGAAACTGGTGAAAAAAGGGCTAAGGACCAGAAAATGTTGGTACTGGAGTGAGCCGGATATTTCCAACCCAAGCCTTCGGAATATCCGATTAGCCGGATTATCCGGTTCAGTGCGAGTCGGATTATCCGGTTCTGGAGAAGCGAACTGGAAAAACGGCTAAGGACCTTATCGAATTCGGTACTGCATCGAGCCGGATTTTTGTATTCGGATTTTCTGTATTCTGTTCGGAATATCCGATTGTACCGGATTATCCGGTCCTAACTTGGACCGGATTATCCGGCTCCCAGTTCAAGCAACGGCCAGATTTCTGGGAGGGGTATAAATACCCCTCCACCTACCACAAGTCAAGTAGCTCGTCCAGAAATAGTTGCTCACCATTGTTGCAACACCAAAGCTCACCGATCTCCCAATCCCTCCACCCAAACTCACTCATACTTGGAGGATTGAAGGAGAAGGCCCGGATCTACAACTCCACCGAAGCGTTCTTCATTTCCCCCTCATTCACTTGAGGGATTTGAGCCTAGGGTTTTCACTAGGAAAACCTAGGCATCTTGTTGTACTTACTTGCTTGCTACTTTTGTGTAGCGAAGTTGTGGTGCTTGGGAGCTCCCAATCCTTTTGTGGGTTGTGCTCCAAGCTTGTTGTAAGGGCTCCAAATTCCGCCTTGAAGGATTCCGATAGTGGAAGGTGAACCGAGCTTTTGGGCTATGTTCATCGGAGAATAGGGTGAGACCATTTGTGGCGTCTTGAGTTTGAAACTCACAACCCTCCAACGAGACGTACTCCCCTAAAAAGGAGGAACTCGGGATTACATCCTTGTCTCCGCGTGCTTCCCGATCGGTTACTCCTTACTCGTTATTTACTACTTGTATCTTATCTTGTTTAGGCTTAACTTGTCATATAGGTAAATTCACCATAGTTGCATATCTAGAGAATTTACCTTTGTGTCAAGCCTTAATCGAAAAAGAATTAAAATTTGGAGTAGCACCTATTCACCCCCCCCCCCCCTCTAGGTGGCCATACGATCTTTCAATTGGTATCAGAGCCTCGGCTCTTTATTCGGGCTTAACCGCCTAAGAGAAGTATGGCCGTTGACGAGTTTGGAAATGAGATTACCGAGCTCCCCATCGCTTCCACTTCGGTTTCCATAGAGGACTTCAATTCCATGAAGACCTCTATGGAAACTAAAATGGAAAAGTTGCAAGACATGATTAAGCAACTCATGGAGGCAAAGGAAATCTCATCTCCTCCCACTCCTCTTACTTCGGAGATTACTAAGGAACCTTCGGAGGAAGAGGATGGTGTGAAAACAGGGGTGAACGATACTAAAAATGATCTCCCAATTAAACCCGCTAATGGTTCGGGATAGCATGCTAGAGTTCCTTTTCCATACTCTCCCGACCTACCTATCCCTCATCCTCCTATTCACCTAAGAGGAGCTCCACCTAGTCTAAATGCATCCTCTTTTACCTATTGGCAATCTTCTATGAAATCTCATTTGAAAAGTGGTTGCATTGAGCTTTCGAGGATCATTGTAGATGGATACAAGGCGATGGATGAATCCAACTTGACAAGGCGAGAAGAAGTTGATTGTCAACTAAATGCCACCGCTCTTGATGTGATCCGTGTTGCCGTGGGAGAGAAGGATATTCATCACATTCAAGATTGCACCACCGCCAAGGAAGCATGGGACTCTCTCATAGAGGTGTTTGTTGGGAATGAAAGCATGAGGAGAAATAGATATGAAGCTATGAGCAATCAAATTGAAGGCTTCTTCATGAAGGATAATGAAACTCATGAGGAGATGTATCAAAGGCTCAAGGCTCTTGCTACCGCATTTAGATACCTTGGTGCTAAACATGTGGATGATACTTACATCAAGAGGAAGTATGTGAATGCTCTCATGCCCTTTGAAGCGGCCGATTTGAAGAGTCTCCAAGGAAGACACAACTACGCCGTTTTGACCTCAAATGATGTCATGCAAGAGATGCAATCTTACAAAGTTCAAGCCCAAATTGCTCAAGACTCTTGTGCCCGGGCTATTGGAATGCATCAAGGTTCCTCACTTGCTTTGAAGGCCAAGGTGGTGGAACAATATGAAGGCCAAGATCATGAAGAGGGAGGCTATTTGGAACCCGAGGAACTCATGAGTGCTCATAGAGACTATGTGGCTCTTGCGGCAAAGACCTTTTGGAAGAATCCATCCAAAGCTAAAGCTCAAGTAGAGCAAAAGTTCAAATCAAGTGGTTACAAGGAGGGCAACCCAAAAATGAAGACTTGCTTCAATTGTCAAGATAAATATCACTATGTTGCCCAATGCCCTTATGAGAACCGTGAAGAACATGTAGGAAGACTTATTCTCAAGGAAACTTCAAGGTCTTCTCCCAAGAAGCCCTACTTCAAGAAGTGCATCTCCAACAAGAAGCCACCTTCAAAGATTGTGTTGGTGACAAGAGAAGAATATATGCCCGGGGATGAGAGTGATGAAGAAACAACCACAAGTGGAGTGGCCGCCTTAGCCATTGCTTCATCGACACCCTCTTCTCTCTTTGAATCCCCCAATGAGGATGTCTCCACCAAATCCGCTACGTGTCTCATGGACATGGTATCATCTTCCCCTCCTTCTAAGACTATGAATGAAATACATGATCTTATGAGTCTTAGAATTAAGGAAGAAAATGTTGCTTGGATTTCTTGATGACTAACTTGCAAGGTGAATGCAAGATTCAGATTGAGATTCTTATGAGTCAATATGGCATGGCACAAGATCTCCTTGAGGAAAAGGGGAGACTTGAAAGAGAAAATGTTAATGAGATTGCTTCCCTCACTATTGCTCTTGAGGAAGAGCATGAGCTTCGAGTTTCTCTTGAAGAGAAGCTTGATAATATTGATGAATCTCAAAATGATATTCTTTCTCAAATCATTAAAGAACGTGACCATGCTATTGCTAAATACAAAGTTTTAAAGAAAGAAAAGGTCAAATTTGGTGTTGGTCATAGTAGACTAACCGAGGAGCTAGAGAAGCTCGCCAAGGCTCACAAGGCCTTGAAGAGTGAACACTCTACTCTCACCAAGTCTTTTGAACAACTTCAAATTCAACCTACTAAAATTAATGTACCTAGTTCCTCTACTTCTTCTTGTGATCATGCAAATGTCATTGAGGAAAATGCTAGGTTGAAGAATGAACTTGCCAAGGCCTCTAGCCCTCAAGGTGAGAAACCTCTTTATGAGCTCTTGCAAGCGCGAAAGCCACACATAGGGAAAGAGGGCTTTGGTTATGTTGCCAAGAAGAAAAGAAGAACAAGATCAAGAATAAGGCCAGGCCCGCACAAGCAAAGGAGACTACCATTGCGAGTAGTGATGCCACAAGGGGCAAAACCACTCGTAATGACTTTGCGGGAAATACTAACCCAACTATATTCTTTATGTTGATTATTATGGGGATGTTTATGCAAAATATGTTGGTCCCTATGATGGTTTCATTGCTTATTCTATTTGGGTTCCTAAGACCCTTGTTACTAACAAACGAGGACCAATTGCAAAATGGGTACCTAAAACCAAGCGATGATTTCTTGTAGGGCTATGCTTCCGGTGGGTCTAAATGGGTGATTGATAGTGGATGCACAAGTCATATGACCGGAAGCAAGGAGCTTGTGATGTAGTGCAACCTAGGCACACAACACCAACACCATCAAATGGCCCATTGACAAGAGCAAGAGTCAAAGCTCTCCATGATAAGGTGAATTCACTCCTATCTATGTGTGATCTCGACACTCCTTTGAATGGGTTGCTACTTCATTCCGATACCTTGTGTGTGCTCAGCTATGGTGGACCTGAAGACCCCTATGAAGATGGCCAAGAGGCGACGCATGAAGATGGACAAGAGTCGAGCCAATACGATGAAGAAGAAGAAGACAAGGAGGGAGAAGAAACCCCAGGTGGCGGTACTATCGCTGGGTCAAGCGGTACTACCGCCCCTGGTCCAGTCAGAAGAAACCGTCCCCACGCCAGCGGTACCGCCAGCGGCATCGACCGGTACCGCGAGCGTGGAGTGGAGAAAATCCCACGCCAGCGGTACTCCTCGCCACCGCCCCGCGCTACCGCCGAAACAGCTCTTCGGGGGCTTCATCCGGTACCGGCCGCGGCATCTGCAGCGGTACCAACTGGTACCGGCGAGGTGGGAAGCAGAGACGCCTGACCCGCACCAGCGGTAGCACCGGCTAAGCCAGCGGTACTACCGCCAGTGCGGGAACTTCTCCACCAGATCTGCTGTGCAACCTTATCCTTTCGTCCTCCTAGTTGCTTGAACTATTTAAGGCACCCTTGGACTAGATCTAGGGTTAGACTATGATTTGGGAACTAAAGTAGAGCCTTGCTCCTTCTTCTCAAAGTGTCTCTTTCCTCCTATGGAGATGAATCAAGACCTCCACATGTGGAGATGAACCAAGGCCTCCTCTTGAGGAGAAGATCCCTGCGTGGATACCAAGGCTCCGCTTGTAGTTGCGATTACTTGCTAATCTTCCTCTTTGAGTGGCTAGATTGGGTTGGTTGGATTGACCAATTGGACAAACAATCCTAAGAGTAAGGTGTGCTTGGGAGAGGAGGATTGGGGGCTGCCCTCGGGGATTTGTTACCAATCGAGTCTTGCCGGGTTGCTACTTGCTATTTACCCTTGTGTGTTTGATTTCCCCTCTTTTGTGTTCTTCGTTCTTCGTGTGTTCTTCGTGTTCATCCTTCCCTCCGCACAAATCCGTGAAAATCGGGACCTACCCGCATCATATGGTATCAGAGCTCTAGGTTGACACGGATTTGATTTGTGTTTCCACCAAATCCACCAAATTTTTCTTCGTTTTTGAGAAATTCGAAAATTTCCACCAAAAATAGCCTTGCCTTGATTCGAGCCGATCTGTCGATTCGTTGCGTTTTTGGTAGTTTTTGTCCATGGATCTGTTGCTTTAGGACCCCTCCACCTTTGTTTGCGTTCCCTAGCCTTAATTTTGCCATTTCCCACGGATTCGAGGAAGTTTTGGAGCCCAAATCCCAAAATCGAGTCAAAAGCAGATTCGACAGCGGTACTACCGCCGGTTAAGCGGTACTACCGCCAGGGCCAATTTTTCAGAAATTTTTTTTTCCTCGGTTCGTTTTGGCATTTCCTCTTTGGTTTGAGTCCTTTCTTGGTGTGCTACGTCTACGACATCGACAAGCTTCCGCAGCACGCATCTTCAACGCCAAGCGACGACGCCACCAAGGACTCGACATTCCCCCACCATCATTTCCGTTGTGAGCCCTTCTTCCTTTCGCGCAACTTAACCTATTGGACTAGCTCGGTGATATTGCGAGGCATTGCACGTGTTGAGTGTTTGTCTTCAAGTATTGGCGAGTGTGTATCGTTAGAGAGCTTGGCACTAGCAAAAGAGAAGGAATCATCGTCAAAAAGCAAAAATCAAAAAAAAAAGAGAAAAGAAAAGAATCAAGTGGTGCCAAGTTCATCTCTTGTAGGTTGCGACAAAGCTAAGACCGCCAAAGTGAGTGTGAGTGTTAACTCTTGTGCAAATCCGTTGCCCACAAAAAGCAATTGAGCTAGCGTCCTTCTTGTGTTGGGTGACATTTGAGCACGTAGTCTTCGTTAGGTTGTCTATCTTCGAGTGCTCGCCCTTTGGTCGCCCAACCCCATATTCGCTTTTGTGTGTGTTTCTTGATACTTTGTGGTTGGAGTTTCTTTGGTAATTTGATCATTGTGGATTTTCTCTACCTTTGACAATATACTTGTCGCGGGTTTGCTTGTTTCGTTTGCCACTTCATACCTTCCTATCCTCATAAGTGTGTGTGTTGGGTGTTAGAACCGGATACTCTCCTCTCAAGCCACATTATACTTGGGATATAGTTTGTCTTGGTTTTCCTTACCACATATCTCACTTTCTTGAGAAAATGTTTAGGGGAAGTACAAACGGAAGCTCAAGCTCGGATGAGGAAATCCATGGTGGACGCGGTGATCATGGCTATGTCACCAATCCGAGTTCGTCGGTCTTCGACACCTTGTTCGTGATGGCTTAGGCCGCTACGAGCGCCGTCTCCAAACTCATGATGCCAACTTCAACGAAATCAATGCGAACATGGAGCGGATGACCGAAGCTATCAACAACCTTGCGCGACAACGAGCTCCTTCACGCTCAAGCCGTACAAGAAGCACCTCAAGGTCGACACAAGCACATCATGGACGTCATGAACCTCGACAAGAACGTCAACATGATTCAAGGCGCGACGCCCATGAACGACCTCCTCCTATCGTTGAACAACCACATGATCTTCACGCGAACAATGCCAATGCGCATCAAGAACAACCTCACCAAAATGATGATCGTCGCGAACGCATACCATCACCACCACCGCCACAACGTGATCGTCATGACCCATTGGCTAATGACAATGGCGTTCCGGGTGCGAATGACTTTGGTGAACAAGGACGTCACCCTCGTCATCCTCCAAGGCCACGTCATCAAAACCATGACAATGCGAACAATGTCGAGCAACCCGTTCCTCAACAAGAGCTACCTCCTCAACATGCGCCTCGTCAAGAGCTTCCTCATGATCGTCACCAACACCAACGTTCCGAGTCAAGTGATAACGAGTCAAGCCAACACAATGGTGATGGACTCAACCGAAGGAGACGTGGACGTGCATTCCCACGTGGTGGCCACGTGACGACTATGATGACTTGACCAACGTCCGCTTTGACATACCCAAGTTCTACGGCACAAGTGATCCGGAAGCTTACTTCTCATGGGTACTCAAGGTTGACAAGATCTTCCGTGTGCAACGCTTCTCCGACACAAGAAGGTTGCCTTAGCCTCGATGGAGTTTGAAGAGTATGCTCTCTTGTGGTGGGAACAACTACAAGATGCTCGCGTCGCTAACCACCAACAACCAATTGACACTTGGGTTGAAATGAAAGAAACCATGTACAAGCGCTTCGTGCCAAGCCATTACACTAGAGACTTATACAAGAAGTTGCAAGAGTTGAAGCAAGGTTTGAAGTCGGTTGACGAGTACTACAAGGAAATGGAAATCTCCATGATGAGAGCCAATGTCAACGAGTACGAAGAGCAATCCATGGCTCGTTTCATGAATGGCCTCAACTATCCCATCAAGAAGATCGTGGAGTTCCAACCATATGCCTCTTTGGTTGAGCTAGTACATCAAGCTTC
Organism: Poa pratensis; assembly: GCA_947311845.1. Taxonomy (NCBI): domain Eukaryota; kingdom Viridiplantae; phylum Streptophyta; class Magnoliopsida; order Poales; family Poaceae; genus Poa; species Poa pratensis. The sequence continues at coordinate 7,139,222 of CAMZMU010000058.1, read as the reverse complement.
CAAGGCCGAGCGCCACGTGCTTGAAGAGCTCAAATACCTCAAGACAAAGGCATTCTACGCCAACAAGCCTTCTTCGTCAACTCCTACACCTTCACAAGCTCTTCCTCAAGCGAACACTCGAGGTCCTCCAAGAGTCTCTACATCGACACCTCAAGCGCCTCAACCTTTCAAGAAAGTACCCCCCTCCAAGGCGCCTCAAGGATCTTCGTCCGGCACAAGACTTTGCAATGTTACAAGTGCGGCGGACAAGGGCACAAATCTTTTGAGTGCACCAACAAGAAGGTCATGATCATCAATGACATGGGAGAGTATGAATCTATGAGTGAAGATGAGTACAATGCTTTGAACAAGGTCGCCACAATGCAAAGTGCTCAAGAAGAAGAAAGTGAGATCTATTGTGATGGCGACAACAACCCTTCCTTGGTTGTGGCAAGAGCTAACCACCAATGTTCAAGTGGAAGAAGACCAAAGATGCAACTTGTTTCACACTAGAGCGGGAATCAATGGAAAGTCCATCAAGGTCATCATAGATGGTGGAAGTTGCCACAACCTAGCGAGCAAAGAACTTTGTGATAAGCTCAACTTGAAGTTCAAGAAGCACCCACATCCTTACCATGTGCAATGGTTGAGTGATACCGGAGCCGTCAAGATTCAACACATGGTGCAAGTGTCCTTCAAGATTGGAGCCTATGAAGATACGGTTGATTGTGATGTTGTGCCTATGAACGTTTGTCACTTACTCCTTGGGCGTCCATGGCAATTTGACAAGGGTGCTATGCATGATGGACGAACAAACTACTATAGCTTCAAGAACAACGACAAGACCTTCGTCCTTCGTCCCATGACACCAAGTCAAGTCATCGCCGACAACGCCAAGACTATTGCAAGGGCACAACAAGATCGTTCGTCTAGTGAGATGAGTGGTGAGCGAGAGACCCACCATAAAGTGAGTGAGAGCCACAAGCCAAATGAGTGTGACACTTCAAAGAGAGTTCCCACAAAACTTACACTATTTGCCACAAAGAGAGAGATGAGGGAGTTGAGAGAAAACCCATCCACCCTACACTATGTGCTCATATGCAAGGGTGAAGTTTCTATGACTAACACTTTCACAAACCTTCCTCCTTCTTTGTTGTCTCTTTTGAAGGACTTTGAAGATGTTTTCCCTCAAGATGTGCCACCGGGACTACCTCCTCTACGCGGAATCGAGCACCGCATCGACCTTGTTCCCGGCGCACCGCTACCAAACCGCGCTCCTTACCGCACCAACCCCGAAGAGACAAAGGAGATCGAGCGGCAAATACAAGAACTTCTTGCCATGGGACACATCCGCGAGAGCTTGAGTCCGTGTGCCGTGCCCGTCATCTTGGTACCCAAGCACGACAACACTCTTCGCCTTTGCATGGATTGTCGCCCCATCAACGCCATCACCGTTCGGTATCGCCATCCTATCCCTCGACTTGATGATATGCTCGATGAGCTTTGTGGTTCCGCTATATTCTCCAAAATTGATCTTAAAAGTGGATATCACCAAATACGCATGTGTGAAGGTGATGAATGGAAGACCGCATTTAAAACTAAGCTTGGTCTTTATGAGTGGCTCGTCATGCCATTTGGTCTTTCCAATGCACCTTCTACTTTTATGCGTCTCATGAATCATGTTTTGCGTCCTTTCATTGGAAATTTGTTGTGGTATACTTTGACGACATCCTTATTATAGCAAGTCTTTGGAAGAGCACACTTCTCATGTTGCTCAAGTTTTGTTGGTTCTTCGCAATGAAAAGCTTTATGCAAATCTTTCTAAGTGCACTTTTGCCACCAACAAACTTGTTTTCTTGGGTTTTGTTGTTTCTTCGGATGGAGTGAAGTCGATGAAGCAAGATACAAGCAATTCGGACTTGGCCTTTTCCGACATCACTTGAGGAGTTGAGACGTTTTCTTGGTTTTGCCGGATTTTACCGCCGTTTCATCAAGGATTTTTCCACAATTGCTTGCCCCCTCCATGAACTTACAAAGAAGAATGTACCTTTCATTTGGGGCAATGCACATGATTTTGCTTTCAATGAGCTCAAACGGTTATTAACCGAAGCACCACTCCTTGCCCTTCCGGATTTCTCTAAGACATTTGAGATTGAATGCGATGCAAGTGGATTGGGCATTGGTGGAGTGCTTATGCAAAATGGTAGACCCATCGCATACCATAGTGAGAAACTAGATGGAGCTCGCTTGAATTACCCCATTTATGACAAAGAGTTATTTGCTTTGGTTCGTGTTTTGGATGTGTGGCAACATTACCTTCGTCCTAAGGAATTTGTCATTCATTCCGACCATGAATCCTTGAAATATTTGAAAAGTCAAACAAATTTGAACAAAAGACATGCTAAGTGGGTTGAGTTCATTGAGTCTTTCACTTTGTAATCAAATACAAGAAAGGTAAAGACAATGTGGTCGCGGATGCTCTATCCCGCAAGGCCAACCTACTTACACGTCTTGACATTAGTGTCTTGGGTTTGGATGAGATTAAAGAGTTGTATGCTACCGATGCTTTCTTTGGAGACATTTTCGCTCAATGTTCGGAGCACAAAGGAATTGGTGATTTCTATTTGCACAAAGGTTTCTTGTTTAAGGCTAACAAACTATGTATACCCGAGTCTTCGCTTCGTTTGGTCCTTTTGAAGGAATCTCATGGAGGCACTCATGGGTCACTTTGGACGTGACAAGACCTTTGCCATGCTCTCCACAAACTACTATTGGCCAAGGATGTACCGGGATGTGAACCGCTTGGTGCGACGATGTTCAACATGTCTCAAAGCTAAGTCTACTCTAAACTCTCATGGTTTATACACACCTTTGCCTATTCCACATCACCCATGGTCCGATATAGCTATGGATTTTGTCTTAGGACTCCCACGCACTAAAACAAACAAGGATTCCATCTTTGTCGTCATTGATCGCTTCTCTAAAATGGCACACTTTATACCTTGCAACAAGAGCGACGATGCTTCACACATTGCTACTTTGTTTTTCAGGGAAATCGTCCGTCTTCATGGCGTGCCCAAGACCATTGTGTCGGATCGTGACACCAAGTTCGTGAGCTATTTTTGGAAGACTTTGATGGCCAAGATGGGAATCAAGCAACTATTCTCCACCGCATACCACCCTCAAACCGATGGCCAAACCGAAGTGGTGAACCGAAGCCTTTCCACACTCCTTCGTGTGTTGATCAAGCCTAACTTGAAGAATTGGGAAGAGTGCATCCCACACGCCGAGTTCGCCTACAATCGAGCACTACATCGCGCAACAAAGAGAACACCCTTTGAGGTCGTCTATGGCTACAACCCCTACACCGCGCTCGACATGCTACCACTTCCACTCCGTGAGCAAGTCAACATGGACTTCGACAAGCGTGCCGCTTACATGAAGAAACTACACGAAGACACAAGGGCCACGCTTGAGAAGCACAACGAAGACCATACTACGAAGATGAACAAGAACAAGCGCCCCATGATCTTTGAAGAAGGAGACCTTGTTTGGCTACATCTACGCAAGGACCGCTTCCCCGATGAGAGAAAGTCTAAGCTCGCGCCAAGAGGAGATGGCCCTTTCAAGGTTATCAAGCGCATCAACGACAATGCATACAAGATCGACATATCCAAGTCCAAGTACGGCGTTCATGACACCTTCAACGTCGCCGACATCTCACCTTACTTTGGAAACCCAAGTGATGATGAGGACGAAGAGTCGAGGACGACTCTTTTCCAAGGGGGGGGGGGGAGATGATGTAGTGCAACCTAGGCACACAACACCAACACCATCAAATGGCCCATTGACAAGAGCAAGAGTCAAAGCTCTCCATGATAAGGTGAATTCACTCCTATCTATGTGTGATCTCGACACTCCTTTGAATGGGTTGCTACTTCATTCCGATACCTTGTGTGTGCTCAGCTATGGTGGACCTGAAGACCCCTATGAAGATGGCCAAGAGGCGACGCATGAAGATGGACAAGAGTCGAGCCAATACGATGAAGAAGAAGAAGACAAGGAGGGAGAAGAAACCCCAGGTGGCGGTACTACCGCTGGGTCAAGCGGTAGTACCGCCCCTGGTCCAGTCAGAAGAAACCGTCCCCACGCCAGCGGTACCGCCAGCGGCATCGACCGGTACCGCGAGCGTGGAGTGGAGAAAATCCCACGCCAGCGGTACTCCTCGCCACCGCCCCGCGCTACCGCCGAAACAGCTCTTCGGGGGCTTCATCCGGTACCGGCCGCGGCATCTGCAGCGGTACCAGCTGGTACCGGCGAGGTGGGAAGCAGAGACGCCTGACCCACACCAGCGGTAGCACCGGCTAAGCCAGCGGTACTACCGCCAGTGCGGGAACTTCTCCACCAGATCTGCTGTGCAACCTTATCCTTTCGTCCTCCTAGTTGCTTGGACTATTTAAGGCACCCCTTGGACTAGATCTAGGGTTAGACTATGATTTGGGAACTAAAGTAGAGCCTTGCTCCTTCTTCTCAAAGTGTCTCTTTCCTCCTATGGAGATGAATCAAGACCTCCACATGTGGAGATGAACCAAGGCCTCCTCTTGAGGAGAAGATCCCTGCGTGGATACCAAGGCTCCGCTTGTAGTTGCGATTACTTGCTAATCTTCCCTCTTTGAGTGGCTAGATTGGGTTGGTTGGATTGACCAATTGGACAAACAATACTAAGAGTAAGGTGTGCTTGGGAGAGGAGGATTGGGGGCTGCCCTCGGGGATTTGTTACCAATCGAGTCTTGCCGGGTTGCTACTTGCTATTTACCCTTGTGTGTTTGATTTCCCCTCTTTTGTGTTCTTCGTTCTTCGTGTTCATCCTTCCCTCCGTACAAATCCGTGAAAATCGGGACCTACCCGCATCAGCTTGTGACGGAGTTGAGACCAAATACAAATCATTCAACCGTCACTTATGGTGATAAATCAAAATCGGAGGTAACGGGTTTCGGCAAGGTGGTAGTAGCAAAGGATATCACCCTTGTGAATGTTATGCTTGTCGAATCCCTCGGTTACAATTTAATGTATGTTTATGCACTTAATAAGATGAACTTTGATGTCCATTTTACCATTGATATGGTGGTACTCTTGGGGAGCAAGACTCTAAAGGTCATGTTCGTTGGGTATGTTGAAAATGAGTTGTTTGTGGTGGACTTTTCGGGGTCAACCAACACTCAAGCAATATGCCTCTTCGGAAAGGCCGACATGGGGTGGTTGTGGCATCGCCGCTTGTCCCATGTCAACATGAGAACTTTGCAAAGTCTTCACAAAGGTGGCCACATTCTTGGACTAAACGAGAATGTGTCTTTTTCTAGAGATCGTCTTTGTATGGCTTGTGTTGAAGGAAAGATGCATGATTCTCCCACCCAAGCAAGACCATCATCTCATCAAAGAGGATATTGGAACTTCTTCATGTTGATCTCTTTGGTGCCGTTCCTCAACCGAGTATTGGTGGGAAGAAGTATTGTTTGGTGATTGTTGATGACTATTCAAGATTTATTTGGGTTTATTTCTTCAAGTCGAAGGATGAGACTCAACAAGCCGTCATCGACTTCTCCAATGAAGTTCAACATCAACACAATGTTCCCATATTGGCCATTAGAAGTGACAATGGCTCCGAGTTCAAGAGCTACACCCTAAATGAGTTTCTTAGTGAAGAGTGAATTCGTCATCAATATTCCGCTATGTATACCTGATACGTCTCCAACGTATCTATAATTTCTGATGTTTCATGCTTGTTTTATGTATCATTGTCACATGTTTTATATGCATTATATATCATTATTATACATTTTCTGGGACTAACCTATTAACAAGATGCCACAGTGCCAGTTCCTGTTTTCTGCTTTTTTGGTTCCAGAAAAGTTGTTCGGGCAATATTCTCGGAATTCGACGAAACAAAAGCCAAACCTCCTATTTTTTCCGAGGGACACACGGAGCCAGAAGGGCAAGCCAGGGGAGGCCCACGGCCTCCAAACCACATGGCGGCGCGGCGAGGAGAGAGAGTGCGCCGGCATATGAGGAGGGGCCCACGGGACTCCACCGACGTTGCCCCTTCGCCTATTTAGTCACCCCGACGCGAAAACCCTAAATATATATCTAATACTCCAGAAAGACTTCCGCAGCGCCGTCGCCATCGCGAGACCTCGTTTCGGGGGTCAGAAGTTCCTGTTCTGGCACCCTGCCGGGACGGGGATTGACCCCCGGAGCCATCTCCATCGACTCCACCGCCTCCACTTCGACTCCATGATGGTTTGTGAGTAGTTCCCCCATGGACTACGGGTTCTTGGCTGTAGCTAGTTGGTACTCTCTCTCCCATGTACTTCAATACAATGATCTCATGAGCTGCCTTACATGATTGAGATCCATATGATGTAATTGGTGTTGTGTTTGTTGGGATCCGATGAATTGTTACATTATGATCAGATTGTTCATCATATTATCATACTATTGTTTATTTAAGATCTTGCATGCTCTCCGGTACTTGTGGTTACCCTGATCAAGTAGTTGCTTGTATCTCCAAGAGGGAGTATTTATGCTAGATAGTTGGGTTCAGCCTCTATTTAACCTGGGATAGTGACAGCAAGTTCTAAGGTTGTAGATGTGTTGTTGCCACTAGGGGTAAAACAGCAATGCTTTGTCTAAGGATGAATGTGTTGTTTACATTATGCACAATACTTAATGCAATAATCTGTTGTTTGCAACTTAATACTGGAAGGGGTGCGGATGCTAACCGGAAGGTGGATTATTTAGGCACAGATGCATGCTGGATAGCGGTCTGTGTACCTTGTCGTAATGCCCAATTAAATACTACAGTAAACTTTATCTTATCATAAGCATGCATTGTCATGCCCTTACAATTATCAATTGCCCAACTGTAATTTGTTCACCCAACACCTGTTATTTGTTTGGAGAGTTACCACTAGTGTAGATAGCTGGGAACCCCGGTCCATTTGTCATCATCATTGCTCCCGGTCCATTTGTCATCATCATTGCTCTCTGGTCCTATATGTCATTAGAAGTAGTATCAACTATTTTCTGGTGCCATTGCCTCCGTGTTACTGCTGCTGTGTTACTGTTACTATTGCTCTCATATTACTGCTGCTTTCACATCACCCCTGTTACTAGTGCTTTTCCAGGTGCAGCTGAATTGACAACTCAGTTGTTAAGGCTTATAAGTATTCTTTGTCTCCCCTTGTGTCGAATCAATAAATTTGGGTTTTACTTCCCTCGAAGACTGTTGCGATCCCCTATACTTGTGGGTTATCAAGACTATTTTCTGGCGCCGTTGCCGGGGAGCATAGCTCTACTCATAAGTTCACCTGGGGAGTACACTCTACCTCTCTCTCTGTTTTTATTTTATTTTGTCTTGTCTAGTTTACTTTTGTCTAGTTTATTTGTGCTTAGTTTATTTTGTTTAGTTGTGTTTTGTTTAGTTTACTTTTGTTTAGTTTATTTTTGTTTTGTTTTGTTTTTCTTATAAATTCGAAAATCCATAAAAATTTGAAAAACCGAAAAATTAAAAACTGTTGTTATGGAAGAACCCACAACCTATATGGAGCTTATAGAATTATATATGAAGTATAGAGAATCAAAAAAGGGTGAAGTCATGAGTGCTGTGTTAGAAAGTTGAATACAATTGCTAAATCTTGCTTAAACGCCATGATATAAACTGTTGCTCTAAACAGGATACTAAACATCTTAAATTCCAATGTGCTTTAGTGAAGAAGTTTTAATTGTGAACTATCATTGGAATAACTATATTCATCTTGGGTTCGAAGAAGTAGAACAATTTGTTTTATTTATGGGAGCCTCTGAGATAGAATCTTTCATGGCTAAAAATTATGAAACTTGTATTGCTTGTAAGGACCTTAAAGATTATGTCTCTTCTATCCTTGATTATTGCATAGAACATTACAGCAATAATCCTTATATCGTTGATTACAAAGAGAGACTCATTAATGCACAAGAATGCACTCACAATTTGCAGGAACCTGTGGAAGAAGAAATTGCTGAACCTGAAAGCTCATTAGATGAAAAAGAGGAGGAGAGTGATGAACAAAAGGAGGAAGAATGGATTAGCTACCCATGCCTACCTTCTAATGAGAGTAACTCTTCATCTCTTACATTATTTGATTGCCCTCCATGCTTACCCAAGGAGGATGAATGTTATGTTCCTGTTGATTCTCTTGAAATTTTTCCTATGAGTAAAACTTGTGAGAATAATTATGCTACTGTTATATATGATAATCCATGCTATTTTGATAAATCTTATGATAATCCTTTATTTGTGGCTGATATCGAAATGCATGGTACTAAAGAGTTTTGCTTAGAAAATGTTTATGATAAAGCTCTAGATGATGGTCCTATGTTACTTGATAATATTAATTGTGCTACTAATGAAAATGGGATTGGAGAAGTCTTGACTTTATCTAGGCGTCCCATATATGTTGAGAGTGATCAATCATCTTGTTATAAAATTGTTACATGTGGGTTCGAAATTTTAAATCCCACTACTTGTGAGCTTGATAAAAATATGTGTTTGTAGATCATGAAAAGCATGCTTTGTGTGATAGTTATATTGTTGAGTTTATTCATGATGCTACTGAAAATTATATGAGAGAGGAAAATATGGTTGTAGAAATTTCATGGTACTAAAACACCTCTCTATATGCTGAAACTTTTGAAGTTACTCTTGTTTTATCTTCCTATGCTTGTCACTTTGTTCTATATGAATTTATTTGTGTACAAGTTTCCTATGCATAGGAAGTGGGTTAGACTTAAATGTGTTTTGAATTTGCTTCTTGATGCTCCTTTTGCTTCATTTTCTATTTTCATGAGAGCATCATTAAAACTATCAAGCCTAGCTAAAAGGCATTAAAGAAAAGCGCTCTTGGGAGACAACCCATGTTTATTTCTGTAATTTTTCTTTTGCTTTTTGAGTCAAGGAGCTTGCTTACTTCTGTAACAACTCCTTTGTATCTTTACTTTTTCGAATTGTTGTGCCAAGAAGAGCCTTTAATGATTAGATGATGCTAGATTTGGATTTCTGCGCAGGGACAGATTTTTAGCTGTCACGAATTTGAGCTTTTCTCCCTGGAGAAAAATCGAAAAATTCTATAAAAATCACGCATCTTCCTCAGATATGTACGCATCTTTCATTAACTTCACTTTTTCCGATTTGAGCAACGGAAGTACCTCGAAAAAATTCGTCTTTACTGGCTGTTCTGTTTTGACAGATTCTGTCTCTCTTTTTTTGCATTGTCTCTTGTGGACTTTAAGTAAGGCTTTCTAGACGTGGAGGGCTGTAGCTAATGTTTTATTGAGTATTGCAATGTGTCACTACAGAACCAAAGTGGATTAATGTTTTTGAGTACTAACCCCTCTAATGAAGTTTATGAGAAGTTTGGTGTGGCAGAAGTTTTCAAGGGTCAAGAGGAAGGATGATATTGTGATCAAGAAGAGTGAAGAGCCTAAGCTTGGGGATGCCCCCGTGGGTCACCCAAGCATATTTCAAGAAGACTCAAGCATCTAAGCTTGGGGATGCCCAAGGCATCCCCTTCTTCATCATCAACTTATCAGGTCATCTCTAGTGAAACTATATTTTAATTCTTTCACATCATATGTGCTGTTCTTGGAGCGTCTTGTGTTTTATTTTAGTTTTTTCTCTGATCATATCAATGTCGGATCCTATCTATCTTGTTTGGGAGAGAGACACGCTCCGCTTTTTCATTTGAATACTCCTATTCTTCACTTATATTGTTGAGTATTCATTTTCGCACTGTTTAGCTTCTAGCTCTTGGTTTTCATGTATCTCTTGTTCAGAGCTATTAGTTATTTTATAGAAAGTACTCTTGCTTCACTTATATTTATTTGGAGAGTTGCTTGGTTGATGTGTTGGTCCAGAAATTTTTGCATGTGGTAGTGGTATAATGAAAAACTTGCATAATCTTGTAGATCATTGAACTTTGATAATCTGATTCTTTGCAAACGTTTTGAGGTATTTAGATGGTAAAGCTTGCTGGTTAATTAAGTTAAAATCATTAGTGGATTGTTGTCTTTAAGCTTGTACCGTACTACAAACTCTAATAAAATTGTTGAAGGTGTAGTTGGACTTGATAGCTTTCCATGTCTGAAAGTTCATTGTAATAACTAAGTTGTGCTGAAGGTCGAGGGATCTAACGGGGTACTTGTGCCGCCGTGAACGGCCCTTCTTGGAGTGAATTTTAATCATGCTCTTAATGTTGAACCTGCTAGTTGTTTGCAATAAACTTGTGAGTTCTTTTTGACTAATGTTAAGCTACGGTTTTTGGCACTTCCACCATCCAAATTTGCTAGCCTCTTCGGTGCTGTGCATTGCCTTCTGCTCACATTGAGAGTTGTGCATACTTCGCCGGTACATCCAACCCGTGGGAGGACTTCCTCTTGTTCTCCTACACATAAGCCTATACATCTTCCTCAAAACAACCACCATACCTACCTACCACAGCATTTCCATAGCTGTTCCGAGATATATTGCCATGCAACTTCCATTTACATTACATGACTTGTTGTCATTCATCACTTATATATTGCTTTGCATGATTCTATACAGCTGATGTGTGGTTTACCCATGTTACGCTAGATCATTGCATATCCTGCTACACTGGCAGAGGCATACAGTTTCATACATCATGTTTGTTCGTTATGAGTTATATGTACCAAAAAGTGTGTTGTCATATTAGAATGTTGCCCCTGAAAGTGAAAAGTGCTATGTGGCCATCGAAAAGAGAAACAGAAAAAGAAAAAAAATAGAAAAAAGGAAAAAAGAAAAAAAAAAAAAAGAATAAAGAAAAAGGGGGCAACATTACTATCCTTTATCCACACTTGTGCTCATGTTATAGCACCTGCAGTATTCATAGTCATCATTTGTGCTCATTTAGCACCTATACTCCATGTGAGAGAGTTTTCATGTTCTACTAGTATAACTATGTGGGGAATTTACACTATAGAACTTGGGTTGTATATTCCAATGATGAGCTTCCTCAAAAGTGCTCTAGGTCTTCATGAGCAACCAAGTTGGATGCACCCCCACTAGTTCCATTGGAGAGCTTTCATACACATATAGCTCTATGTGCATCCGTTGCATGGCAATCACTACTCCTTACATAGCTTCGATTATAAGACTTCCTCTTGTCTAATGATCACTTATAGCTTTGTGAGACTTTCTTCCATTGGCCTTCCAAACCCCCATTAATGTTCTCTTTGCCATAACATCCTGGTGCCAATACCAAATGCTTGCGCTCACCGGTTGAGTAGACTTCGAAACAGTTGATTCATGACGTTCATGTTTATGTTTACTTGGCTGAATCCTTCTATGTTATGAAAATTTGCTTGATGCTTGGATTGAAGGATAGAACTTCTACGCTGGATACTTAAACCATCTTTAATGAACCTTGTACGGTTTCATGTCTTTAAAGCGATAGTTCATGAAAACTTTTAGCTTGTTTGACTCTTGCTTTATTATCTCTTATATCAACTATAGACATTTGCTTTGAATGATTTGATCTCAGCTCACATGCCTTACATTATTATTGGATCAAGATTATGTTGGTAGCATGTCACTTCAGAAATTATTTTCTTTTTATCGTTTACCTACTCGAGGACGAGTAGGAACTAAGCTTGGGGATGCTTGATACGTCTCCAACGTATCTATAATTTCTGATGTTTCATGCTTGTTTTATGTATCATTGTCACATGTTTTATATGCATTATATATCATTATTATACATTTTCTGGGACTAACCTATTAACAAGATGCCACAGTGCCAGTTCCTGTTTTCTGCTGTTTTTGGTTCCAGAAAAGCTGTTCGGGCAATATTCTCGGAATTCGACGAAACAAAAGCCAAACCTCCTATTTTTCCGAGGGACACACGGAGCCAGAAGGGCAAGCCAGGGGGAGGCCCACGGCCTCCAAACCACATGGCGGCGCGGCGAGGAGAGAGAGGCGCCGGCATAGGAGGGGCCCACGGGACTCCACCGACGTTGCCCCTTCGCCTATTTAGTCACCCCGACGCGAAAACCCTAAATATATATCTAATACTCCAGAAAGACTTCCGCAGCGCCGTCGCCATCGCGAGACCTCGTTTCGGGGGTCAGAAGTTCCTGTTCTGGCACCCTGCCGGGACGGGGATTGACCCCCGGAGCCATCTCCATCGACTCCACCGCCTCCACTTCGACTCCATGATGGTTTGTGAGTAGTTCCCCCATGGACTACGGGTTCTTGGCTGTAGCTAGTTGGTACTCTCTCTCCCATGTACTTCAATACAATGATCTCATGAGCTGCCTTACATGATTGAGATCCATATGATGTAATTGGTGTTGTGTTTGTTGGGATCCGATGAATTGTTACATTATGATCAGATTGTTCATCATATTATCATACTATTGTTTATTTAAGATCTTGCATGCTCTCCGGTACTTGTGGTTACCCTGATCAAGTAGTTGCTTGTATCTCCAAGAGGGAGTATTTATGCTAGATAGTTGGGTTCAGCCTCTATTTAACCTGGGATAGTGACAGCAAGTTCTAAGGTTGTAGATGTGTTGTTGCCACTAGGGGTAAAACAGCAATGCTTTGTCTAAGGATGAATGTGTTGTTTACATTATGCACAATACTTAATGCAATAATCTGTTGTTTGCAACTTAATACTGGAAGGGGTGCGGATGCTAACCGGAAGGTGGATTATTTAGGCACAGATGCATGCTGGATAGCGGTCTGTGTACCTTGTCGTAATGCCCAATTAAATACTACAGTAAACTTATCTTATCATAAGCATGCATTGTCATGCCCTTACAATTATCAATTGCCCAACTGTAATTTGTTCACCCAACACCTGTTATTTGTTTGGAGAGTTACCACTAGTGTAGATAGCTGGGAACCCCGGTCCATTTGTCATCATCATTGCTCCTCCATTTGTCATCATCATTGCTCTCTGGTCCTATATGTCATTAGAAGTAGTATCAACTATTTTCTGGTGTCATTGCCTCCGTGTTACTGCTGCTGTGTTACTGTTACTATTGCTCTCATATTACTGCTGCTTTCACATCACCCCTGTTACTAGTGCTTTTCCAGGTGCAGCTGAATTGACAACTCAGTTGTTAAGGCTTATAAGTATTCTTTGTCTCCCCTTGTGTCGAATCAATAAATTTGGGTTTTACTTCCCTCGAAGACTGTTGCGATCCCCTATACTTGTGGGTTATCAATACCCCTCAACAAAATGGTGTAGCCAAAAGGAAGAACCGGACTCTCATGGATATGGCAAGGTCCATGTTGGCGGAGTTTAAGTCTCCGCTTTTCTTGTGGGCCGAGGCCATCTCCACGGCGTGTCACTCTTCAAACCGGCTCTTCTTCCGCATTGGTAAAAAGGAAACTCCATATGCATTGCTTACCGGCAACAAGCCCAATGTCTCCTACTACCGTGTGTTTGGTTGTAAGTGTTTCTACAAGATAAAAGGTGTTCGTTTATCTAAATTTGAACCTAAAGCTTTAGAGGGTATTTTTGTTGGTTACGGTGCCGAATCTCACACCTATAGAGTCTACGACAAATCCTTAGGGAGAGTGGTGGAATCTTGTGGTGTGAAGTTCAATGAGAATGACGGCTCCCAAGTGGCGCAATTTCATGTTTGTGATGTAGATAATGAGAAACCTCAAGATGCAATAAGAAGAATGGCATTGGTTTCTATCGCCCCATTGAGATCCATCATGAGGCACCTCAAGGAGAATCAAGTTCTATCCAAGTAGAGCCTTCTTCATCACAAGATCTTCATGCTCCCACCAATGGAGCCAATGATGCACCAACTCTAGAACAAGTTCAAGACCCTCCCCATGACCATGTTGCTATGCAAGAACCAAGTACTCCTATTGTCAATGCTAGCCAAGGTCAAGACCAAGATCAACATTCTACTTCATCCAATGAAGAAGTGCATATTGAAGATCAAGGTCATCAAGACGGTCAAGACGGGGACTCAAATGATCAAGATGATCAAGTGATACCTCCTCGCTCCAATGAGGATATCGAAGCCCGTCGTAAAGCAAAAGTTGCAAGAAACCTAGAAATAATGAGTCATAAGCTTGAAGCAATTATTGGTGATCTAAATAGCAAGGTTACCACAAGGAGTCAGTTGGCAAGCTTTAGTGAGCATCAAGAACATATACCCATGGTGAAACCAAAGAAAGTCTTTGAAGCTCTTGAAGATCCGGATTGGTTGGAAGCCATGCATGAAGAACTCAACAACTTCGAGCGCAACAAGGTGTGGAAGTTAGTTGAGAGGCCCAAAGATTGCCGCAATGTTATAGGCACAAAATGGATATCAAGAACAAGCAAGATGAACATGGAATGGTTGTGAGGAACAAGGCAAGATTGCTGGCTCAAGGGTACTCTCAAGTTGAAGGCATTGATTTTGGAGAGACTTTTGCTCCGTGGCTCGCCTTGAGTCCATCTGTATCCTTCTTGCATATGCATCACATCATAACTTTAAATTGCAACAAATGGATGTGAAAAGTGTCTTTCTTAATGGTCCTTTAAAGGAGTTGGTATATGTTAAGCAACCACCGGGATTTGAGGACCCAAACTTTCCTAACCATGTCTACAAGCTTGATAAGGCCCTCTATGGTCTCAAGCAAGCACCTCGTGCTTGGTATGAGCACCTAAGAGAGCTATTGCTAGACCGTGGTTTTCAAGTGGGGCAAATCGATCTCACCCTCTTTACCAAGAGGGTTAAATGGGAGCTTTTCATATGCCAACTATATGTTGATGATATTATTTTTGGCTCATCTAATAAAGCTTTTAATGATGAATTTTCAAAGCTTATGACCGATAGGTTTGAGATGTCTATGATGGGGGAGTTGAAGTTATTTCTTAGTTTTGAGATCAAGCAATTGAATGAAGGGACTTTCATCTCTCAAGCCAAATATACCCAAGACATGCTCAAGAGGTTCAAGATGCAAGATGCTAAGGAGAAACGCTTTCCTATGGACACCAAATGTCATCTACAACTTAACCCAAAGGGTATAGATGTCGATCAAAAGGAATACCGCTCCATGATTGGTTCTTTGCTTTATCTTTGTGCATCTAGACCCGATATTGTGTTGAGTGTAGGGTGTGTGCAAGGTATCAAGCCGCTCCTAAAGAAAGCCACTTGATTGCGGTCAAGAGAATCCTTCGATATTTGGTTCATACCCCAAGGTTTGGTTTGTGGTATCCAAAGGGCTCTTATTTCTCTCTTACCGGCTATACGGACTCGGATTGGGCTGGTTGTCTTGATGATAGGAAATCAACTTCCGGGTCATGCCAATTCCTTGGTAGGTCCTTGGTGAGTTGGTCTTCTAAGAAGCAAATTGCATATCTCATTCCACCGCCGAAGCCGAGTATGTGGCCGCCGCAAGTGCTTGCACTCAATTGTTGTGGATGAGGCAAACTTTAAAGGAATACGGTGTCACTTGTGACAAAGTGCCTCTTTTGTGTGACAATGAAAGTACTATCAAGATTGCCCACAACCCCGTGCAACATTCAAGAACAAAGCATATTGAGATTCGTCATCATTTTATTCGAGATCATGTTGCCCGAGGAGATATTGAGCTCGGCTATGTTCCCACAAAAGTCAACCTTGCCGATATATTCACGAAGCCTCTTGATGAAGCAAGATTCACTTTTTTGAGGAATGAGCTAAATATCGTGGATTCAAAGAGCTTGACTTGACTATCTTGCATACACACCTTTGTCTTGACACTCTATTTGGTTTAGGTGTAGGCATGGACATAGGGGAGTGCGGTCCAAATCCATTGGACTATCCCTCCCCCATTATGCCGATAGTAAGAACTCATTTTGCGTCTCTACTTTCATTTTTATGAATTGTGAGCTTAAATGACGAGTAGTAGCCGTGAACCCAAGATACATCTTCGCGGTGTCACACCACACACTCCAACCGGTTTCCTCAATGGACGAGGGTAAAACTCTATTTTTCCAATCTTAGGTGTCTACCTCTAGATTTGTAAATAGGTTTTTATTTGTTGTTTTGCTTGTGGGTAGAGATTCCTATGGTCATTCCCTGCATACTAGGAACACTAGGATAGCATCCATTTGTGTCGATCTACTTTTAGACCTAGGATTCGAATCAAATTTTTCTGAAAAAATCAGACCGGATATTCCGGTTCTGTTAGGACCGGATATTCCGGTTCCGACAGTTTCGTTCAGAACTGTTTGATTTGCCTAGGCCTAAGTTGTACCAACCTTTGGCTGCTCTCCTATTGTACCTTGTTTCATTTCTTGTGCTGAGACTTGTGTGCGCTTATCTTTGCTATCCATCTTGTGCTACTTCACAGGTAATTCGAGTGAACCTCCTATGAAGACGTTTAGCCGCACCAAATTCCCCGCAAAGAAGTGTGTATCTAAGCCTTCTGCTGCTAAGAAGAGAAAGGGCAAAGAGGCAAGGCCTAATTACTGGGATATGAACAACATTGATTATGCTCAAGTCAGGCTGGGAGATTGGTACACCAAGGAGGAAAGAGATGTTGAAATTGAAGATCCTAAATTTTGGTGCGTGGAGCAGCTGTACATTCACAAGGACATCTATCTCAACTACAAGCATCCTATTCGTCCAATGCTCCAACAAAACTGAAGACCCTCACGGACAAGCCCAGCTTTGCCCAAACTGCACATGTGGTGGAACAGTTTGGCCTAGTTTCTCTCATGGAGATGCAATGCAATTACAGTGTGCCTTTGGTGCTGCAGTTCTTTTCTACACTTGTGATCTCGACTGATGCTGTGAAGACCCTCAAGTGGATGATAGGAACAACTTATTGTGAGTCCAACTTCCAGAAGTTTGCCGCTGTCCTTGGGTACTCCTTTCGTGAGGATGCTCATCCCTCTCTTGGCCATCGCATGCATGGTGCCGAGAAGCCCAACAGGAACAAGGTCATGAAGAAGATGTATGGTTCCCGTGGAATGATTGGCAAGAAAGAAGGCCTCCTCCCTCTCTATGATCAACTAGTGACCATCTTTCGCTTCAACATTGCTCCATGTGGAGGTAACAATGATGCTCTCACAAGTCCTCTCATCAACTTGCTTTGCCTTGCTGAGAAGTGTATTGCAAATGAAGATCCAGCCGCTAACTTCATGGTAGATGTCATGGACTATATTTTTCATGAGATGCATGATGCCATGGTGACTGGGTCCACTATTCCCTATGCCCCGTATGTTATGTGATGACCCACAAGTATGGGGATCGCAACAGTATTCGAGAGAAGTAAAACCCAAATTTATTTATTCGACACAAGGGGAGCCAAAGAATATTTATAAGCCTTAACAGATGAATTGTCAGTTCAGCTGCACCTGGAAATAGACTTGCTCGACACAGTTTATCAGTAGCAACAGTTTTATAGCAGTAGCAGTAGTGAAATAATAGCAGTAATGAAATAAAGACAGCAGCAGTAATTGTAGTAGACAGCAGGATTAAAATACTGTAGGCATAGGGATGGATGAACGGGCGTTGCATGGATAAGATAATTCATATAATAGTCAAGACATGGGCAATTGCAGGTAGATAATAATAAATATCCAGTAATAATCAATCATAGGCATGTGTTCCGTATTTAGTCGTACGTGCTCGCAATGAGAAACTTGCACAACATCTTCTGTCCTACCAGCCCGTTTGCAGCGGGCCTCAAGGGAAACTACTGGTAATTAAGGTGCTCCTTTTAATAAAGCACCGGAGCAAAGCATTAACACTCCGTGAACACATGTGATCCTCACATTACAGCCATCCCCTCCGGTTATCCCAATTGCTGTCACTTTGGGGCCTCGGGTTCCGGACAATCATATGTGTAAACAACTTGCAGATATGATCTAAAGCAATAATTATCCTCATGATTCAATAACATGTTCAGATCTGAAATCATGGCACTCGGGCCCTAAGTGTCAAGCATTAAGCATAACAAGTTGCAACAATGACATAAAGTACTAACAACGGATACTAGGCACCATGCCCTAACAATCTGATATCTATTACATGAATGATCTCATCCAATCCCTACCATCCCCTTCAGCCTACAGCGGGGATTACTCACACATGGATGGGGGAATCATGGATGGTTGATGGAGAGGCGTCGGTGATGATGATGGCGATGATCTCCTCCAATTCCCCGTCCCGGCAGGGTGCCAGAACGGAGTTTCTGGTCCCCGAAATAGGGTTTTCGGTGGCGGCGGAGCTCTGGAGTGTTTCTGGGAAAAGCGTCGATCCCCTGACGTTTTTAGGTCAAGGGCTTTAAGTAGTCGAAAGGGGGTCGCGAGGGGTGACCGAGGCGGCCACACCACCACGGCGCGGCCCACCCCTTGGCCACGCGGCCTGTGGTGTGGGGCCC
The DNA here is from genome assembly GCA_947311845.1 of Poa pratensis. Lineage (NCBI taxonomy): Eukaryota > Viridiplantae > Streptophyta > Magnoliopsida > Poales > Poaceae > Poa > Poa pratensis. Next base: position 7,120,801 of record CAMZMU010000058.1, on the reverse strand, counting down.
CTGTGGCCCGCCTCCGTCTCATCTTCTGGCTCCGGTGTCTTCTGGAAAAATAGGAGCTCCTGGATATTTTCCGGGATTTTCCGAAACTTGACTTTCTGCACAAAAACAAGACACCAGGGCAATTCTGCTGAAAACAGCGTTAGTCCGTGTTAGTTGCATTCAAAACACACAAATTAGAGGTAAAACAACAGCAAAAGTGTTCGGGAAAGTAGATACGTTTTGGACGTATCAACTCCCCCAAGCTTAGCTTATTGCTTGTCCTCAAGCAATTCAGTTAACAACTGAGTGCGATAAAAGAAACTTTTACGAACACATTTGCTTCATATGATGTAAATATTCTCACTATATGATCAAGTACTTAGGCAATTCATAATAAGAAAATGTAGATAATGCCACCTAGTAGCTATGTGAACTATGAAAAGATACCAACACACTAAGAATAAATAACATGAAATAAGTCTATCTGCAGGATTGCAATGTTCATAATAAGATATGATAAAGTGGTATCTCGCTTGCCTTTATTTGTAGAGCAAAACATAAATGCCAAGGCACCTCTGAAGTTCAAGTGAAGACTAGAAGTAAAAATATCAAAGATAAGAGCATCAAAGTTATACCACAGTTAACCGTATTCTGGGACAAGCACATTACACTAAGAATGACAGTTATGCTCTCGAGAGGGTGCTCAAAGAAAGGATGGTACTCAACATAAAAATAAAAGATTGGCCCTTCGCAGAGGGAAGCAGGGATTAACATGTGCTAGAGCTTTTTATTTATAAAACAGAGGTAAAAATATGTTTTGGGAGGTGGTTGTTCCTGTCAACGAATGGCAATAGAGTTTTTGTTATCTTCCATACTAAACAAGTTGAGAGCGGTTCCGAGTTATTGATATTAGGCATTTATAGCATGCACTTTTATATAGTATGACACTCCTCCCAACCTTTGCTTTTCACAAACCATGGCTAACCGAATCCTCGGGTGCCTGCCAACAATCACATACCATGGAGGAGTGCCTATTTTTATTTTACTTTTAGATGTTATAATGGTCTAACCAGCTCTTTGCAAAATTAGTGACGAGCAGATGAAGCATGCAAGTCGGTGAACTTAATTTAGTATGGAAGATAACAAATCCAACTACTACTTCCTCATGAGCTAAAAACAGTGTCACAAAATGAGAAGTATTTTGAAGGTTTTAAAGGTAGCACATGAAAATTTACTTGGAATGGTTCGAAATACCATGCATAGGAATTTTTGGTGGACTCTTTGGAATAACTTGGTTTTAAAGGATTTGGAAGCACGAGCAGCATTCCCGCTCAGTACAAGTGAAGGCTAGCAATAGACTGGGAAGCGACAATCAAGAGAGCATTAACCGTCATAATCATGCTTGCGACAGAATAAAATTAACGGAGGCATAAAAGTGATACTAGAACTCTGAGGCAAAATAAATCATCAAGGCTTAATTGACTTTTTGTTTTTCAGTCATGAGCATGCGTGAGCATGTGCCAAGTCAATTCAAGTGAATCATTCAGAGGAGGATACCACCATGTCATACCCTTTTATGAATAGAACAATGCAAGCAAATATCTATATGACATGTTATATACTATTAGTGAATTGGAACTGATCATATGAAAACATGAACTACTAAGCATCCATTAAATAACATTGCCCTCATACGAATCAGCTAAGCATGTCCACATGAGTGAGTATATGTACAAAAATGAAAACAAATAGAGTTCATACCAGCCTCTCACCACAACTCGAGTTGTCATAAATCGTCATTATTGCTTTTCACTTGTGTGGCTTGAATGATATGAAATGATAACCAAGCTCCAATGGAGTCACGGAAGATTGCTGAACTCTGCAACAACTATACAAAACCGAAGAAGAACAACAAATATTTTTGGGTTTTCGATTTGAAACGAACAAAGAAAGGAACAAACAAATAAAGCAAAATCTTTTTGGATTTTTGAATACTAAACCGAAGCTAAAAGATAAAGCAAACCAGTACTAAAAGTACACAAGAGGTAAACAAAGAGAAATAACAGAAATATTTTTGGTCTTTTTGGGTTTTGGAAATAAAATCAAAACAAGAAACAACAACGAAAAAGAAAGAAACTGAAACATGGATATACAAAGTACCAACAGAATATGATATATAAGTGAGTGAGATGTCGGTGTACCTCCCCCCAAGCTTAGGCTTTTGGCCTAAGTGGAGATCAATCATCGGCGTGGGTACGCGCTCCACCCTGGCGAATCATACCCAGCATGATCGTAATCAGGCTCCCGTGAAGAAGAAGGGGCAGAAGTCCCATAGTCAAAGTGTGGTACGGGAAGCCCGCAATATCGGAAGGCTGAGTGAAATCTCCATCGGGCTCCTCTCCATCATCCTCTGCGAGGGCCGTGCTCCTCTATATGCCTCAAGGTCATCTCTGAGAGTGACCACCTTTCCTGGCATCAAGGTTAAACAAAAGAGGTGCGGCAAACAAACTAATCGTTCGGACTTAATTACTCTCCACCTGCGTTTCTGGAAAAAGGTTATTTCGTAGGTTAAGTTATTCAAGGTAGCCCAATTAGAACAAATTTATGACTTATCATGGAGTTAATATCAAGCTTTCTAAGGAAACTGAATGTCTAAATGATGCGGCCCTACACCATGCATAGCTAATAAACGAGAAGCAATGAGACCTCCACAAATTCCCCCTTTTCACGGTTAGTGGAAAGACGGAAAGCTATCAAGCACCTAAATTATAAGTCCTATCACACCTCAAAGCAGCGAAATGAAAGCCAAGTCATAAACAGATAATTTGCTTGCAGTTTTCCTAGCTAGAACACACTTACTAATATAATAGGCAAAATATCGAATAGATGGGAGTTGAATGTTCGAATTTTACCACTTTCATCTGAAAACTTCTTCCTTGGCAGATCTCCTCATACAGGTCCATTAGAGGCTTAGGTTGCCCTCTAATCCTCTCGCGATCCCCAATGCGGTACCTTAATAGCTGTGCAAAAATCATCAAAGGGCAAATCCACAGCTATATTGTAGATGTTATAGTGAACCATGGGGTTAGGTGAAGACCAACTGAATCTAAAGTTTTGCACCACTGACATAGTCAGTTTTGCATATTGATATGGTTCATCAACACAAAATCTTCCAACCCTGCATTAGAGATTAGAGTATTGAAATCTTGCAAATCCCAGCAGTCATGAAGTCAGAGCATGGATAGAAAGAGGGGAACACAGCGTCTTCGCGGTTGACCCCATGACTTCATGCACCTCCAATTCATTATAGTCAAGTTGATGTGGATTCATCCTCCTTTTCTGAAATTTTTAACAAAACCTCATAAAAATGATTTTGGAGCAACTAAATCAAAGAAACTACTATAGAGACTTGCAAGAGGGCTAGACATGCATCAAGACTAATTAATCTAAGCATAGAACAAGCATGCAAACTCACTTAACATGTCACCTACAGTACCAAAATACTCAAGAAATACACAACTAAACAAAATTCTACTTGGATAATGGAGGAGTCACATACCGGAGAACAAATGATCCAAATCTCAGCAACAAAGATGGGCTGAGCAAGGAGATCGAAAAATTCGAGCAAGAGCAGCAAGAACACGGGTTTGAACAATGGTGGAGTGTTTGGTCGGGAGAGAGAAAGAAAGGGGAGGAAGATGGGAGTGGAGGGCCAGGTGGGGCCCACACCACACCATGGCGCGGCCACACACCAGCCGCGCGGCCATGGTGTGGGGGCATGGTGGGTCCCCCTGGTCAGCCAGGCTCCCATGTTCCTCTTTAAAAACTAGGATGTTTGATATAATTTTTAGAAATTTTTGAAAACTTTCATTTTTCACATTTTCTGGTTATTTAAATAATAAACTTTAAGGCAGAAATAAAATTTTATAAAGACCAATTTCAACTAAAACTTTGCAAGTTCAGTACACAACAGTAGGTAAAACAAGGTTGAGAAATAAAATGTTGTTTAGTGCTTCTATGCATTTAAAACATATTTGTTAACAAGGTTGATCAAGTCTTGTCACCAAATAAATTTTATATGACATAAAAGAATTAAACCACATGAGACAATCATGTTACCTTGAATTGTATAGCAATAGATCCAATCATAATACTTTGAAATCCTTCTTGAGGTTCATAAATAGGGCAATCAATACTTCCCACTTTGATAGTTCTAAGATTGGCTATTGTATTTACTCCATATATCTTGTCCAGCTTTTTGGGAAAATAAACAGTATGCTCTTTGTCATTAACATTGAAGGTTACTTTTCCTTTGTTGCAATCAATAACAGCCCCTGCAGTGTTAAGAAAAGGTCTCCCAAGAATAATAGACATATTATCATCTTCAGGCATTTCCAACACAACAAAGTCAGTTAATATTAAACAATTATTAGCCACTTGAACAGGAACATCCTCACATATGCCAACAGGAACAGCAGTAGATTTATCAGCCATTTGCAAAGATATATCAGTTGGTATCAATTTTTCTAAATAGAGCTCTTATAAAGAGAGAAAGGCATAACACTAACTCCTGCTCCTAAATCACATAGAGCAGTTCTAACATAATTATTCTTAATAGAGCATGGGATAGTTGGTATACCTGGATCTCCAAGTTTCTTTGGAACCTTACCATTGAAAGAGTAATTAGCAAGCATAGTAGAAATTTCCTCATTAGGAATTTTCCTTTTGTTAGAGACAATATCTTTCATATATTTTGAATAAGGAGGCAATTTAATAGCATCAGTCAAAGGAATTTGCAAAAACAAGGGTTTCATCCAATCACAAAATTTATTATAGTGTTCCTCTTCCTTTGATTTATGTTTCTTATTAGGAAAAGGCATTTGCTTTTGCACCCAAGGTTCTCTCTCATTACCATGCTTTTTAGCAATGAAATCTTCTTTAGTATACTTTTTATTCTTAGTATGCTTTTCAGGTTCATCTTCACTCTCCTCTTTATCAGAAGCATCATTTTTATCCTTATCATTGTTATGTTCATTACCACTTTCAGTTTCAGCATCAGAGATAGATATACTATTTGGATCATTAACATGCTCATTTTCTTTAATTGATTCAGGAGATTCTTCAACATGTTTATGTTTCTTCTTCTTCTTTTTCTTAGAAGGGTACTAGTTTCATTAGCTAGTTGAGAATCTTGCTCAATTCTTTTAGGATGTCCTTCAGGATACAAGGGATCCTGAGTAGAAGCACCACCTCTAGTTCCTACTCCATAAGCATGTTTTTCATTTTCTCTAGAAGCATTAACTAGCAGATCTTTTTGTACCTTAGTGAGTTGATCTATTTGAGTTTGAACCATATGGAAATGTTTAATAAGCATTTTAACATCATTAGAAGTTCTTTCCACAATATCATGCAATTTACTCATAGCTCTAGAATTTTCCATCAGATGATTCTGCACTCTCATATTAAAGTTATCCTGCTTAACAATATAATTATCAAATTCATCTAAGCATTGATCAGGAGTTTTAGAATAAGGAATATCCCTATCATCAAAATGTTGGAGAGAGTGTACCTCAACTACTGATGGGTGAGGAATTGGCTTACATAATTCTTCTATTGGTGGTAGATTCTTCACATCTTCAGATTTAATACCCTTCTCTTTAAGAGATTTCTTGGCTTCTCTCATTTCTTCATCACTTAGTTCAAGAATTCCTCTCTTCTTTGGTGTGGGTATCGGGGTCGGCTCAGGTATAGTCCAATCATCATGATTTTGGCTTATTTTACCATTAATTCCTCAGCTTCATCTGGAGTTCTTTTCCTGAAAACACAACCAGCACAACTATCTAGGTATGTCCTAGATTCAACAGTTAGTCCATTATAGAATATATCAAGAAGTTCATTTTTAGCTAATTGATGTCCAGGCCGAGCTCTGAGTAAAGAACAAAACCTTGCCCAAGATTTAGGCAATTTCTCGGCTTCCAATTGTTTGAAATTAAAGATTCTCTGTAAAGCAGCATGTTGAGCACTAGCAGGAAAATATTTCTGGAAGAAAGCATTAACCAAATCCATAGGACTTTTAATGGATCCAGGAGATAAACTATTAAACCAAGTTTTAGCTTCATCTTTTAATGAGAAAGGAAATATTTTAGTAACGAAGTAACTGCGTTTCTTAATGTCATCAGAAAACACACTACTTAAAGTAGAAAGAGTGTTCATATGTTCTACACACTTTCATTTTCAGTTCCTCGAAAAGGTTCTTTCTCAACAATAGATATATGTGACAAGTCCATAGAGAAATCATAATCTTTATCTTTTATATCAATGGGAGATGTAGCAAACTTAGCATCAGGAGACAGTTTGTAATTAACAGCACGTCTTGCAAGAAGATTTTTAATAGCACTAGCATCTTTAGAAGCATTGCATTCTTCAATAAATTCATCATCAAGTTCAACATAAGTTTCCTCGAAATCATCACTAGTATGATCTCTTAATTCAGGTGAACTAACAGGTGTAATGGGACTTTCATTAGGTGTTTCAGCATTTTCAGTTTGTTTTGACTTAGCAATTGTAGCATCTAGAAAAGGACCTAATGAACCACTCTCATCAAGCACAGTAGAAGCATCATCAAAACTTCAGAAGTATTTTCAGATTCAGCAGAAGTAGCAGCACGTGAAGCATGTGTATGTGGTGGTGTACAAGTTGACTTATAACAGACGGTGAATCAAGAGCAGCAGAAGTGTTCAGAGTTGTACCTCTCCTTGTAGTGGATGGCAATATGCGAACCTTCTCATCACGAGGTTTACCCATGATGAATAATTTGCAGCGAACAATATCACTCTCAGGTGAGCTTATAAATAGAGCTATGCTCCCCGGCAACGGCGCCAGAAAATAGTCTTGATGACCCACAAGTATAGGGGATCGCAACAGTCTTCGAGGGAAGTAAAACCCAAATTTATTGATTCGACACAAGGGGAGCCAAAGAATATTTATAAGCCTTAACAGATGAATTGTCAGTTCAGCTGCACCTGGAAATAGACTTGCTCGACACAGTTTATCAGTAGCAACAGTTTTATAGCAGTAGCAGTAGTGAAATAATAGCAGTAAAATAAAGCAGCAGTAATTGTAGTAGACAGCAGGATTAAAATACTGTAGGCATAGGGATGGATGAACGGGCGTTGCATGGATAAGATAATTCATATAATAGTCAAGACGTGGGCATTTGCAGATAGATAATAATAAAGTATCCAGGTAATAATCAATCATAGGCATGTGTTCCGTATTTAGTCGTACGTGCTCGCAATGAGAAACTTGCACAACATCTTCTGTCCTACCAGCCCGTTTGCAGCGGGGCCTCAAGGGAAACTACTGGTAATTAAGGTGCTCCTTTTAATAAAGCACCGGAGCAAAGCATTAACACTCCGTGAACACATGTGATCCTCACATTACAGCCATCCCCTCCGGTTATCCCAATTGTTGTCACTTTGGGGCCTCGGGTTCCGGACAATTATATGTGTAAACAACTTGCAGATATGATCTAAAGCAATAATTATCCTCATGATTCAATAACATGTTCAGATCTGAAATCATGGCACTCGGGCCCTAAGTGTCAAGCATTAAGCATAACAAGTTGCAACAATGACATAAAGTACTAACAACGGATACTAGGCACCATGCCCTAACAATCTGATATCTATTACATGAATGATCTCATCCAATCCCTACCATCCCCTTCAGCCTACAGCGGGGATTACTCACACATGGATGGGGGAATCATGGATGGTTGATGGAGAGGCGTCGGTGATGATGATGGCGATGATCTCCTCCAATTCCCCGTCAGGGTGCCAGAACGGTTTCTGGTCCCCGAAATAGGGTTTTCGGTGGCGGCGGAGCTCTGGAGTGTTTCTGGAAAAGCGTCGATCCCCTCGTTTTTAGGTCAAGGGCTTAAGTAGTCGAAAGGGGGTCGCGAGGGGTGACCGAGGCGGCCACACCACACCCGGCGCGGCCCACTCTGGCCGCGCGGCCCATGGTGTGGGGCCCTGTGGCCCGCCTCCGTCTCATCTTCTGGCTCCGTGTCTTCTGGAAAAATAGGAACTCCAGGATATTTTCGGGAATTTTCCCGAAACTTGACTTTCTGCACAAAAACAAGACACCAGGGCAATTCTGCTGAAAACAGCGTTAGTCCGTGTTAGTTGCATTCAAAACACACAAATTAGAGGTAAAACAACAGCAAAAGTGTTCGGGAAAGTAGATACGTTTTGGACATCATTATGGCTGCTCATTAAGGATACCTTGCGGAACCAAGATTTCAAGTAAAGAGGTTGGTGGTATCTCACTATTTCAAGAAAGTCTGTAACAAGAGGGAGACT